>CM046431.1:13541061-14141061 GCA_025506505.1 Flaveria sonorensis | reverse complement strand
GCATTGAGATTGAACATCTTCAGGAGAAGATTCTTTTTCATTTTCTTTATCTTTTTGTTCTTTCTGCCATTTAATAAAGTCTAGATTGTTTAATCCATAAAAAAATGAATCTTCAGATGTTACTTCATCAAGTTTTGCTTTCTCTTTATTATTTGAGTTCTGTTTGTCATTCTTTACCATCACTTCTACAACAACAGACTCTTTGGGAACAAACACTTTCTTATTCTTTGGTCGCGGTTCATAAGATTTAACTTTCACTGGATGACCATTTTTAATCTTTTCAGAATCTTGTTCCTTAAATATCTCAACATTTGTTTTCTCTTCATCACTTTTAGAATTCTTTTTCTTGTTTTGAAAGGGTTTTAGCTTGGCTTTGTTTTCAGGTGAGTGATCATGTGTATTAAAGTTTTCTGGTAAAGTGTTTGTAATAGATTCAGGCATTGGTTCATGTGTGAAACCTAGACCTGCTTTTTGTTTATCTTTCCTCTCACTTACCAATTGTTTAACAATTGTTTTTGAACTTTTAACTTTGGCTAGATCCACCTGAGTTGCAGCATGAGCTATTTTTTCTTCTTCTAAATTGTTAGTCATCTCCTCAAGTTGTTTCGTCACAAGTTCAAATTCTTTTAGAGTTTTATTCCATGATGTTTGTAAAGATAAGATCTTTTCATCAGAGACTTTATGATCATTTTTCAGTTTGTTGTGCATTACTTCTTCTTGTTTAAGTTTGTCATAGATCTTATATGAATATGTTCTGTAATGCTCAACTTGATCAAAACATGCTTTTGTGCACATTTTCTCTCTGACTTTGACAGGAATTTTAGGATAACTTGAAGATGAAGTCTCAGAGTCAGATGATGGATTCTCAACCTTTGGTTAGTCAGATTGAACCATAAGAGCAATCTCTTTTGAATCCTCTTTTGGGTCAGATTTGTCACTCCAGTCATAGTCTTCACCATTATTTTCTGAATCACTATCAGCCTTAGGATCATTATCTTCAGACCAGTCTTCATTTTGATATCTGTAACAAGAAAAAACTAGAGGTTAGATCAACTGTAAATTGTTCAGCATAAGCACTCCAGTCATATCCATCTTTGATATTAACAACAAGAGCTTTCTTTGGATCTTCAGATGATTTTGATTCATCTTTAAGTTCTGGCATAGGAAGACTCTAATAAGGCTTTTGGAAGGTTTTCTGAGACTGCTGGTGATATCTTTGACTGCTAGAACCTGCTTGACCATTTCCTCCTTGGTTTTTGGGAGCTTTACATTCCCTTGAGAAATGACCATAACTATTGCAGTTGAAACACCTTGACTTTGATTTGTCAAAGCCAATAGTTTTGTTAGCACTTGGCTTGTAGTTCCTGTTAACATAAGAGTGTTTCTGTGTTCTGTAAGTAATCATCACCATCTGCCAATTCAAGTCTATCTCTTCCATATCATCTGGATCCATCTCAAACAAATCCTACAAAACAAGATCTAATTGTGTTAAATGACTACCCTGATAAGCTTGAAAACTTGCCATAAAAGCAGTAAAAGCAGATTTTGACTCATCATCCTGTAAGAGGATGTTAATAACATCTTTAACTTTGCTAGTTTTAATAGAGTTAGAAGATGAAGTCTTAGTTTGAAGTTTAGGAGTTTGAGTTTTAGGAGGAGACTGAGATTGAGGTTGAGTTGTGTAGATAGGAGCACTTGTGTAAGAAGAATCTGTAAAGAAACCAGCTCTAACGAACAAATCACCCTCGTCTTCTGGTGAGTTATCATGTTTTTCCAGAAAAGCATTCTCCACTGTGTTAGCTGGAGATGCAACATACTTATACTGAGACATTAATGTAGCTCTATCATTGTTTCTAAAGCTCTCATCAATTTCAACATATTCAATTTTGGCAATCAAAAGATCTAGATCCATTGGAAACTTTTTTGTATACTTTAATAGAGTGACTGTCTGTTTCCATGAAGATGGAAGAGCATTCAGAAGTCTGTAATTTAGATCTTTGAGATCATTTTTGATACCAACAGTTGACATCTCAGTAGTTAATTACACAAATCTGTTCATCATTTGATTAATTGTTTCCCCAGAAAGACGCTCAAATAACTCCAATTGCCTCTTGAGTTTCTGCTTTTTGAGATCTTGTATCTCTTTACCACCTTCACAAATGATCTTCAAAGCCTTGTACATAGTGTACCTAGTTTGATAACCATCAAGTCTAGTCAAGACTTCCAATGGTAATCCCTTGAACATCAATGAATAAGCTTTGATGTCATTTTGCACCTTTCTTAAGTCATCACCTTGCAGACCATCCTCTGGATAAGGTTTTGGAGAGTCTTTTATATAAACATATTCTCTGTCAGGACCATCAGATGTAATTAGAATATGTTGTCCTTTCTCTATTGACTTCCACAAGTCAGTATCAATAGAGTTTAGATGATGCTTCAATCTTAAAGACCAGTTCTTGAAATCAGCTCTATTCTTTAGCTTTGGAATCATGTTCTTAGAATCTTCAGACTTAACTATTTTGTATTTTTGAATTTAAGAAAGTGACTTGTTTTTGTTGTTTTTAAGTTTTGAAATAAAACTATGAAATGAAAATATTTTTGGATTTTAGTTTTTTTTTAATTTCTAAGTGTTTACTGATAAGTTTGAGTGCTCAAGCGCCTAAATAGTTATCAAGCGCCCAAACAGTGGTGAAGTGCCTGAATACTGAAGTGCCTAAATAGTTCTGAAACGCCTGACTTTGAATTAGAAACGCCTTAGGAATGCCTTAGTTTAATTCTGAAACACCCAACTGATGATGCGCCAAAATAGTCTTCAAACGCCCACACAGTTACGAAACGCTTGGGTTCAAAACGCCCAAACAGTTCTCAAGCACGTAGAAGTACTTTGTTTCAACAGTCTCAATGTGACCAAACAGTCACAATGCGTCCCAATAGTGGTAAAACGCCTGAACTGAAAAATGCCTAAACAGTGCTAAAACGCCTAAACAGTTGTGATGCGTCTAGACACTTAGTCAATTTTATGCAGTTTTTCAACCACATGCGCCTATTCATCTTCTCCAACGAACTCAGATCTTATGAAAATCTTCAAAACTTGTTCAATTGATATAAAAACTTCTAATTTGGTAGTACATTTGATTAAACAACAACTACAAATCAGTCTTCTGATTGAATTGAAGTCCAAACCTGAAGAACACAGTTCGTACACAAATTTGATCAATTCCTCAGATCTGAACGAATTGAACACCAAATTGTGATTCAAATCATGTTTCTATGGATGAAACATAACTGAAAACAACAATTAATCGATCAAACTACAATCAACACAGATTTCAAGTGATTCAAAGAGCTCAAAAATGTCGATAAGCTCTGATTACTGAACCGAAGGCTCTGATACCAATTGATCAGTTCAAAAGGATCGAATCTGTGGTGATATCATGATGCAATGATCAATTCAAAAACAAAGTAATCAAACACATGCAATTACATCAAAAAAATTATAGATTGTATTGATAGCAAATGCACAGGATACAATGTGTAAGAGTTACAGTTCGTTCATCTACGTCTGTATTCTCTAGTCTCCTTGCACAATACATAAAATATCCTATTTATACTATCAAGAAACAAAGAAACATATATTTACAAAATAAGTCCCTATACTATGACAAAAACACATAAAGACAAAATGTTAATCTTTTAAGAGCTTCAACACACTAATCAATCTCAAACGGAATGTAGGATCTATAGTTTAAATCAAAACTAAAATCGAACATGAAACCAAATGAATGACACTTGAAATCAATCCACTCCCGCCCAAAACTCATCGAGAACGATTCATAACCAACTTCGAACACTTTTGCCACAACAATACACCGAATCAATCAAAATGACAACTATGGCCCTAAAAAATACTTTATTAACATTCTTGGCAAGAAAAAGAAAGCAATCAAAATGACAACTATGGCCCTAAAAAACTACTCGTATTCACTCAATAACAATCAAGAATCAAATCACACTAATGGAGTGAATGTAATCAGAAACCATACAGAAATGTGATGTGTGATCCATGAAAAAGAAAGCAAATCAAATTAACACGACCAAGCATATAAGATTTACTTGTATTTTAATCAAAACTTTGCAACTACATATTGGTGCATCAAAGGATACACGAATGCTTAACTAAATAAATGCAAAAGGAACTATTTATACAAAAACATTAAACAACAATAGTTCTCACATGGTTAGTTTTTTTCTATCCATAACAACCTCCAATGCTATAGAGTTTTGATTCTCATGCCTTGTAAACACACTTGTGAACCAACCTAATCAAATCTGATTATAATCATCATTGCAATCACACTAATCAATCTCAAAGGAACGTAGGATCTATAGTTTAAATCAAAACTTAAATCGAACATGAAACCACATGAATGACACTTGAAATCAATCCACTCCCGCTCAAAACTCATCGAGAACAATTCACAACCAACTTTGAAGATTCTTGCCTAAAAAATGCACCGAATCAATTAAAATGACAACTATGGATCCATAAAATACTTTATTAGCATTCTAGGAAAGGGAAAAGGTGCAAAGGATCAAGAAATTACTCGTATTCTATCAAAAATAATCGAGAATCAAGTCACACGGACGGAGTGAATGTAATCAGAAACAATACAGAAACTTGATGTGTGGTCGATGAAAAAGAAACCAAATCAAGTTAACACGACCAACTAAATAAGCTCTACTTTTCTTTTAATTAAAACTTTTCAATTACATATTGGTGTATCAAAGGATTCACGAACGCTTTACTAAATAAATGGGAAAGGAACTACTCATTCAAAAACATAAAACAACAATAGTTCTCGCATGGTTAGTTTTTTTCTATCCATAACAACCTCTAATGCTATAGAGTTTTGATTCTCATGCCTTGTAAACACACTCATGAACCAATCTACTCAAATCTGATTATAATCATCATTGCAATTGCACTAATCAATCACAAACAAAACATTGGATCTATTGTTTAAATCAAATCAAAAATCAAACACGAAACCACATGAATGACACTTGAAATCAATCAACTCCCGCCCAAAACTCATCAAGAACAATTCATAACCAACTTCGAACACTCTTGCCTCAATAATGCACCGAGTCAATCAAAATGGCAACTATGGATCTACAAAACACTTTTTTAACATTCTAGGTGTAAGGCCCCATCCCCGGAGACCACACAGTTGGTCGTTCATAGCATCATTCATTATTAAAATCACCTTAAATCACATTATTATAAGAAAACAATCGCAGCGGAATAATTTAACCAAAAACCATTTCTTGCGTTAATAGAGATACAAAAGAATATTTAGTTGTATTACAAGACAAAAATATCATAGTTGCATAAATGGATGTCAGTCTCCATTCACCAAGTAGCTTCAACCGTGCCATCCTCAGCAACATCCTTACCTGCCAACTGATATACATATATAAAAAGTCAGCGTTGCTGAGTTAGTCCTAGTTTAATAATATAGAAAATATACTTTGGTAAACTTCACATGGTGATCATTCATCATCATACATAATCCATCATTAAAAGATTCTTTATCATTCTTTCTTTCATTATCTTTCACTTTCATTAACTAGGATTGCACAAAGCAAGAGCCTACATTGTTGGTTGGAAACAGATGCCGAACCCTTGTCGGTACACATTTATAAGTGGTAGCTAACCCCCGACAGTTGATCCACACTGCTAGCCACGAAGCCTGCTCATGAACTTCGATCCTATTAGTTTATTGGTCAATCACAAGGATTATACCCTGGATGTGCCTTTCTTGGGCTGAAACTACCACACATCAGTTGACCTAACGACAACATGGTCATGAACCTCCCTTGGAAAAGCTTGCAAGGCTTTTCACCTTTTGTTAGGGCCCTGGGTAACATTTATTATGTTTCACTATCCTTCTTTTATTCCTTTGTGTCCACTTATTATGAATAATACTTTTATAATATTATTACCTTAAAATCACATATCATGAAACAGTAATAATTATTCATAGCAAGCAGCCCATAAGAAGGTAAATAAAACATTTGACACAGAACAAGCATGAACACCCATTAAGCATAAGTTCTTAACACTTAAACTCTATACCCAAAATTTTAGAAAAACTCCCAAGTGTTCACAGCGCATGAGTAACTTATACAGCGGACAACTTAAAGTACTAAGTATCCACAGCGGACAACCTAAGTCTACAGCGAACTGCCAAGGTCCACAACAGATGAGTAAAACACTAAGTGTTCACAGCGGATGAACATAGTCCAATATGGATGAATAACATCCATAGCGGATAACTAAAAGTGTACAGCGGATGAAATAAGTACACGGCGGATAACCAACATCCACAGCAGACAGCTTAAAACTCCTTAAGTGTCCACAGCGGACGTCCTACATTTCTAAGTGTCCACAGCGGACACACAATGTCCACAGCGGATGACCATCATCCACAGCGGACACTTGTTCAGTACCTGCGATGCAACTTATGAAGTTTTCCAATCTCAAACATCATTCTAGCCTGAACTTAGCATAAATCTAACATGTTACCAGCTTAAAGCATAACAAACCTCATCACAACATCGTAGAAATCACTTAAAACCAACATACTTCAAACACAACCATACACCATGTAAAACTCATAGTTTAGTTAGGAAAAATAGCAGTTATAATGCATATCAGTCCCAAAACAAGTAGAAAACATGTAAAAGAGGGGATCTAAAACTCACCTCTCAGCAGCTTTCGAGTGAAACACCACAACCCGAGAGCTAACAAGAATATCTAACACCTAAACACATAAAACAAACAACCAACACAAGAAAACAAATAAAAATAGGTTCATAAGCTCAAACCCAGTAGAAAAATCAAGAAGAAATCTTCTGGAAATCTCACCTTTTGAAGAACTTGAGATTTCTCTCTCTAAAACCGGATGGGGTTTTCTTTTCCAAGCCTTCAGCCGAATTGTGCATGAGAGAGAGGGTCATGGGCGGCCTTACCACCTTTTTGAAACCTATTATGGGTAAGTTTACCTTTTTTACACCTTCACCCCTTAACCTTTTGGATATTTATCTTTTCTTCTTTACTTTTCTTTTCTTTGAATTTTTCGGGTGTTACAAGTCTACCCCCCTTATATAGGTTTCATCCCTGAAACCTATCATTCCTTAAAGAGGCCTGGGTAGCGCCGTCTCATTCTTCCTCTGTCCCCCAAGTGGCTTCTGATCCCTTACGATGTTTCCATTGCACTTTTACTTGGCCAATCACTTTATTCCTTAACCGTTTCTCCTTCCGATCCAATATAGCCACTGGTTGTTCCACATAATTCAACCTTTCATCAACCTCAATGTCCCTAAGAGGAACACCAACGCCACTTTCCGCCAAGCACTTTCGTAAGTGAGATACATGGAATGTAGGATGAATTCTATGCAGTTCATCGGGAAGTTCCGGCCTGTATGTCACTTCACCCACTCTGGCAATGATTTTGAATGGCCCAATATACCTAGGGCTCAACTTTCCTCGCTTGCGGAACCTGATAATCCCTTTCCAAGGAGATACCTTCAACATCACCTCATCTCCCACTTGGAATTAAATTAGCCTCATTCTTTTATTAGCGTAGGACTTTTGCCAGTCCCTTGCTGCCTTCATGAAGGCCTTGATCTTTTCCAACTTTTCTGACTTGGCTTCAATGACCTCGGTACTTCCCAACTTTTTCTGCCCGATGTCACCCCAACACACCGGGGTTCTGCATCTTTGCCCGTACAACATTTTGAATGGTGGCATGCCTATACTGGCATGATAACTATTGTTGTAGGAGAACTCTGCCAACGGTAGGTGTTTATCCCAACTTCCATCAAAGTCAATAATGCATGCCCGGAGCATATCCTCCAAGGTCTGAATGGTCCATTCCGATTGATCGTCTGTCTGAGGGTGATAAGCTGTGCGAATGTGTAACCTCATCCCCATCGCATCATGAAATTTCTTCCAGAACTTGGACGTGAACCGGGTGTCCCTATCAGAAACAATAGACACCGGCACGCCATGACGAGTTATGATCTCCTTGATGAACAGATCCGCCAACCTTTTCGACGAGTAAGTCTCTTGGATTGGAAAAAAAGTGTGCGCTCTTCGTCAGGCGGTCTACGATCACCCAAATGGTATCACATCCACTCGCAGTGCAAGGCAACTTTGTGATGAAGTCCATGGTGATGTGTTCCCACTTCAATTCGGGTATATACAAGGGTTGGATCTTCCCATATGGTTTTTGATGTTCCTCCTTCACTTGTAAACAGTTCAGGCACTTACTCACGTACTCCACCATGTCACGCTTTATCCTTGGCCACCAATAATCCTTCTTCAAATCATGATAGATTTTTGTAGCACCAGGATGCATGGAATACCATGTTTTGTGAGCCTCATCCATGATCATTCCCCTCAGCTCCCCATAACGAGGAATCCACATCCGCCCGAAACGGGTTTTAACGCCAATGGTATTCTCCCCTAAATCCGTAGCCTGCCCCTTCATTCGTTCAGAGTTGATCCTATCATCCTTTAATGACTCATCTTGGAATTCCCTGATTTGACCCATAACATCCGGTGTCAAAACCAACCGGCAAGCCTTCACCCGAATCGATTCCGGCCTCTCCATTCGAATGAGGGTATCGGCTACCACATTTGCCTTACCTGGATGATAGTGAATTTTGTAGTCGTAATCCTTGATCAACTCTAGCCATCTTCTTTGACTCATGTTAAGATCCTTTTGCTCGAAGAAGTACTTCAAGCTTTTGTGGTCAGCTAAGATGGTGCACTTCGTCCCGTACAGGTAGTGTCTCCAAATCTTCAATGCGAAGACCACAGCTGCCAACTCCAAATCATGAGTAGGATAGTTAGCCTCATGGATCTTCAATTGTCGGGGCGCATAGGCTATAACCTCTCCTCGTTGCATCAACACACAATCTAAACCCAAATACGAAGCATCTAAGTATACCACCAAGTCTTCATTCCCTTCAGGCAACGTCAAGATGGGGGTTTGGGTTAACCTCATCTTCAACTCCTAAAATGCACTCTCCTACTCAGAACCCCATTTAAACTTTACATCCTTGCGAGTCAGCTTAGTTAACGGGACTCCCACCTTAGAGAAGTCTTGAATAAATCTCCTATAGTAGCTTGTCGAACCCAGGAAACTATAGATTTCGGACGGCATCCTCGGGGGTTCTCATTGCATTACAGCTTCGACTTTTGCTGGATCCACCATTATCCCTTCAAGATTAACCACGTGGCCAAGAAATTAAACCTCACACAGCCAAAACGCGCACTTAGAGAACTTTGCATACAGCTTCTCGTTTCTAAGTGTCTCTAGTACCTCCTTGATATGACAGGCGTGCTCATCTTCGCTCTTCAAATAGATCAGAATATCATCAATGAATACAATCACTGATCTGTCTAGCATCGGTCAGCATACCCGATTCATAAGGTCCATGAAGGCAGCTGGCACATTAGTTAAACCGAAGGACATCACGAGAAACTCATAGTGTCCATTACGCATGCAAAAGGCTGTCTTAGGGATATCCTGCTCCTTCACTTTCAGTTGATGATACCCCGATCGTAGGTCTATCCTAGAGAACCAACTAGCACCCTGGAGCTGATCAAACAAGTCATCAATTCTCAGTAACGGGTACCGGTTCTTCACGGTCAACTTGTTCAGCTCACGGTAGTCAATACACATCCTCATACTACCGTCCTTCTTTTTCACGAATAGGACCGGTGTACCCCATGGTGAGATAATCGGCCGAATGAAGCCTTTATCCAAGGGGTCGTGTAGTTGCGTCGTCAGCTCCTTGAGTTCGGACGGAGGCAACCAGTATGGTGCCTTAGCTACGTGTTACGCTCCCAGTATCAAGTCAATCCGAAACTCGATCTCTCTATCAGGTGGGACCCCTGGTAGGTCTTTGGGAAACACAATCGGGGAAATCGCATACCACCGGCATGTCAGACAACTGGGTCACAGTGCATCCACATCCTTCACATAAGGCAGGTAAGCACCACATCCTCGCCTCATAAACTTCTCTGCCATGATCATCGATATCACTCGTGGAGCGGTGTATTCCTTGTCTCCATGAACCTTAACCACACTACCATCAGGCGTAGTCAAACGAATTATCTTCTTTCGACATATAATATTCCCTTTGTAGGTCGCCAACCAATCCATTCCTAACACCACATTAAAACCTCTTAGGGCCATCACGTACACTCTAGCAGGGAACTTGTGATCGTCCAATTCTATGAGGCAATCGTCTATCATAACAGTCACCTTGGTAGCCTTTCCTATCACTGTCTCTACATGAAAAGGCACATCTATCTTCTTATTCTTACCATGCATTTCACGACAAAAGGTAGCAGATATAAAACTTCTACTAGCACCTGTGTCAAAGAGCACAGAAGCATACAATTGGTTTACCAAAAACATACCTGAAACTACTTCAGGATCCACTCTGGCTTCTTCCCGGGTCATGTTGAATGCCCTTGCCTTGGATTTGGTGCTCTCACTCCTCCTTTTCTCGCCCATAGCCTGCGTCCCTGAGCTCCCTGCTCCACCCTTCTTGTAATCCCAGCCACAATGGCCCATCTCTCCGCACTGGTAACATCTCGGTACTCGGCAATCCTTAGCATAGTGCCCTTCGCTTCCACACTTAAAACACCAGTTTGTTTCCACTCTACACTCACCCAGGTGACTCTTCCCACACTTCCTACATTCTTTCCGGTCATTCCCCTTCTTCTGTTCTGGGTGACGATTATCAACCTTCATTTTCTTCTCCCCAATCCCAAAGTTGTTGTCCCTGAACCTTTTCCTATTACCATTCTTGTTCCAACTCCTCTCAACCTTCCTCTGAATTGGCACCAGATCCCTCTCATCGTACAACCTTCCGGCCAAATCTATTGCAGACCTGAAAGTGCTTAGTCTAGCAGCTATCATGTTCCTCCTGATATCCACAGGCAAACCCTGCATGTACTTCTTAATCTTCTTGGACTCTGGAGTTACTAGATCCGGTACAAGTCTTGCAAGCTCATTGAACTTGGAGGTATACTCTTGATGAGTCATGTTTCTAGCCTCCAAATGTAAGAACTCCTTCTCAATTTTGTCCAACTCCCGATGTGGACAATACTCCTCCAGTACCAGTTCCTTCAAATCCGACCACCTCATCCTTGCAACAAACCGTTTCCCCTCGGCATGGACAAGGTTGTCCCACCAGCATAATGCCGAGTCAATGAAAGAATGGGAGGCAAACTTTACCTTTTGATCCTCCCAGCACTCACTAATGTCCAGGACTGCCTCCATCTCTCGAACCCAATGGTGAGCAATCGTGGCATTGCCGTTGCCATCAAAGGTTGGGGGTTTGCACCTCTGAGACGCCCCATAGGTGGCCCCCTTAGTGGCCTCCCTCTCCTCCTCACTATCATCATCATGAATTACAACCCTGGGACTAGATGGCTCTTTATTAGCTTTCTCCTTCTCCCCCGCATCCTTGGTCCTTTTGCCAACCTTTACAGCCCTTAACACCTCGATCACCACCGAAGGTAACACGTTTTGCATGACGTTGTAGACTTTGTCAACAATAGCTTCCTTTACCGTAGACTTGAGGGTGGCTGATCGTTCACCCTCTTGGTGGCTATGAATATCCGTGTCCTCATGAGTGGTCTCAGGAGCCTTAGCTTTGCTCCGGGTGACACGTGGCCCTGTAATACGCCCGCCACGAGCACCGCCTTGGGTCGCCTTCCCAGATTTCCTACCCGCCATAAGATCTACCTCCTATAAGATTCAAACACTAACAAGGTCATTCAAGGTAATAGCTCAGATTTTGTATAACAGGGTCATTTCCAGTTATTTAGTTAAGCATTCATGAATACTTTGATGCACCAATATGTATTTGGAAAATTTTGATTAAAATACAAGTATATCCTAGTTACTTGGTCGTTTTAACGAGATTTGCTTTCTTTTTTATCGATCACTTATCACGCTTCTGTATGAGTTATGATTACTTTAAATCCGTTAGTGTAATTTGATTCTCGATTGTTACTAAGTGAATACGAGTAGTTTCTTGATTCTTTGCATCTTTTTCCTTGCCTAGATTTTTAATAAAGTACTTTATGGATCCATAGTTGTCATTTTGAATGATTCGATGGATTGTTGAGGCAAGAGTGTTCAAAGTTGGTTATGAAATGTTCTCGATGAGTTTTGGGCGGGAGTGGATTGATTTAAAGGTTCATTCATGGGTTTTCGTGTTCGATTTTAGTTTTGATTGAAACAACAGATCCTACGTTCCATTTATGAATGATTAGTGTGATTGCAATGTTGATTAAAATTAGATTTGATTAGATTGGTTCACGAGCATGTTTATAAGGAATGAGAATCAAAACTCAATGGCATTAGAGGTTGTATTGGATGTCAAAAAACTATCCATGCGAGAACTATTGTTGTTTAATGTTTTTGTATAACTAGTTCATTTCCTATTTATTTAGTTAATCATTCAAGAATACTTTGATGCACCAATATTTAGTTGAAAATTTTTGATTAAAATACATGTAAATCTTTTTTACTTATTCATGATAACATGATTTGCATTCTTTTTCATCTATCACACATCATGTTTCTCTATGATTTATGATTACTCTTATTCAGTTAGTGTAAGTTGATTCCTAATTGTTGTTTAGTGAATACGAGTAGTTTCCTGATCCTTTGCACCTTTTTCCTTACCTATATTGTTAATAAAGTATTTTGTGGATCCATAGTTTTCATTTTGATTGATCGGTGGATTGTTGAGGCAAGAGTGTTTGAAGTTGGTTGTGAATTGTTCTCGATGAGTTTTAGGCGAAAGTGCATTGATTTCAAGGTTCATTCATGTGGTTTGTAACACCCGAAAATTTGCTAAAAAGAAAAGAAAGGAAAGTATAAAGAAAGAAAATTAAATGGACCCTAATGGAGGGGGCTAAGTGTGCAAAGTACAAAACTTTATTATTCTATTATTTAAAAGGGTATGGCCGCCCATAAACACTTTTCTACACACTACTTTCGGTTGGAAAAGAAGAAAGAAGTAGAAGAGCTGAAGTTTCATTGGTTTCTTGAAAAAGAAGCTGTGATTTTGCTTAGGTGAGTGTTTTTCATGCATTTTGTTCGGTTTCAGCTGAGTTTTCAGCTTCGGGACCGATTCTTATGTGTTCTCTTGTGTTCGGTTGTATGTTTTGGTGTGTTTAGGTGTTTGAACTCTTTGTGCCCTCAAGTTTGGTGGAGTTTTGCTTGAAAGCTTCAATTGGTGAGTTCTAGATCCCCGGTTTCTTGTTTTTAAACTTGTTTTGGGGCTGAAAATGCATGTAACTAACTTTTATAAATTTTTCAGCATGTTATACCGTATGTTTTGCTTGTATATTGTGGTTGTATGCTTGTTTTTAGGTGTCTAGTATGTTAGAACTGGATTAAGAACATGTTAGAATGATTTTTGAGGTCCGGAATAAGTGCACGTTCGAATTGGTAACTGCCCATACGTTCAACATAATTGTCCATGCGCCTAAGTCCCTTCTCATGCGCCCAAATAGGGCTCATGCACCTGAGAATTTTTGCCAAAAAGCCTAACTACCAGCCCATGCGCCCCAATAGTACCTCATGCGCCCACTTCTCATATGCCTAAGTACTCATGCGCCTAAGTGAGGTTCATGCGCCCAAACTGTACCTCATGCGCCTAAGTGCTCATGCGCCTAAGTAAGGCTCATGCGTCCAAGCAGTGCTCATGCGCCTAAAGTGCCCGTGCACCTACATAGTACTCGTGCGCCTGCATAGTTCTCATGCGCCTAAATGCCTTAGAAAATTTTTTGAAAATTTGGGAAATAAAAATTTTAAGACTTAACCCTGGGATGTTTTGGTGGTTATGTTTGTTGATGTTATGCTTGTTTGTGGCCTGTTCTTATGTTCCATATTATGTATTATTATATGACTTTACGTGGTGTGTTTATGCTCGTATACATAAAATATTATCATAAATGAAGTGAAAGATGAATGATAATGAAAAGTGGAACATAACGAATGAATGAAAGTCTTGCAAGCAAATTTGAATGGAGGTGCATGACCATGTTGTCATTAGCTCAACTCTGTGCGGTTTAGCTAACCCAAAGGATGCACACAGGGTCAATCTTTAAGATTGACGGGACCCTTATGGCATGCCCTAGGTACTGCGTCAGGCTTCGTGCGCAATGTTAGGGGTCTATTTATAGACTTCGGCCCAGTACCCGCTTCATGCATAATGTTTGGGGTATTGCACATTGGTTCGGTAGAAAGTGAAAAATAATGATGAAAGTATGAAATGAATAAGAAAATGATGAAAGATAAAAATGAATATTATCTCGTTGTATGTATGATATGTGATCACGTACGGAAATGATGACTTTCATTGAAAAGGAAGTATTTTAAGAAAAATGATATTTTTATATATTTAAACAACGTATTTTAATATTTTAAAACTAGAACTCACTCAGCAATGCTGACTTTTATGCATTTTCAGTTGGCAGGTAACTTGTTGCTGGGGATGGCAAGCGGGTGAAGCTACTTAGCGAGCAAGACTGGCATCCATTTGTGCATGATGATATTGTTGTTTTATAATGCAACTGAACGATTCTTTTGTAATTCCTAAAATTCAATAATGTATTATTTGGCAACATTAAATATTAATGCAAGAATGGTTTTTGATAACTTAATCAGCTGAGATGTTTTTATTAAATGTATTTATTTTATATAAATAATGCTGTGATTGACCAACCGTGAGGTTTCCGGGAACGGGGCCTTACATGGTTTCACGTTTGATTTTGGTTTTGATTTAAACAACAGATACTACGTTCTATTTATGAATGAGTAGTGTGATTGCAATGATGATTATAATCAGATTTGATTAGATTGGTTCACCAGCATGTTTACTAGGCATGAGAATCAAAACTCCATAGCATTGGAGGTTGTATTGGATGTGAAAAAACTATCCATGCGAGAGCTATTGTTGTCAATGTTTTTGTATAACTAGTTCATTTCCAATTTATTTAGTCATTTGTGAATACTTTGATGCCCTAATTTGTAGTTGAAAATTATTGATTAACATACATGTAATTCATATTTAATTGTTCGTGTTAACTTGGTTTGCTTTCTTTTTCATCTATCACACATCACGTTTCTATATGATTTATAATTACTTTCATTCGGTTAGTGTGATTTGATTCTCAATTGTTATTGAGTGAATACGAGTAGTTTCTTGATCATTCGCACCATTTTCCTTGCCTATATTGTTAATAAAGTTATTTGTGGGTCCACAGTTGTCATTTTGATTGATCGGTGGATTGTTGAGGCAAGAGTGTTTGAAGTTTGTTTTGAATTGTTCTCGATGAGTTTTAGGCGAAAGTGGATTGATTTCAAGGTTCATTCATGTGGTTTCATGTTCGATTTTGGTTTTGATTTAAACAACATATCCTACGTTCCATTTGTGAATGAGTAGTGTGATTGCAATGATGATTATAATTAGATTTGATTAGATTAGTTCACGAGCGTGTTTACTAGTCATGAGAATCAAAAGTCCATAGCATTGGAGGTTGTATTGGATGCGAAAAAACTATCCATGCGAGAGCTATTGTTGTTTAACCTTTTGTATAACTAGTTCATTTCCTATTTATTTAGTTTATCATTCGTGAATACTTGGATGCACCAATATGTAGTTGAATTTTTTTTAAATACATATAAATCTTATTTAATAGCCATGTTAACTTGATTTGCTTTCTTTTTCATCTATCACACATCACGTTTCTGTATGATTTATGATTACTTTCATTCAATCAGTGTGATTTGATTCTCAATTGTTATTGAGTGAATACGACTAGTTTCTTGATCCTTCGCACCTTTTTCCTTGCCTATATTGTTAATAAAGTATTTTATGGGTCCACAATTGTCATGTTGATTGATCGGTGGATTGTTGAGGCAAGAGTGTTCGAAGTTTGTTTTGAATTGTTCTCAATGATTTTTAGGCGAATGTGGATTGATTTCAAGGTTCATTCATGTGGTTTCATGTTCGATTTTAGTTTTGATTTAAACAACAGATCCTACGTTCCATTTGTGAATGAGTAGTGTGATTGCAATGATGATTATAATCAGATTTGATTAGATTGGTTCATGAGCGTGTTTACTAGGCATGAGAATCAAAACTCCATAGCATTGGAGGTTGTATTGGATGTGAAAAAACTATCCATGCGAGAGCTATTGTTGTTTATGCTTTTGTATAACTAGTTCATTTCCTATTTATTTAGTTAATCATTTGTGAATACTTTGATGCACCAATATGTAGTTGAAATTTTTTTTATTAAAATACATGTAAATCTTATTTAATTGGTCGTGTTAACTTGATAAGATTTCTTTTTCATCTATCACACATCATGTTTCTGTATGATTTATGATTACTTTCATTCAATCAGTGTGATTTGTTTCTCAATTGTTATTAAGTGAATACGAGTAGTTTCTTGATCCTTTGCACCTTTTTCCTTGCCTATATTGTTAATAAAGTATTTTATGGGTCCACAGTTGTCATTTTGATTGATCGGTGGATTGTTGAGGCCAGAGTGTTCGAAGTTCGTTATGAATTGTTCTCGATGAGTTTTAGGTGAAAGTGGATTAATTTCAAGGTTCATTCATGTGGTGTCGTGTTTGATTTTGGTTTTGATTTAAACAACAGATCCTACATTCGATTTGTGAATGATTAGTGTGATTACAATTATGATTATAATCTGATTTGATTAAATTGGTTCACGAGCGTGTTTACAAGGCATGAGAATCAAAACTCCATATCATTGGAGGTGGTAATGGATGTCAAAAAACTGTCCATTTGAGAACTAATGTTGTTTAATGTTTTGGTATAAATGGGTCATTTCCAGTTATTTAGTTAAGCATTCATGAATACTTTGATACACCAATATGTATTTGGAAAATTTTTATTAAAATACAAGTATATCCTAGTTACTTGGTCGTTTTAACTAGATTTTCTTTCTTGTTCATCGATCACTTATCACGCTTCTGTATGATTTATGATTACTTTAAATCCGTCAGTGTAATTTGATTCTTGATTGTTATTAAGTGAATACGAGTAGTTTCTTGATTCTTTGCACCTTTTTCCTTGCCTAGATTGTTAATAAAGTATTTTATGGATCCATAGTTGTGATTTTGAATGATTCGGTGGATTTTTGAGGCAAGAGTGTTCGAAGTTGGTTGTGAATTGTTCTCGATGAGTTTTGGGCGGGAGTGGATTGGTTTCAAGGTTCATTCATGTGTTTTCGTGTTGGATTTTAGTTTTGATTTAAACAACAGATCCTACGTTCCATTTATGAATGATTAGTGTGATTGTAATATTGTATATAATTCAGTTTGATTAGATTGGTTCACGAGCATGTTTACAAGGAATGAGAATCAAAACTCTATAGCATTGGAGGTTGTATTGGATGTCAAAAAACTATCCATGCGAGAACTATTATTGTTTAATGTTTTTGTATAACTAGTTCATTTCCTGTTTATTTAGTTAATCTTTCGAGACTACTTTGATGCACCAATGTGCAGTTGAAATTTTTTATTAAAATACTTGTAAATCTTATTTACTTATTCGTGATAACTTGATTTGCTTTCTATTTCATCTATCACACATCATGTTTCTGTATAATTTATGATTACTCTCATTCACTTAGTGTAATTTGATTATCAATTGTTGTTGAGTGAATATGAGTAGTTTCTTGATCCTTTGCACCTTTTTCCTTGTCTATATTGTTAATAAAGTATTTTGTTGGTCCACGGTTATCATTTTGATTGATCAGTGGATTGTTGAGGCAAGAGTGTTCGAAGTTGGTTATGAATTGTTCTCGATGAGTTTTAGGCGAAAGTGGATTGATTTCATGGTTCATTTGTCACACCCTCAAAATCCACGTGCGGGGTTTTACCACGAGGCGTGTGACATACCAGGATCTCAGTCATTAGTTACTCAGAACAACTTTATATGAACAAACATTCAAAATCAGAGTTTAACTTTAAAATATGTGGAAGCGTTTAGTAAACCAGAAAAATCAAAGTAAAACAATATAATGTAAAAGGCGCAAACACACGCGCCCAAAGTAATACCAACAAATACTTAAATGTTTAATAACCAAACCAAAACAAGTTTCAATCATGCTGACAACTATAATGATGCGACCCGTGCACGTGCTCCTAGGCAATGGTAACCTCTACCTGAGAATAGTATACTAAAAGAGTCAACACAAGGGTTGGTGAGTTCAAGATTTTGCGGTAATCATAAAACAGTAACAGTTGCAAAATACAAGAGGTGTATTGAAATAGATAGCTAGTCTATATTCATCAGTAATAATCATGGTGATTTCGCGATTGAAGCTGACTATGTTTCGTTTGTTGCCTCGCGTCATGACTTACCAGGTCGTGATGATGTTTGCGTTAGGACAAAATTGCACCTGTTTGACCTCAAGTCACACAGGTGGGGCTCGTCAGACCCATAGTACTACCCAAGATTTCCCGCTAATCATCAATAATAACAATCTGAAAGTGTGAGGACTTTCATGGTATTCAGCACTATATCATACTATACATAACTCATGTAAAGTAACTGTTTGTAAAATCAGTATGTTATCTCCCCCAAAAGAGAGTATGAAAAAGAGTGGGGCATGAACTCACCTGGTGTGCACAACAAAGACTTAGGAGCTTAACCTCAAAAAGAGAGAGAGAGACAAACAACCTTTAAAGGTCACCTAGAACACGCAAGTACATAAGTACGTGTACACAGATTCATAATGAAACCCTAAGTGCTCTATAACCCAACAACTTAAGGTTTTATAAAAAGTAAGACATATTGACCCAGTTGACACGTTTGACCCGTTGGTGACATTATAGGTGAAATTCCATTCAAACAAGAATAACAGTACATCACACATGATTTACATACAAACTGATCACATATGACACTTCATTAATCACATGTACTAACTAGATCATCATACAACCAGATTTCCCATACAAGTCATGCGAATCTCAAACAATTATCATGTTCAACATAGTTACAACACAACCAATGCATCATACATAGAATCAAATCATGCACGGCATGCCATGTGAAGCCACTCATGACTTCACACCCTAAACCCTGCCAATACTACTAAGTAGGGGCCTCAGATTCGCACGCGTGTATGATGACCATCAACATACCATTTAACAGAATTCTTATCACCCAAGATGTTCAACCATGATCAACTACAATCCAAACAATAGCCTATCATAACTCATATGACCCATTACCATGAAATCCCACAAACAGACCAAACCTGTCAACTAACCAATTTAGTAGTCATACAACCCAACAACACATTCTAACACTTTAGAAATCAACCATGAACGTGCTAGCATGATCCTAATGTCCTAAACATGCTCAAATCATTCTATTCAAGATTTTGTGCAATTAAAGTTTCCCTTTTGGGAAAGTACATCCCAAAATATTTCAAAACACTCAATACATTCATGAATTCATTAACGATATACCAATTCAAGCTCATGTTAACATTTAGACATGATCAACAACATCCAATCATCATAATTTATCAATCCTCATGAACAAAAGTTTCTACTTTTGGTAACCTATGAACTACAACATTCGTTCTTAGGTTTCTAGCATCAATATCATCAATCTAACACCCAATTATCATC
This sequence comes from Flaveria sonorensis, assembly GCA_025506505.1. Classification (NCBI taxonomy): domain Eukaryota; kingdom Viridiplantae; phylum Streptophyta; class Magnoliopsida; order Asterales; family Asteraceae; genus Flaveria; species Flaveria sonorensis. The sequence goes on along the minus strand of CM046431.1, from coordinate 14,121,268 downwards.
ATAAACACATTAACAACATCAATTCATCATCAAATAACCATATTCATGCAAATAAAGTTACTATTATTAGTAACCTATGAACAACGCATCAAAATCGAAGCTTTCTTGCATAATCAATATTAACTAACATATATACAACCTAGCTAACCCAATAACATCAACAAACATCAAGAAATCAACCTTTAATTGCAATATTCGAACCCATGCTCTCGGCCATGTACAAAACACATCAAAAGAACACAAAATCTAACCTTTAAATCGTGTAATCAACAAGATTTGATGTTTCCAACGTGTTGTACCCTTGAAATCGATCCAAAACCGAGAGGAATTGCTTGTTCTTGATGAAAACCAAAGTGTGTGTGTTTGAAGGTGAAGTCGTGGCCGTAGGGGTGGGATTAGGGTTGGGTTTTGATTTTGTTTTAATTAATTAATCATATTTACCATTTAAACCCTTATAATTTGTATTTTATAAAAACTAAGCTTTTAAAATCTTTTTAAAAGGTTTTTAACTAAGAATAACAAGCATACAAACTAACAATAATAATCATATGCATTATTGTTACAAGTTACAAAATTCACAAATTAAATACACACGTTCCCACGTTACGCGATAAAATTCATAAATAATATTTAAATCACGTAAACACATAAGCACAACTTAATCATCACATCATTAACTAAATTATTATTAGTTTATCATTATTAATTATTATTAAGTCACCAACGTTCAACGACAACTAGTGTGTGCTCACGACACGTGTATGCAAGATTTAACGGAACTAACGGAGTTTGGTAACGGAAAATTACCAGATGTCACATTATCCCCATGTTGAAAGAATTTTCGTCCCGAAAATTGCATTACATGGTATGTGTTCCATCACTAGTTTACTGCATTGGCACAAAGTAATCGAGTGAGTTTTGGGTAAGTTGTCATATCATCCCCATGTTGAAAGAAATTTCGTCCCGAAATTTAAATCAGTACCTTCGCCGGCTGGCATCGTCTTTTCGAACAGTTGAGGATACTTAAGATTCATCTGGTCCTCACGTTCCTATGTGAATTCTGGTCCACATCTCGAGTTCTAACGAACCTTGCTTTGCTTAAGTGTCTTTACCTCACGATCCATCACCTCGACTGGTTCCTCAATGAAGCGTAATTATTCATCTACTTGGACTTCCTCAAGCGGTACGATCATCGTTTCATCCGTTAAACACTTCTTTAGATTTGAAATATGGAATACGTCATGGATTCCACTCAATGAATCAGGTAAGGCTAGTCGATAGGCCACTGGATATTCTTTCCAATATCTCAAACGGTCCAACGTATCTCGGATTTAATTTTCCTCTTTTACCAAACCGAATCACGCCTTTCCACGGTGAGACTTTCAATAAGACCTTGTCACCAACTTGAAATTCTAGAGGTTTCCGTCTTTGTTAGCATAACTTATCTTCCTGTCGCGCGCTGCAGCCATACGATTCCTTATTTGTACAATCTTCTTAGTGGTCTCGTGTACCAACTCAGGACCCGTTAGCTGGCTATCACCAATTTCAGCCCAACAAACTGGTGATCTACATTTTCGCCCATACAAAGCTTCAAAAGGTGCTGCCTTTATGCTAGTGTGATAGCTGTTGTTGTAAGAAAATTCCACCAATGGTAGGTGAACTTCCCAGTTATTCCCGAAGTCAATCACACAAGCATGTAGCATGTCCTCTAATGTCTGTATAGTACGCTCTCTCTGACCATCGGTCTGCGGGTGATAAGCAGTACTCATATCCAATCGCGTACCTAAAGATTTCTGCAACGACTGCCAGAAGTGCGATGTGAAACGAGCATCGTGGTCGGAAATGATTGAAACTGGTACACCATGTCTTGACACTATCTCCTTCAAATAAAGTCGGGTTAATTTCTCCATTTTGTCTGTTTCCCTTATTGCCAAGAAATGAGCAGACTTCGTTAATCGGTCCACAATAACCCATATCGTGTCACAACCGGTAAGAGTTCGGGGTAGCTTGGTAATGAAATCCATTGAGATCTGTTCCCACTTCCACATAGGAATCTCAAGCTGTTGCAACAACCCAGATGGTTTCTGATACTCCAGTTTTACCTTTAAGCAGGTCAGAAACTTGATCATATAGGTAGCTACATCCGCCTTCATGTTAGGCCACCAATAGTGCGCCTTCAGATCATGATACATCTTGTCAGATCCAGGATGTATAGAGTGCTTAGACTTGTGTGCCTCACTTATGACCAAGTCTCTCAGATTTCCGTGTAGAGGTACCCAAAGTCTATCCATGAAGTAACGAATTCCATCTGCTTTTACCTCGAACTGCTTGTCCATTCCTCTTAAGGATTTGGACCTAATGTTTTCTACTTTCAAGGCTTCCGTCTGAGCCTCTCGGATTTGTTCCGGTAACTGTGTGCTAATGGTAAGCTGCAAAGCTCGCACGCGTCGAGGCTTAGCAGTTTCTTTCCTACTCAGCGCATCAGCGACTACATATGCTTTCCCCGGATGATATCTGATGGCACAATCATAATCGTTCAGTAGCTCTACCCAACGTCTTTGCCTTATGTTCAATTCCTTTTGCTCAAAGATGTGCTGAAGACTCTTGTGATCGGTGTAAATAGTGCATTTGGTACCGTACAAGTAGTGTCTCCAGATCTTTAAGGCAAAAACTACCGCACCCAGCTCCAAGTCATGGGTGGTATAGTTCTTCTCATGAACCTTTAGTTGTCAAGAGGCTTAAGCTATTACCTTATCCCGCTGCATCAATACACACCCAAGTCCTTGAATGGCAGCGTCACAATAGACTACAAAATCATCACTTCCATCCAGTAACGCTAATATTGGTGCGCTACACAATTTCTGTTTCAGCAACTGGAAAGCAGATTCCTGACTCTCGCCCCATTTGTACGTCGTTCCCTTGTGAGTCAAGGCTGTGAGGGGTTGAGCAATCTTAGAAAATCCTTCAATGAATCGCCGATAGTATCCCGCCAGTCCAAGAAACTATCGTATCTCACTCAGCGTCTTAGGAATTGACCAATTCTTTATCACCTCAATCTTTGCTGGATCAACATGTATTCCTTTCTCGTTAACAATATGACCCAAGAATTGCACTTCGCGTATCCTGAAATCACACTTAGAAAACTTGGCATACAATTGTTCTTTTCTAAGCAATTCCAAGATTAAACGTAAGTGCTCTCCATGTTCTTCCTCAGTCCTTGAGTAGATCAATATGTCATCGATAAAGACAATAACAAACTGATCAAGATAGGGTTTGCACACGCGATTCATAAGGTCCATGAATACCGCTGGTGCATTCGTCAACCCGAATAGCATGACTAAGAACTCGTAGTGACCGTAACGTGTACGAAAAGCAGTCTTCAAGATATCCTCCTCTCGAACTCTCAGCTGATGATACCCAGACCTCAGATAAATCTTAGAATAATAGCTTGATCCTTGCAGTTGATCAAACAAATCATCTATACAAGGTAAGGGATATCTATTCTTGATCGTGACTTTGTTCAGTTCCCTATAGTCAATGCACATTCGAAATGTACCGTCCTTCTTCTTGACAAATAGCACTGGCGCTCCCCAGGGTGACGAGCTCGATCGGATAAACCCTTTATCCAACAGCTCTTGGAGTTGAGCAGATAATTCCTACAATTCGTTCGGAGCTAACCGGTAAGGTGCTCTCGCAATCGGAGCGGCTCCTGGAGTCAAATCAATTTGGAGTTCGACTTGATGAAGAGGTGGTGCAGGACCGTTAAAAAAGGGACTTTGCACTTAGTTAACACACTTAGTAGGATCTTTAGGATCACTTAACAATTAAAGTGGGGAACTTAGAACTTTAACAAATCATACAATGCACAACACAAGTAAAGTAAGAGCAAGAACACAAGAAAATAATTTTCAAGGTAGTAGTATATTGCTTCTTCAGTTCTACTACAAGTGTTTGCACTGATATTTGAAATACAAGAACCTTTGACTCTTTATACTAAACCTACAACCGTCAATATGCAAAAAGACAATTGGATGTGACTAATCTAGACAACAAGATCAGCCTAAAGTCAAAAGGCAGATTGCCTTTTGACTAGTGACTATGAAAAGCCATAGCTCACTGACTTTCCTATTACAAAAAGCCAAACAGGAAACAAATACAAAAACATGCAGACAAAGACCTTATCTACTTTATCATAAAGCATGGAGGTTTTACCAACTTATGATAGTTGGTGAACCACCAGAGCATGCTGCAGACAGGAGGTTGCTTTATGATAAAGTTGACAGAAAAAGTGCCTTTTCTCTCTCTTCTAAAGTAATTAGTCTTATCATTATTCAGCTTCGAAAGACTTTGTTTTGAGAGCTTCGGAAGACTTCATTTTTAACCTTCGGAAGAGTTGAGTCTTTGGCTTCGGAAGACTTGACACTTAGTGTAAAGTTTCCTCAGTAGTTTCTTCTGAACATTGGCTTCTGAAGATTTTACACTTAGCATTTTTCTTGAGTGTGTAAAACTTCTGAAGCTAGTTCTTCTTTGTTCCTTAGTGCATGTTGGAAGACCTGGTTGTTTTGGCATCTTTTGATTGATCCTTTAGTTGCATCAGCCTCTTAACCTTAGAGGTTCCTACAGGTGGTAGTCCGTGCAGGTCCTCCAGAAACACCTCGGGAAACTCACAAACCACGGGAATATCCTCCATCTTCTTTTCCTCTGGTTGTTTGTCAGTGACAAGTGCCAATATGGCTAGACGACCTTTTTGTAACAACTTCTATGCCTTCATGAACAAGATGATGCCCATCACTGCACCACTCCTATCACCTTTAACCGAGAGAATTTCTCACTGTTAGGAATCCGTATAACCTTCTCGTGACATATGACTTCCGCTTGCTTGTTAGAAAGCCAATCCATGCCGACTACTACATCGAAGCTCCCAAGTGTGATAGGCATGAGATCTATGTCGAAGGTATGACCAACAAGATCTATCTTGCAGCCTCTAAGGATATGCATTACGTGAATCTACTTACCATCAGCTAACTCTACGGTGTAGTTAGATTCTAATGCTAATGGTATATCACTTAAAAGACTACTAAACTTAGTGGAAATAAAGCTTTTATCAGCTCCAGTATCAAATAATACGGTAGCAAAACGACCATTAACCGAAAATTTACCAATTACTATTGTAGGATCGTTTAGAGCCTCACCTGAGCCAATGACGAAGGCTTTCTCTTTGGCTCCATTATTTTTCCACCATTGTTGTTGCCATTACCATTGTTGTTGTAATTGTTGTTGTCGTTGTTGTTATTGCCAGTGTTGTTTCCGCCATTTCCATTTCTCCTAAGCTATGGACAATTGCGCCTGTAATGACCTTCTTTTCCTCACTCGAAACAACCTTTCGGAGTTTCTTGTGATTGTTGAGGCTTCTTCATCAGTTCACCCTGGCAGTCCTTCGCTGCATGCCCAAATTTACAACAGCGTTGGCATCGGAAGTTGTCACACCTACCGGTGTAATGGTAGTTGCATCGATTGCACTTGGGACTTTCCCCACATAGCCTCCTTGTCCCTGTGATGCCGAGGATGACTGATTGAAATTTCGGTTGTTATCAAACCTCCTTTGTTGCTGGGGAGGTTGCTGCTGCTGTTGTACCTGTTGCTGCTATTGTTGTGGCTGGTTGCTGGAGGATGAACCTTTGTTACTAATGTTCTCCTACTTTCGTTTATTGTCTGGCACACTAGAAACCGCTCCCCGTTTTGGTAACCGTCCTTGCTCAACTGCCTGGTCAGTCAGCCTGTGGGCTGTCCGGATAGTCTGTTGTATGGTAGTGGGGTTGGAAGCAGTTACCATACTTTGAATTTTGGGCACCAATCCACGTATGTAGTGCTCGACTCTCTTGTGCATTTCATTGACCATTCCATGGCATAGTGTGGCCAACTCATGAGTACGGGTCGTGTAGGCTTCAATCTCTGAGCCTTGCATTTTGAGTTGCCAGAACTCAATCTCCAGCTTCTATACTTCATTTCGGGGGCAGTATTCTTGGGTCATAATCCCCTTAAATTCATCCCTGGGTAGTTCATTGGCCATGGCTTGACCCAGTATTTACACCTGGGCATTCCACCAAGAAAGTGCTGCACCCTCAATTGTTCCGGTCGCGAACTTCACTTGGTCAGCTAGCGGACAGTTACATTTCGTGAATACGGATTCAGTTTTCTCAAACCACCATACTAATCCCACAGCTCTTTCTGTCCCGCTGTAGGTGTGAGGTTTACAATCCATGAAGGACTTGTAAGTACAAGGTGGAGGTCCTGTTTTGACAAACCATACATTTGTCAGGTATCCCAGACAAGTAACTAGGATAATTGGTTAAACCTCTTTTATCATTTACCTGCTGGCTGTCCGGTTTGGGCAGCAGCCACTGCTGCCTGTACGTGCTCATTAATTAGGGCAGCCAACTCTGCAGGTGTCATGTTTATGGCACCGGCACCACGTCCTTCGGTGCCACGTCCACGACCTCGTCCACATCCTCTTCCACGTCCGTCTATATTTCACTTTACATTCACAAATACAATAATGAGTAACATCCAACACATTAATCTCATTGATGTATAGTAAATAATAAGAAATAAGGATTTCATCACAACCACAACATTTATAACAGAAATAATAACCAAAGATAAATAAATTGTAAATGAGTCACAAATTATTCCATCAATGTCAAAATTTGAGTTTTTCAGTTGGGTGGAAAACAACCCTTCCAGCATAAGTTTCAAAGAAAAGAAACACTATATAGTCTAAATCATATAAAAGTGGAATCAGTCCAGCACGTCAGATCCGTCACTGTCCTCATCCATCTATACTGGTTCTTCTTCGGGGGCTTCCTCCGGTTCCTCTTTCGGGTCTTCCTCATCAGAGTCCACCAAAGGTGCAGGGGCTTCAACAACCTGAAGGGCCGCCAGTTGTGCCTCTAAATCAGCAAACCTATCATTGATCACTATGTTATGGTGATCCTGCGTGTCCATGTGCCCAGTAAGTGCTACAACGTTGCCTGCCAGGGTATGATGTCCACCAATGGCCATCGAGAGTCGCTCCTGAAGCGTCTCTACCTGGTAGCGTAACTGACGCATCTCAGATCGTAAGGCAGAGTTCTCATCAGTGAGTCCTCGAATACGCTGTCGCTCCGTGTCTAGAGTGGCTACCAAAGCTGCAAACGCCTGCTCGAGAGGGATGTCCAAGGTAGGAAGAGTAGGCAATGCAGAGGCTGTCAATGACCTAGTCCTAGGTCAAGTAGGGCCTACTGGTGGTACACGCTCACGGTTTATGTAGGTGGGGTAGAAATCCCAGTTCCGCGGAGGATCGAGCTCAGGAAGTATGAAAGGCTGATCCCAGTCTATCTCATCAGGAGGATAAGGATGTCGGGGCTAGTTAAACCCCCTATTAGGCACGGGAGAAGTAGGAGGTGACTCAGGCCATGCAGGTCTCTTGCCTAAATCATGGGATGACGATGTCATGCTGCGAAGTACGTGTTGCGTATGCCAATGAGTATACAATAAGGTAGTAAGCGACAAGTAACTAACAACTGTGTGGTTATAGTCTAGTGTGTGTATGCAACCTAGTTCCCTATAACCAATGGCTCTGATACCAATCTGTCACACCCTCAAAATCTACGTGCGGGGTTTTACCACGAGGCGTGTGACATACCAGGATCTTAGTCATTAGTTACTCAGAACGACTCTATATGAACAAACATTCAAAATCAGAGTTTAACTTTAAAATATGCGGAAGCATTTAATAAACCAGAAAAACCAAAGTAAAACAATATAATGTAAAATGCGCAAACACACGCGCCCAAAGTAATACCAACAAATACTTAAATGTTTAATAACCAAACAAAAACATGTTTCAATCATGCTGACAACTACAATGATGCTGACCCATGCACGTGCACCTAGGCAATGGTAACCTCAACCTGAGAATAGCATACTAAAAGAGTCAACAAAACGGTTGGTGAGTTCAAGAGTCAAGAGGTGTATTGAAATAGATAGTTAGTCTATATTCATCTGTAATAATCATAGTGATTTCGCGATTGAAGCTGACTGTGTTTCGTTTGTTGCCTCCCGTCATGACTTACCAGGTCGTGATGATGTTTGCGTTAGGACAAAATTGCACCTGTTTGACCTCAAGTCACACAGGTGGGGCTCGTCAGACCCATAGTACTACCCAAGATTTCCCGCTAATCATCAATAATAACAATCTGAAAGTGTGAGGACTTTCATGGTATTCAGCACTATATCATACTATACATAACTCATATAAAGTAACTGTTTGTAAATCAGTATGTTATCTCCCCAAAAGAGAGTATGAAAAAGAGTGGGGCATGAACTCACCTGGTGTGCACAACAAAGACTTAGGAGCTTAACCTCAAAAAGAGAGAGAGAGACAGACAACCTTTAAAGGTCACCTAGAACACGCAAGTACATAAGTACGTGTACACAGATTCATAATGAAACCCTAAGTGCTCTATAACCCAACAACTTAAGGTTTTATAAAAAGTAAAACACATTGACCAAGTTGACCCGTTTGACCCGTTGGTGACATTATAGGTGAAATTCCATTCAAACAAGCATAACAGTACATCATACATGATTTACATACAAACTGATCACATATGACACTTCATTAATCACATGTACTAACTAGATCATCATACAACCAGATTTCCCATACAAGTCATGCCAATCTCAAAAAATTATCATGTTCAACATAGTTACAACACAACCAATGCATCATACATAGAATCAAATCATGCACGACATGCCATGTGAAGCCACTCACGACTTCACACCCTAAACCCTGCCAATACTACTAAGTAGGGGCCTCAGATTCGCACGCATGTATGATGACCATCAACATACCATTTAACAAAATTCTTATCACCCAAGATGTTCAACCATGATCAACTACAATCCAAACAATAGCCTATTATAACTCATATGACCCATTACCATGAAATCCCACAAACAGACCAAACCTATCAACTAACCAATTTAGCAGTCATACAACCCAACAACACATTCTAACACTTTAGAAATCATCCATGAACATGCTAGCATGATCCTAATGTCCTAAACATGCTCAAATTATTCTATTCAAGATTTTGTGCAATTAAAGTTTCCCTTATAATTTGTATTTTATAAAAACTAAGCTTTTAAAATCCTTTTAAAAGATTTTTAACTAAGAATAACAAGCATATAAACTAACAATAATAATCATATGCATTATTGTTACAAGTTACAAAATTCACAAATTAAATACACACGTTCCCACGTTACGCGATAAAATTCATAAATAATATTTAAATCACGTAAACACATAAGCACAACTTAATAATAACATCATTAATTAAATTATTATTAGTTTATAATTATTAATTATTATTAAGTCACCAACGTTCAACGACAAATAGTGTGTGCTCACGACACGTGTATGCAAGACTTAACGGAACTAACGGAGTTTGGTAACGGAATATTACCGGATGTCACATCATTCATGTGGTTTCGTGTTTGATTTTGGTTTTGATTTAAACAATAGTTCCTATTTTCCATTTGTGAATTACTAGTGTGATTGCATTGATGATTATAATCAGATTTGATAAGATTGGTTCACGAGCGTGTTTACAAGGCATGAGAATCAAAACACCATTTTATTGGAGGTGGTAATGGCTGTCAAAAAACTATCCATGCGAGAACAAATGTTGTTTAATGTTTTTGTATAACTGGGTCATTTCTAGTTATTTAGTTAAGCATTCATGAATACTTTGATGCACCAATATGTAATTGAAAATTTTTGAGTAAAATACAAGTATATCCTAGTTGCTTGGTCGTTTTAACTAGATTTGCTTTCTTTTTCTTCGATCACTTATCACGCTTCTGTATGATTTATGATTACTTTAAATCCGTCAGTGTAATTTGATTCTCGATTGTTCTTGAGTGAATACGAGTAGTTTCGTGATCCTTTGCACCTTTTTCCTTGCCTAGATAGTTAAATAAGTATTTTGTTTATCCATAGTAGTCATTTTGATTGATTCGGTGGATTATTGAGGCAAGAGTGTTCGAAGTTGGTTGTGAATTGTTCTCGATGAATTTTGGGCGGGAGTGGATTGATTTAAAGGTTCATTCATATGTTTTCGTGTTTGATTTTAGTTTTGATTTAAACAACAGATCCTACGTTCCATTTATGAATGATTAGTGTGATTGCAATGTTGATTATAATCAGATTTCATTAGATTGGTTCACGATCGTGTTTACAAGGATTGAGAATCAAAACTCCATAGCATTGGAGGTGGTAATGGATGTCAAAAAACTATCCATCCAAGAACTAATGTTGTTTAATGTTTTCGTATAACTAGGTCATTTCCAGTTATTTAGTTAACCATTCATGAATACTTTGATACACCAATATGTATTTGGAAAATTTTGATTAAAATACAAGTATATCCTAGTTACTTGGTCGTTTTAACTAGATTTGCTTTCTTTTTCATCGATCACTTATCATGCTTCTGTATGATTTATGATTACTTTAAATCCGTCATGTAATTTGATTCTCGATTGTTATTGAGCGAATACGAGTAGTTTCTTGATTCTTTGCACCTTTTTCCTTGCCTAGATTGTTAATAAAGTATTTTACGAATCCATAGTTGTGATTTTGAATGATTCGATGGATTGTTGAGGCAAGAGTGTTCGAAGTTGGTTGTGAATTGTTCTCGATGAGTTTTGGGCGGGAGTGGATTGATTTCAAGGTTCTTTCATGTGTTTTCGTGTTTGATTTTAGTTTTGATTTAAACAACAGATCCTATGTTCCATTTATGAATGATTAGTGTGATTGTAATGTCGTATATAATTCAGTTTGATTAGATTGGTTCACGAGCATGTCTGCAAGCTTGATAAAGGTCTATATGGGCTGCATCAAGCTCCAAGAAAGTGGTATGAGACACTATCAACATACCTCTGTCATCATGGATACAAAAGAGGTACTATTGATGGGACTCCCTTCATCAAAGAAACAAGGAATGACACACTGCTAGTTCAAATATATATAGATGACATCATTTTGGTTCAACTAATCCAAATCTCTACAAAGACTTTGAGATGCTGATGAAGAATAGATTTGAAATGAGTGCCATAGGGGAACTCAGTTTCTTTCTAGGAATTCAAGTGAAGCAGGTTGAAGATGGCATCTTCATTAGTCAGTCAAAGTATGTACAGGACATACTTACAAGATTTAAGATGACTGACTGTAAGGTTGCAAAGACACCCACAGCCAGAAACCACTCCCTTGATCTTGTAGGGGAGTGTGTTGATGAACATCTCTACAGGGCTATGATTGGGTCACTTATGTACCTTACTACAAGCAGGCCTGATATTATGTTTGCCACATGTATATGTGCAAGATATCAAGCCAACCCCAAGATGTCACACCTAGGCCTTTGGTATCCAAAGAATTCAGACTTTAATCTATACCACATCTGGGGGATGTCATTTCCTTAGAGGAAGGATAGTCTCTTGGCAATGTAAGAAGAAATACTGTGTGTCTGCATCAACTGCTGAAGCTGAATACATTGCTACTTCAAGATGTTGTGCTCAAGTGCTTTGGATTCAGAATCAGATGCTAGACTATTGGTTCAACTTCAAGGAGACTCCCATCCATATAGACAACAACAGTGCCATCTCTATTACAAAGAATCCTGTGTAGCACTCAAGGACCAAGCACATCAACATCAGGTATCATCTGATTAGGGATAATTTTGAAAAGGGATTTATCAAACTAATCAAAGTTAACACAAATGAATAATATACTGATCTGTTCACAAAGGCATTTGATGAACAAAGATTTAAATATCTTGTATCAGCCATTGGGATGATTAACTTTGAATAGATTTTCTTTAATAACTTAATCAACTTTATTTCCTAAAATTGTGTGTCCTAAGTTGTCTATTAGATCACCTTATAAGCCCAGTTCTCTTTGAAAGAAAACTAACTTTTAACTGATATTCCTTAGATTTGTGAAAATTTACCTTCGGAAGAACTCAAATTGCCTTCGGAAGAAATTTATGTCTTTAAATCATTTAACAGCTTATCTAAGATTTACCTTCGGAGGAAATTCTTGGAGTATCTTCCGAAGCTTAAATTTGTATATAAGCACTTAAATACATTCAAAGAACAAATATCTTCCGAAAGCAACTAAGTCACGGAAGACTTATTCACTTCTTCAGAAGCCAAATTTTCAAAATTCTTTGAAATATCTTCTGAAGTAAAAATTGCCTTCGAAAGCTTTGCTACAAAGCTTCCGAAGCCAAAATTGTCTTCGGAAGTTTTACAACTTCCAAGAAAACTAACTTTTTGGGCGCACTTTTTCAGAAGTAGGATCCATTTGCGGATTTCAAATTTTATCTTTTTGTCATAACTTTGTCTCAAATCCACAACATATATCTTCCAAACGGTTCTATTTCGTCTCTTTACTCTCACTGATCCTTACCCTAAAACTACCCCCAAATTTCATCTTCTTCTTCCTTTCTTCACTGTAAAGCTTCCTCAAATGGCCAACATTGATCTTTGCAACGACCCTGATTTTGCCATGCACCTACACAGGCAACATAATCAGGTTGCCCTATTACACTCTGAGAAGGATCCAAGCTTCTCAGATATGTGTAGGTACCTTTCTTCGTCTCACTACTTTACCTCCCTTACGATTGATCCTCCTCTCTATGAGGATCAGTTGCTTGAGTTCTGGAGGACCCATCAAGAGGTCACCATGGACAGGGAGAAGTCACTGTCTGCTACAGTGCAGGGGAGGACAGTTTTCATCACTCTGACCATCATAAACACCTATTTGCAGCTGGATGATGAAGCAGGTGAGTTGTCCTTTCCCAAATCTGCTGTCAACCACTCCTTTCAGTAGATGGGCTATGAAGGTGACTTCTCAGTCAAAACCTTCAGGAAGGGGAAGGTCTTATCTCAATGGAAATACCTCCTCCATGTCGTCATTCACAGCCTTTCTAACAAACATAGAGGAAGGGATCAAGTTCTAGAAGACCTCTCCTTTATAGTCCATGGGATGGTACAAGGGGTCAAGTTTAGGTACTCTCAATTTGTATATACTAATTTACTTGCAAACTTAGACTCCTTAGAGGTAATATTCTTAAAATAGGACAAATGAGGCCTGACATCTTCAAAATCTTGAAAAAGCCAACTGTCGGCTTCTCTGGGGTAGAAACAGCCCTTGTCCCAAAAATGTTTGAGCTCATTGCTCAGGGTGACATCCTAACAGCACCAGCTAATGATGAACCAACACCCTTGACCTCTCACCCACCTCAAACACAGCCTATCATCACCATCACCTACAAAAGAAAACCCAAATGAACCCCTGCACTTGCTACTAAGCATGTGTAGGCCCCCATATCAGAACCCATACAGGAGGAAGTGGGATCTCGAGCTCCCACTTCCCTTGAGGAGCAGACCACTCCCATCTTTCCACCACTCAATGCTAAGGTTCCTCATGCTCAGCCTGATGAGCTCACAACCCCCCAAACAGCCTTAAGCCATCACTCTAAGTCTCAATACTCTAGTGATCAACCTTCTGGGAAAAGCTACCATCCCAACCTCTTGATCTAAACCACCCTATTCCCAGCCTTGACTTCTATTCTGATGAAGATTTAGGCTTCAGTGAGTACCATGAGTCTCTCCTCTCTTCCCACACTTAAAGAGAGATGAGTACTCCTGCTTCCCCCATCTCTAGCCCACATCAGCAACCCCTACTGAGGTGGATCGTCCTGAACTTATTCAGGAAATTCATATGGCAGAGGCTATCACTTTTGCAAGTGATAACATCACTAGGACCTCTACCATGGCAACTCAGCCTCTTGACACTTCACTGGAAGTTGTTATTGGGCAGGGGAAATCCAGCAGCCAAGAAACCCATGCTGGTAGTGAGGAAGAAGACTTAGGTCCAATTCTCTCATCCCCCAATGATTCTTCATTTGAAGATGAGGGGTGTCTGCAACAAAAGGTGCATAAACTATCACATCTTTGCACCTATTTTATTTCAAAGATAGCTCACCTGGAATCTCAGGTGATTATCTTATAGAAGAGGGTCAATGACCAGCAACTTGAGATCACCAATCTCAAGGGCAAGTGGCTGAGAGACCCATGAGGACAACTCATCCAAGTCCACAAGAACCTGTGGATGTCATGGATCAATCTCCCAGCTCACCTATGCAACAGGGTGATGCTACCAAAAAAGAGGAGAAAATTTTGACAATCATAGAACCTGGGAGTTCTTCCTAGAGTATGGACATAAAGGAATCACCATCCTGTCTTGCATATGTTCATACTCAGCAACCTCCTCTAGACAGTGATCTACATTTGCTCATTCAACAACTGTTTGAGGAGGGAATACCAAGAGCAATGTCTGCCCCTTTTGAGAACCCAATCTGGGGTTGGGGTATGACAGTAATAGGAGAGCTCTTGTGATCTCTAGAGTTCAGGGTCAACTAGAAGTTCTCAACATTTCACACCTGAGTTTTTATGAGAGCATCAACTTGGTAGATCTGCCACTTGTCAACCCAAGCAATAACAGACAAGCAGCAAGATTGGCAGAAAGAATCCAAGACAGGGTGCTGGAGGAGTTTAAATTGAGATCAAAATTATATAGACAGAGGCTAGCAGGTGAGATCTTTGGTCAACTAGATGTTGAGGTAGACCAGGAGATTAGCTTCGAAGGGAAAACCTTGACTGAAGGCCTAGAGGTTGAACCAGTGAACCTTGAGACAGGATCTCCCTATGCACCCATTACCCTCAGTGAAACACTAGCTGGTGATGGTGTTTCACAACCTCTCTCTAGCCAGAGCTTGATAGCTGAACCAAACAATAAAGGCCAAAGCTCTCTCCAGCCTGAGTCACCAAAGCCTGTGGTTGACAAAGGCAAAAGGAAACTAACTCCTGAGAAGATTAAGGAGGAGAAGAGAGAGAGGAAGAGGAAGCTGAGGGGAGAGAGTTCAAGTGGTTCCCCAGGGTTTACGGAAGCAGCAATCAGGACTGCCCCCAGGCTAAACACTCAGGAAGATGAGTTAAGGGCAGCCAGGCTAAACTACCTGGGAACCAGAAACTAAAATGTTGATGAACTCATCTCTCTCCCCTTAGATGAGTTGAATGAACTGGCTGACACAGAGTTGTCAAAGGAGAGGAAGGAAACTGAGGATGCAGCATTGCTTCTCAAGCACAAGGAAGAAATGAGGCTGAGAAGACTCTACGAGAACATTCCTGTCCTCTCCCCAGTTCAAGAAAGTCCTAAGCTAGAGACTATGGCCACTGAACAACCTTAGGTAGCAACAAAAGAAGAAAGATTAAAGATGATCAGCTACCTGAGTGCCATAGGTTTCTATCAGGCAGATGCACTTCTTCCCTTACCATCTGAGTACATATTCTTTTAATACAATAAGCAGATAAAAGAAAAATCTAAAAGAGAAAAACAAGCTGAAAAGAAAAGATTAAGGGAAGAAGCTGCAAAGTCAAGGGCCATCATCCATAAAAGCCAAAAGAAGTCTGCTAACAGACAAAGGATGATGAGCTTCTTGAAGCTGTATGGATTCTCTGGAAGGAGGCTTGGCCCTATATCTTTATCCATAATGGATGAGCATATCAGGGTAATCAAGTAGAAGATAAAAAAGGAGAGCTGGTGGACTTGCATTCTCCACCAAGTCCAGCTCAACTTGAAGTTGAGGTGAAGGTTGAACCCACTGAGACAACACAACCTGAACCTGGAGCTGCATCTCAGCCAACTTCATCTTCTGATCCACAGCAGGGTCCTCCTCTCTCTCCTTCTGAACCTGTGAGAGAGGAGATCCCAACTGAGGGGGACTCAACTAAACAACCTGGTACTCAAGACCAGTCCCCTCAGTTAAAATCATCAGGGAGAAGAAAAAGGATTACCAGAAGATCATCCTCAAGGAAGAAGAGAAGAAAGGCATCCACCTCCCAACCTCAGGATGAGTCAGAGCGTCCTGAGGGAGTGCATGAAGAGGTCTCTCAACAAACTCCAATCATAGTAGAGCCTCTTGTTATTGGAAGACAAATTATGTCATGGTCTTATGATGAAGATCAAGACATATGGTATGACATAAGAGATCAGGAAGGCATGCATGTTTATTACTCAAAAGACATGCTTAATCTTCCTCTGCATGATCTCTTTGACATGAGAAGGTTCTATGTTAGTCTGAAGGATCCAGACCTAATGATGAAGAAAGGTATGCTGAGGATCCTAATGTGGACTACAAAAATCTGAAAAACTTCTCTGTTTTGGTAGCATCAGCCTAGGGGGAGTTTGTAAGATCATCTAAAGATTATAAGGCTGATGCAACCAACAAGCTAGAACAACCAAGTCTTTCATGCATGCACTAAGGAACAAAGATGAACTAGCTTTGGAAGTCTTACACTCTTAAATGTGTCTAAGTGTAAGATCTTCCGAAGCTAACAGTTCAGAAGGAGTTACTTCGGAAGTTTCACACTCAAACATAAAATTATTCTATGTGTGAAATCTTCCAAAGCCAAAGACCAGCATCTTCTGTAGCCAAAGATGAAATCTTTCGAAGCTTCAGAGACAAAGCCTTTTGAAGCTGAGAAGATTGATTTCTTCAGAGGACAGAGAAAATATGCTTTCTCTGAATCAACTTTTGATAAAGTTGACACATTTTCTGCTGCCTGCTCTGGTGGTTCACCTACTTTACATAAGTTGGTGAAACTTCCATGCTTTATCAAAAAGTAGTAATGGTCTTTGTCTGTAACTTACCTTCCTTGTTCCTATAGACTTTTGTATTAGAAAAAGTCAGTGAGCTATGGCATGTCATAGTAACTAGTCAAAAGGCAATCTGCCTTTTGACTTTAGATTGATCTTGTTGTCTAGATTAGTCAAATCCCTACTGTCTTTACATGCAAGTAATGGTTGTAGGTTGTAGTATAAAAGTGTCTCAGGTTCTTGTAATTTCTTTATGCTTTGTAACACTTGTAAAAGAACTTGAGATCAATATACAACATCCTTGAAAACTAATCTTGTGTTCTTGTGTTGTTCTTAGTTCTGTCTCTTTAATTTACTTGTGTTCTTAGTATCATTTGTTTAAGTTACCAGTTCCCTATTTGAATTGTTAAGTGATCTAAGTTCTCTCCTCAATGTGAAACTAAGTGTTAAGTACCCTTACCCGGTCCTGCAAAGGGCGTAGATCCCGACGCTAGGAGGGCTAAGAGAAACTATATTAGATGAAGCCCACAAGTCAAAGTATTCCTTTAACCCTGCAAATAACAAGATGTATAAGGACCTGAGAATAAACTATTGGTGGCCTGGAATGAAAAGAGAAATAGCCGCCTATATGGGAAAATGCTTGACATGTGCCAAGGTAAAGGCAGAATACCAAAAGCCATCCGGATTACTCCAACAACCAAAAATACCGAAATGTAAATGGGAAAGAATCACAATGGGTTTTGTCACCAAACTTCCCCGAACCCTGAGAGGGCATGACGTTATATGGGTAATAATGGACCGACTGACCAAGTCGGCATATTTCCTGGCAATCAGGGAAGACTACGAAATGGAAAGGCTGGCTAAGATATATGTCAAAGAAATAGTGTCCCGACATGGAATACCCTTGTCAATTATCTCGGACCGAGATAGTCGATTTACCTCCCGATTCTGGCAAGCATTTCAACGGGCACTAGGAACACGCATCGACTTAAGCATAGCCTACCACCCTTAAACCGATGGTCAAAGCGAAAGGACAATCCAGACCCTTGAAGACATGTTGAGGGCTTGCGTGTTAGACTTTGGTGGAAATTGGGACACCCACCTCCCACTAGCTGAATTTTCCTATAATAACAGCTACCTCACCAGCATAGGAGCTGCACCCTTTAAAGCACTTTATGGATGTAAGTGTAGGTCACTGATTTGTTGGGCTGAGATAGGAGAAAGCCAGCTAACTGGTCTAGAAATCGTGCAAGAAACAACCGATAAGATTCACCAAATACGAGAACGTCTAGCTGGAGCGAGATATCGACAAAAGAGTTCTGCTGATAACAGGCGAAAACCCTTAGAATTTCAAGTAGGAGACTGGGTGATGCTAAAGGTGTCACCATGGAAAGGGTTAATCAGATTTGGAAAGCGTGGAAAATTGAGCCCGAGGTACATTGGACCCTTCAAGATTCTTGAGAGAATCGGACCCGTTGCCTATAGGTTAGAATTACCTGAGGAACTAAGCGGGATACTCAACACGTTCCACATCTCGAATCTCAAGAATTGCCTATCCGATGAAAACCTGATAGTACCATACACGGAAATGCAAATTAACGACAAGCTCTAATTCGTTGAAGAACCACTCGAAATAATGGAATGACATGAAGAGAAGCTTCGACGAAGTAAGATTCCCATTGTGAAGGTCAAATGGAACTCATGACGAGGTCTTGAGCTCACCTAGGAACCAAAAAGTGAAATTAAAAACAAGTACCCGCACCTTTTCAAACCTGAAAACCCTAGCAATGGAATACAAGAAAGAGTCGATAAAACCCCAGTCCCGGCATCACACTAAACTGACTTAATATGTATATATATATACACCTATTTTAGTAACTGAAACATTGCATTGTGTGAACCATGATGATTGACCAACCCTATTGCATCCTTAGAATTAGAATAAAGTATGATAACCTAGACATAAGCAAATTTCAAGGATGAAATTTCTGTAAGTAGGGGAGGATCTGACAACCCTGATTTTTGGGCCCAAAAAATTTTGTTTTTGGAAACCATAATGGGCCACACAATGATCAACCGAATCCCATGTGATGGGCCCAACAAGATCAAACTCCTGGACATTGATATACACACAAACTCTAATGGGCTTAGGCCCATCAAACTTTGAATTGGTTATTTGGCCATAGCAATAAGTGGGCTTGACATACAAGACCTTAATGGGCCAATGGGCCATGTGATGAAATTGTTCGTGAGCTACCAACACTAGTGGGCCTTAGGCCCAATGTCCTAGTGAAACATTGTGCCACTTAAATCTAATAAACAAAAACTACAAAATAATCCTAAGACTTTAAGTCATCCGCATTTGTTAATTCTTCATCCGCATTTGTTAATTCTTCATCCGTATTTGTAAACTCTTCATCTGCATTTGTTAATTCTTCATCCGCATTTGTAAACTCTTCATCCGCATTTGTTAATTCTTTATCCGCATTTGTAAACTCTTCATCCGCATTTGTTAATTCTTCATCCGCATTTGTAAACTCTTCATCCGCATTTGTTAATTCTTCATCCGCATTTGTAAACTCTTCATCCGCATTTGTTAATTCTTCATCCGCATTTGTAAACTCTTCATCCGTATTTGTTAATTCTTCATCCGTATTTGTAAACTCTTCATCCGCATTTGTTAATTCTTCATCTGCATTTGTAAACTCATCATCCGCATTTGTTAACACTTCACCCGCATTTGTTTACTCCACAGGTGCATGAGCACTGTACAGGCGCATGAGCACTGTACAGGCGCATGAGCACTGTACAGGCGCATGAGCACTGTACAGGCGCATGAGCACTGTACAGGCGCATGAGCACTGTACAGGCGCATGAGCACTGTACAGGCGCATGAGCACTGTACAGGCGCATGAGCACTGTACAGGCGCATGAGCACTGTACAGGCGCATGAGCATTGTGTGGCCACATTTCACCTTCGAAAGAACTAAGGATCAAGCAGGCGCATGAGCAGTGTACAAGCGCATGAGCACTGTACAGGCGCATGAGCATTGTGTGGCCACATTTCACCTTCGGAAGAACTAAGGATCAAGCAGGTGCATGAGCACTGTATAGGCGCATGGGCACTGTGCAGCCGCATTTCAATCTTCCGAAGCCAAAACCCAATCTTTCGAAGCCAAGACTTAGAACTTCCGAAGCCAAATTCAAATCTTCCAAAAATTTTGAAGGATATACATTATAACACTTAAAATTATTCTGAAACTTTAAATATAGAAATTAAATACTTTTAAATTATTAAATCACAAACCAAAAATATTAAATCCTTCACAAGCAGTTATAATGACAGTAATAATTATACAAATCAACATGATACTTTCACATATAAATTTAAAAACAAACATGCAGTGAATAATAAATAATAAAGGAAATTCACATATTATAAAATGCATGCACCCGTATGAAATATATTCTAGAAGGAAGTTGACTTGTCTAATCACCACCCAAACCACCCAATGCATGGCTTAGCTTCTTAACCCATGCTAACTTATCCCACTAACCAAAATCTTCGCTTAACCAAGAAAATCCTGCAATTAAGAAGTGGGACCCAAACCCCCTTCCCAACACCTCGGCCAAACCTCATCAAAACCACCACCCTCACTATAAATTTCAAAACTTTCTCTACAAAACACTTCTTTATTTCTCACTCTCTTGCGCTCTTTTAGCAGTTGACACCAGCCCTCTCGAAGCCAGCCTGCATCGAGCTCCAACACATTAAAGTAAACATCCCTTTGAACTTACAAACTCACTTACATATCTTCTTTCTCACATCTCCATTTCAATTAATTTTGCAACCTGAACTAATCTGCCATATCTAACAGCCTTCTCTCACCCATCAGAAGCTTCCTGACAGCCCTTGCTTTTACTACGTCCACCTCACAAGGTAACCGTCACTACCCGAAAACTTTCGGTATTTTACGTATCGTCCTGTTAGTGACACAAACAACCCTGTGTCACCCCAACATCATAAACACATAATTTACCATATATTCCAGTAACCAAAGAATTTAAAATCTACAAAAAGAACGGTTTTTATAAATCTAACATACACGAAAATTCGGATTTCTTAAAAATATAAAAAGAATGTGATCAACATAACTTACTAGAAATATGGGTTCACCTAGGTGTTATTTATGTTATAAAAGTAGGTGAAGAAGGAAAAATCAGATTAAAACACACAGAAACCCGAAACCGAGACTTAACGAACACTTAACGGAACTAACCGGCTAATGTAACGAAAATACAAACCATAGATAAATTCCAAATTTAAAAAATTTCAGTAGGTTTATAATGATAAATAATACTTAGAAATTAAATTTCATGACCTATAGAGCTAGTTTGCTTAGCAAACAAAAATATAGAAATTATTCATGTTAAAATAATAAAAATTCGTAAAAACATACTTCTAAGTTAGGAACCTGAAACTTTCAGATTCAAGAACTTACTCTAAGTATATTAGAATACTATAAAACTAAAATGAACCAAAAGTTGACCCAAACCTAGGAACCCGTTAACAACCGAGCCCCGAACGTAAAGATACCAAAACCGACATAAAACAACCTAAGACTCAAAAATACAGTAGCTAATGGTCTAATAATGATAAAATCAAGCTACAAACCAAATATTTTAAATTATAGTATTTTCTAGGAATTAATACAAAAATAACACTAATATAAGAAATCTAACATCACACTAGCAAGAAAAAGGGTAAAAAGTGTTACGAAGACCTAAATGGCATAAAAACTAACTTACTACAATAGCTTACCCCACTCAAAACCATAAAATGCATACTAAACAATTCAAGTGCCAAATTCCAAACATAAGGGTTAAAAACCTTCAATATAACAAAGTTGAGGGACCAAACATGACAACAACTAAACCCTTACTGTTTTGGGATCAAATCACAGTTCTAACAAACTTAATAATCTGATATTAATATATAATAACTCAAACATACTCAACTTTCAAACCAAAGACCTCAAATTACAAAGGACGAACCAAATTACACATATGTAATGAAAACCGCTTAGTCGCGTAAGTTAAACCTGATCTAGAGAGGTTAGGCCTACCCAACTGATTGAAATGGAGCTAACATATGTAAAATTGAAATTAGGAACCTTTCCGGTTGGTAGCTCCCTAAACCATGAACGCCCACATCAAGGACAAGCTAAGGTGAGTTTCATGACCCCCTTTTTACTTCATAACTTTTGGGGTGAAATACATACTCACTGGTTTTTATGTTATTATGGTGCAACACTACCTGCTCTTATCCCCGAATGTGAGAACAATCATTAACTCCAGTGGGAGCCGTGTGATTTGTGGATAGTACTATTTGGGAATCCCCCGCACACAATGGGCCCTATGGACAGGGAAACCCCCCATTGAGATTCAAAAATCATTGTGTCACAAATTATTGCAGAATTTTATGTGCTTAGCAGGGCACATTCGAGCCCATAACAATATGGGGTATGGGTAGGGAAGTCACCCGGGTCCAGGTTTGATTGTGATACTTTCTCTTGTGCATCATGAATATTGTTAACTTAATTATGAAATATGTTGAGACTTGTGTCATAAACTCATGAGCTCACCAACATTATGTTGACGTATTTTTGGGTGTGTATTTCAGGAGAAGAATGAAATGGCTGAGTGATCATGGCTAGGAGTTGACTAAAACTGGATATTTGGAGATAGCCACCACACTATTCCTAGATAGTAGCACCTGGAACAATTAAATCATATTGATGTAATCAGGATTAGAAAACACTTGACAACCTTTAGAATTTATTCAATATGAATGACTGTATGACAATTTAATGGATTACGTTTACCCTTTCGCTGCATTGTGTTAATATTAGATAGTCATGGCTGGACCCCGTCCGGTGGGTTGTGACAATAGACGATATCTTGATCTATTCAAAGAATGAGGGAGACCACGCCTGTCACCTTCGTGAGGTGCTGGAAACTCTAAGAAGGGAGAAGTTGTTGCAAAATTCTCTAAGTGTGCCTTTTGGTTGCGCGAGGTGTAGTTTCTGGGCCATGTAATTAACCCAGAAGGAATCATGGTTGATCCCGCCAAAGTGGAGGCGGTGATGAAGTGGAATTCGCCCAAAACGCCGTCTGAAATTCGAACCTTCCTCGGATTGGTGGGTTATTACAGGAGATTCATTCAGGATTTTTCCAAGATTGCCTCGCCGTTGACCAATTTGATGAGAAAGGATGTGAAGTTTGAATAGGATGACCGCCAAGAAAATGCGTTCATGGAGTTAAAGAGAAGATTGACACAAGCTCCAGTGTTAATGCTACCAGAAGGTAATGAAGACTTGGTTGTCTATTCCAACGCCTCTTATCAAGGGTTAGGGTGTGTACTAATGCAGCGAGGCAAAGTCATAGCATACGCATCTCAATAGTTAAAGATTCATGAAGTGAACTACCCTACTCATGATCTGGAGCTGGCTGCTGTGGTACTTACATTAAAAATATGGAGACACTACTTATACGATGCCAAATGTATGATTTTAACAGACCACAAAAGCTTAAAGTATTTCTTCGAGCAGAAGGATCTTAATATGAGACAGCGATGATGGTTGGAACTCATAAAAGACTACGACTGTGAGATTCATTATCACCCAGATAAAGCTAACGTGGTAGCGGATGCTCTAAGCCGGAAGAAAAATCGGGAACCAATTCGGGTGAGATCTTACCAGTTGATCATGACTCCTGATGTGATAAAGCAAGTGGGTGAAGCTCAGGGAGAGGCTTTAAAGCCCGAGCACGCTAATGAAGAAAGGATGAAAGGGCAGATTGCGAGCCTGGAAGAAAACGCCAATGGTGTCAAAACGAGGTTTGGGCGCATGTGGATTCCTAAACGTGGAGGTTTGCGAGAGAAAGTGTTGGATGAAGATCACAAGACTTGCTACTCCATTCACCCGGGAACAAACAAGATGTACCAGGACCTAAAGAAGAATTTTTGGTGGCCAAGAATAAAAGCCGACGTAGCGAGGTATGTAGAAAGATGCTTGACCTGTCTCTAGGTTAAGGCCGAGCATCAGAAGCCATACGAGAAAATCCAACCCTTGGAAATTCCTGAATGGAAGTAGGAGCATATTACTATGGATTTCATAACGAAGCTACCTCGCACAGCTAAAGGTTATGATGCCATATGGGTCATAGTAGATACACTGACGAAGAGCTCACTTTGTACCCATCCGAGAGACGTATAAATCGGAACGGCTAGCCGAATTGTTCATCAATGAGATAGTTACCCGTCATGGTGTGCCGGTGTCGATTTTCTTGGACAGAGATATGCGGTTTACATCCAAATTTTGGAAGAAGTTCAATGATACGATGGGAACCAAACTGCACATCAGTACCGCATACCACCCACAGATGGACGGCCAATCCGAAAGAACTATCCAGACCTTAGAGGACATGCTTTGGCCATGTATCATAGACTTTAGTGGAAGCTAGGATAGTCACCTACCGTTGGCAGAGTTCTCATATAATAACAGCTACCATGCTAGTATTAGTATGCCCCCGTATGAGATGCTTTATGGCCGAAAATGTAGAACCCCTATTTTTGGGGGGAAATTGGACAGAAGGAGTTGGGGAGTATCGAGGTTATCGAAACGACCAACGAGAAGTTAGGCAGAATTAAAGCTTATATGAAAGCCGCCAAAGATAGGCAGAAATCCTATGCCAACAGACGTCGAAGACCGATCGAGTTTAACTTCGGTGATAAAGTGATGCTGAAGGTTTCACCTTGGAAGGGGATCATTCGTTTTAGAAAGAGGGGTAAGCTGAGCCCGAAGTATATAGGACCTTTCTGAATCATAGCACGAGTAGGAGAGGTGGCCTATAGGTTGGAGCTACCTGATGAATTAAGTGAAATTCATCCAACATTCCATGTATCTCATCTGAGAAAATGCCTAGCTGATGAAGATATGATTGTACCACTGGAGGACATTGAAGTGGATGAACGGCTCAATTATGTAGAACAACCAGTGGCAATCATTGATCGAAAGGAGAAGAGAATACGGAATAAAATGGTTCCACTGGTGCGAGTACAGTGGAGGCACAGGAAGGGATCTGAGTCTACCTAAGAGACTGAAGAGGAGATGAGACAATATTACCCACAACTGTTTGAAGAGTGACAGGTTTCAAGGATGAAACCTCTATAAGGGGGGTGGACTTGTAACACCTGAAAATTTATTAAGAAAAGAATAAAAACAAAAGGAGAAGTTGCATAAGTGGAGGGGCTAAATTGTACATAAGGACAAAACATTATTATTTTATGTTTAAAGTGGGCATGGCCGCCTACTACACTGCTTCACCAACTGCCTCGACTGCTAGAAAGAAGAAAAAGCAGAATTTCCATTGGTTCTAGAGAGAAGAAGAAGAAGATTCGGCTTGAAGGTGAGTTTTTGTGTGTTTTGTTCGGTTTCAGCTGAGTTTTCAGCTTTGGGACCGATTCTTATGTGTTCGTTTGTGTTCAGTTTTGTGTTTTGGTGTGTTTAGGCGTTTGAACTCTTTGTACCCTCAAGTTTGGTGGAGTTTTGCTTGAAGGATGCAATAGGTGAGTTCTAGACCCCCGGTTTTACTTGTTTTTAACCTGTTTGGGGCTGAAATGCATATTACCTACTGCTTTACAACCGAAAATATAAACTGATCTGTGTGCTTTGCACTTGTTGTGCGTGTGAGTGTGTGTTTCGAATGCTTGATCGATTTGTGTGGTTCTATGCTTGTTCTAAGAGTTTAGCATGTTAGATCGGTGTTGTGAATGTATAAGAATGAGGATTTAGAACTGATTATAGCAGAGGTGACAACTGCAGGTTGGTTTAGTTCATCCGCATTTAGACTTGAATATTCGCTTAAGTGTTGTTCATCTGCATTTGCAGTGTTCATCCACATCTGTTTTGACCATGCGCATTTGCTACAGTGTCCATGCGTATTTGCCTTAGTCATTCGCATTTGGTTCATGTTCACTTCCTGACACTTAGAATATTTCCTAAGAATGTTCATCCGCATTTGTTCATCCGCATTTGCCTAGTTCATCCGTATTTGTCTAGTTCATCCGCATTTGTCTAAGCTCATCTGTATTTCTTTTGAGACTTAGGATTCTCTGAAATTTTGGGATTAGAATTTAAGTGAGGAAAACTTCTGTATAAGGGATGATTATGCTTGTTTAAGGATTATTACACTTGGTTCTTTCTTATATGTGTTTTTACTATTTCAGTTATATTTTCATGTTATGTAATTAAAGTAATGAGCATCTTAATAAGTATTATCCATAATAAGTGGACACAAAGGAATAAAAGAAGAACAATGGAACATAATGAATGTTACCCCCGGGCCCTTATGATGAATTGTAACACCCGAAAATTTGTTTAAAATAAAGGAAAAGAAACGTATCTTGAAAGAAAAGATAATGGATGCAAGTGGAGGGGGTAGAGTGTACAAAGTACAGAACCTTATTATATTATGGTTTAAAAGGGCATGGCCGCCCATGCTACTGCCTTTTTCACTTTGCTTTTCGGATGGAACAAGAAAGAAGACGGAAGAACTGAAGTTCTCTCAGTTTCTAGTGAGAGAAAGCTGAAAATTTCAAGGTGAGTATTTTCTTGTGTAATTAGTTCGGTTTCAGTGAATTTTCATCTTGTGAACTGATTCTTATGTGTTCTTTGTGCTTGGTTTTGTGTTTTGGTGTTTTTAGCTTGTTTGAACTCTTTGTGCCCTCAAGTTTGGTGGAGTTTTGCTTGAAGGCTACATTGGTGAGTTCTAGATCCCTAGTTTTCTTGTTTTAACCGTATTTTTGGGGCTGAAAATGCACATAAAAATGTTTTACAGCTTATATTTTGTAACCGTCTGAATGTTTGTGTATGGTTGTTTGTGTTCTATGGTTTTATACTTGTTTTAGGTGCTTAGTATGTTAGATTTAAGTTATGGACATGTTAGAATGATGTTTGGGACTGAAATTTATAAGTTTGAATATAACTGTTGCTCATACGCCTGAAATTTTGCTCGGATGCCTAAGTCCCCTCTCATGCACCCAAATAGTGCTCATGCGCCTGAGAATTTTGACAAAAAGCCTAAGTACCAGCCCATGCGCCCCAATAGTACCCATGTGCCCAGAAAATTGTTCATGCGCCTAAGTGTTGGTTCATGCACACAAACAGTACCTCATACGCCTAAGTGCTCGTGCGCCTAAGTAAGGCTCATGCGCCCAAGCAGTGCACATGCGCCCAAGCAGTGCACATGCGCCCAAGCAGTGCTCATGCGCCTGGGTTTCCTCATGGGCCTAAGTGTTCTCATGCACCTAAAGTGACTGTGCGCCTACATAGTGTTCGTACGCCTGCATAGTGCTCATGCGCCTAAATGCCTTAGAAATTTTTCTGAAATTTTGGGAAATAGAAATTTTAAGACTAAGCCCTGGGATGTTTTGATGGTTATGTTTGTTGGTGTTTCTCATGTTTGTGGCCTGTTGTTATGTTGCATAATACGTATTATTACATGACTTTACTTGGTGTGTTTATGCTCGTATACGTAATGTATTTTCATAAACGAAGCGAAAGATTATTGATAATAAAAAGTGGAACGTAACGAATGAATGAAAGTCTTGCAAGAAAATGAAAGGAGGTTCACAACCATTGGGTTGTCAACTCAACTGTGTGCGGTTAAGCTAACCCGAAGGATGCATACAAGGTCAATCCTAGGGATTGACGGGACCCTTGTTGCTTACCCCAGGTACTGGAGTCAGCTTCATGCATAATGTTCGGGGTCTATTTATGGGCCCTAGGCCCAGTACCAGCTTCATGCATAATGTTTGGGGTATTGCACATTGGTTCGGAAGAAATTGAAAGATAATGATGAAAGTATGAAATGATTGAGAAAATGATGAAAGATAATTATGAATATTATCTTGCGGCATGTATGATGCGTGAACATGTACGGAAGTAATCGATTTTATGAAAAGGAAGTATTTTAAGTAAATGATATTTTTATATATTAACAAGGGACTTTAATTTTAAAACTAGAACTCACTCAGTAACGCTGACTTTTATGCATTTTCAGTTGGCAGGTAACTTGTTGCTGGGGATTGCATGCGGGTGAGGCTAATTGGTGGGCAAAGACTGGCATCCATTCATGCTTAATGATATTGTTGTTTTGTAATACAACTGGATGATTCTTTTGTAACTGTTAAAATATAATGATGTATTATTTAGCAACATCAAGTATTAATGTATGAATGGTTTTTGATAACTTAATCCGCTGCGATATTTTCATGAAATGTATTTATTTTATATGAAAAATGCTATGATGGTCTAACTGTGAGGTCTCCAGGAACGGGGTCTTACAAGTTAGTATCAGAGCCAAAGTTTAAGTGAAATGGGTAAAGTACTTTAAAAGAACCTAAACTTAAACTGAGAATGGGACCAAATGGAGGGATGCCAGCCCAAGTAGTTACGTCCCATCAGGTAATTCGTTTTCTTAAATGTTAACCGGTATTATGTGCGTGTGCTATCTGATTTATGTGCTATTAGTAGATTTGGATACTGATGTAGTCAGGATAAGAAATGTTTTGGGGATGAAGAGTAAAGTAAGTGGCTAATCACAACTGGCCACTGTAATTAGGGACTTATTATACTTGACATCAACTGAGCTATTACCTTGAATGACCGTGTTGGTATTTGAGTCTTATAGTGTTTTGAAGATGGCTGGTGGTAGATCGTCAAAAGCTTCTCGAAGAGGAGTACGGGGTGGTCGTGGTCCTGGACCACGTGTCACGAGGAACAAGACTAGGACCGCTGAGACGGCCCCTGCAGGGTCCGAGCTTCATCACCCAGAGGGAGGTGATGAGAGTGCTAGCTTAAGAGCCTTGGTAAAGGAGGAAGTCGTGGAGGAAGTGCATCAGGTCATGCAGACGATCCTGCCGTCTGTGGTGACTGAGGTCATTCGTATGGTGAGAGAAGATGAAAGAAGCAAAAAGAGGAGAGAAGGAGAACCGCCAGGCGAGGGGGTGAAGGAGTAGATCCAAGGGAGATGGAGCAACCAGATACTGAGATGGTTGCCTCTAGTGATGAGGAGGAGGAGGAGGAGGAAGCAGTGCTGGAGACTGCGAAGGGGTGTAGTTACGGGACATTCCAGAGATGCAAGCCCCCAACTTTTGATGGAAATGGTAACGCTGCTGCTTCTCACCGATGGGTGAGAGAGATGGACGCTGTTGGAGATTAGCGAATGTAAGGAGGACCAAAAGGTGAAGTTTGCCACTCACTCATTCGTGGACTCGGCTTTATGCTGGTGGGACAATATTATCCAAGCCGAGGGCAGCAGGGCTATTGGGAAGATGAAGTGGGATGAATTGAAGAAAATGGTGATCGAGGAGTTTTGTCCTCATTGAGAACTTGACAAGATAGAGAGGGAGTTCTTACAGTTAGAGGCGGGAACCATGACACACCAGCAGTACACTACTAAATTCAATGAGATGGCAAGGCTGGTGCCAGACCAGGTTACGCCGTTGTAGAGAAAGATCAAGAGGTACATACAGGGATTTCCAGCGGATATCCGCAGGCACATGATTACCGCCCAACCAAGTACGTTTAGGTTGGTGGTCGATCTGGCAGGGAGGCTTTATGATGAGAGAGAAGAAGTGGTGGTGGTGGAGGTGAGCAAGAAGAGTGGTGGTGACAGGAACTAGGACAGGAAACGATTTGGTCATGGTGGTTTCACCCCGTACAACAAGAAGGCGAGGGTGGATGATCGGAGGGTAGTGTCGGCAGGTACGGGGATGAAGCGGTGTGGTAAGTACGGGAAGGAGCATATGGGAGAATGCAAGTGGGGGCTGAATGTTCGTTTCAGATGTGGGAAGCATGGTCATATGGCAAGGGATTGTAAGGCGCGGAGATGCTAAAACTGCGGTGAAGAAGGCCATATGAGCAGGGATTGCAAGAAGCCGAGGGCTAAAAGTTCTGGGGTGAAGAAGGGGACCAAGAATGATGGGCAGAGGGCAAGTGCTAGAGCATTCAGGATGACCTGGGAAGAGGCCAGGGTGGACCCCGATGTCGTGTCAGGTACGTTTCTTGTAAACCAAACTTGTGCCTCTGTGTTATTTGATTCTGGTGCTAGTAGGAGTTTCATTTCTGTTGCTTTCTGTGCTAAGTTGCCAGTTATTAGTAGAAGCATTGATGAGCCCTTTGATGTAGAAACTACCATTGGTAAGTCTACCAGGATTTTCGACTTGATAAAGGATTGCAACATAGAACTAGAAGGCCATAGGTTCTCTGCTAAACTATTTATGATGCCCCTAGGCAGATTTGATATAGTTCTAGGGATGGATTGGCTAGCAGCCTATGAGGCAAATATTGTTTGTCGCAAGAAGATGATCTGACAGACAGCGCCTGATGGGAGTTTGGTAACGATCTACGGTGACCGAGTTACTACCATTCCAAAGGTGATTTCAATGGTGGTGGCAGAGAAGTGCCTGAAACGTGGATGTAGTGCCTACCTGGCTTACATGAAGGATGTGGGTGCGTCAGCACCACAATTGTTCGACGTACCAGTTGTGCGTGACTTTCCTGACGTGTTCCCAGAAGATTTACCAGGTGTGCCACCGGACTGCGAGATCGAGTTTCAAATTGATTTGATACCTGGTGCTCAACCTGTTGCCAAAGCACCGTATCGATTGGCTTCGTCGGAAATGAAGGAACTGATGGTTCAGTTACAAGAGTTGATGGACAAGGGTTTCATCTGACCGAGTATCTCTCCCTAGGGTGCTCCGGTCTTGTTTGTAAAGAAGGATGGTAGTATGAAGATGTTCATTGACTACCGTGAGTTGAACAAGTTGATGGTGAAGAACCGATATCCGCTACCCAGAATAGATGACTTGTTTGACCAGCTCCAAGGTACCAGTTGGTTCTTGAGAATAGATCTCTGATCTGGCTACCATCAATTGAAGGTGAAGGAGCAGGATGCCCCCAAAACGGCTTTTGGCACGTGTTATAGACACTACGAGTTTCTCGTTATGTCCTTTGGTCTAACTAATGCGCCAGCCGCTTTCATGGATTTGATGAATCGGGTGTGTCGGCTGATGTTGGATAAATCAGTGATTGTGTTTATAGATGATATTTTGATTTATTCAAAGAGAGAAGAAGAACATGCCGGTCACATTCGTGAAGTGTTGGAGACACTCAGAAGAGAGAAGTTGTATGCTAAGTTCTCCAAGTTTGCTTTCTGGCTGCATGAAGTTCAGTTTTTGGGTCATGTGGTAAATTCCAAAGGGATCATGGTAGACCCAGCAAAGGTCGAGGCGGTGATGCAATGGAAGTCTCCAAAGACACCATTCGAGATCTACAGTTTCTTGCGTTTGGCGGGCTACTACAGGAGGTTCATCCAAGACTTTTCCAAGATAGCCTCACCATTGACCAAGTTTACTCGCAAGGACGTTAAGTTTGTATGGGGTCTGGAACAGGAGAACGCTTTAAGGTTGACTCAAGCTCATGTATTAACGTTACCTGAAGGGAATAAAGACTTGGTGGTCTATTCAGATGCTTCTTATTCGGGATTGGGTTGCGTGCTAATGCAGAGGGGAAGAGTAATAGCCTATGCGTCCCGACAGTTGAAAATCCATGAGGTTAATTACCCTACTCATGACTTGGAGCTAGTGGCTGTGGTCTTTGCGTTGAAGATTTGGAGGCACTACTTGTACGGGACGAAGTGCACTATCTTCACTGACCATAAAAGCTTGAAATACTTCTTTGAGTAGAAGGACCTCAATATGAGGCAAAGGAGGTGGCTAGAATTGATCAAGGATTATGATTGTGAGATTCACTACCATCCAGGCAAGGCCAACATAGTGGCGGATGTCCTTAGCCGAAAGGAGAGACCCGAGCCAATCCGGGTGAAAGCCTACCAGTTGGTGATGACCTCCGAGGTGATGACGCAGGTCAAGGGGTTCCAAGACAAGACATTAAAAGAAGAGCGCCTTAACTCCGAAAGGATGAGAGATGTAGTCTCGGAGTTGTGTGAGAACACTCTTGGAGTTAGAACCCGCTATGGGCAGATGTGGATCCTTCGTTATGGAGACCTACGGGGGCGAATCATGGATGAAGCTCATAAAACTTTATACTCCATTCATCCCGGTGCTACCATGATGTATCATGACATGAAGAAAGATTACTGGTGGCCAGGTATGAAGCGGGATGTGGTGGAGTATGTGAGTTAGTGCCTTACTTGCTTGCAAGTGAAGACAGAGCATCAGAAGCCATATAGGAATATCCAAACTTTGGATATACCTGAGTGGAAATGGGAGCATATCACCATGGACTTCATTATGATGTTACCACGTACGGCAAGGGGGTACGATGCTATATGGGTGATAGTTGATCGCTTAATGAAGAGTGCTCACTTTCTACCAATCCACAAGACATATTCATCTGAGAGGTTGGCGGATCTATTCATCAAGGAAACTGTGACCCGTCATGGTGTACCAGCGTCTATTGTGTTGGACCGTGACACTCGGTTTACATATAAGTTTTGGAAGAGATTCCATGATGCATTGGGTACAAGGTTGCATATCAGTACGGCTTACCATCCTCAGACAGATGGTCAGTCGGAGAGAACTATACAGATGCTTGAGGATATGCTCCGAGCATGCGTCATTGATTTTGCAGGAAGCTGGGATGAACACTTACCGTTAGCTGAATTCTCATACAATAATAGTTATCATCCTAACATTGGTATGTCACCATATGAGATGCTATACGGTAGGTAGTGTAGAACGCCCGGTGATATCGGACAGAAGGAGATGGGGAGTGTCGAAGTGATTGAGGCTACGACTGAGAAATTAGAGAAAATCAAGGCCTTCATGAAGGCAGCAAAAGATAGACAAAAGTCGTATGCTGACAAGCGATGTAGACCGATTGAATTCAATGTCGACGATAGAGTCATGTTGAAGGTCTCGCCTTGGAAAGGAATCATCTGGTTTAAAAGGCGGGGTAAGCTTAGCTTGAGGTACATAGGACCTTTCCGAATCATTGCTAGAGTAGGAGAGGTGGCCTATAGGTTGGAGCTACCCGATAAGTTAAGTGGAATTCATCCAACATTCCATGTATCTCATCTGAGAAAATGCCTAGCTGATGAAGACATGATTATACCACTAGAAGACATTGAAGTGGATGAACGGCTCAACTATGTAGAGCAACCAGTGGCAATCATTGACCAAAAGGAGAAGAGATTATGAAATAAAGTGGTTCCACTGTTGCGAGTGCAGTGGAGGCACAGGAAGGGATCTGAGTCTACGTGGGAGACTGAGGAAGAGATGAGATAACATTACCCACAACTGTTTGAAGAATGATAGGTTTCGGGGACGAAACCTCTATAAGAGGGGTGGACTTGTAACACCCGAAAATTTGTTAAAAATAAAGGAAAAGAAAAGTATCTTGAAAGAAAAGATAATGGATGCAAGGGAGAGGGTAAAGTGTACAAAGTACAAAACTTTATTATATTATGGTTTAAAAGGGCATGGCCGCCCATGCTACTACCTTTTTCACTTTGCTTTTCGGCTGGAACAAGAAAGAAGAAGGAAGAACTGAAGTTCTCTCGGTTTCTAATGAGAGAAAGCTGAAAATTTCGAAGGTGAGTATTTTCTTGTGTAATTGGTTCGGTTTCAGCTAAATTTTCAGCTTGTGAATCGATTCTTATGTTTTCTTTGTGCTTGGTTTTGTGTTTTGGTGTGTTTAGCTTGTTTGAACTCTTTGTGCCCTCAAGTTTGGTAGAGTTTTGCTTAAAGGCTGCATTGGTGAGTTTTAGATCCTTGGTTTTCTTGTTTTAACCGTATTGTTCGGGCTGAAAATGCATATAAAAATGTTTTACAGCTTATATTTTGTAACCGTATGAATGTTTGTGTATGGTTGGTTGTGTTCTATGGTTTTATGCTTGTTTTAGGTGCTTTCTATGTTAGATTTAAGTTATGGACATGTTAGAATGATGTTTGGGACTGAAATTTATAAGTTTGAATATAACTGCTGCTCATACGCCCGAAATTTTGCTCGGACGCCTAAGTCCCTTCTCATGCGCCCAAATTGGGCTCATGAACCTGAGAAATTTGTCAAAAAGCCTAAGTACCAGTCCATGCACCCCAATAGTACCCATGTGCCCAGAAAGATGTTCATGCGCCTAAGTGTTGGTTCATGCGCCCAAACAGTACCTCATACGCCTAAATGCTCATGCGCCTAAGTAAGACTCATGCGCCCAAGCAGTGCTCATGCGCCTAACTTTTCTCATGCGCCTAAAGTGCCTGTGCGCCTACATCGTGTTCGTGCGCATGCATAGTGCTCATGAGCCTAAATGCCTTAGAAACTTTTCTGAGATTTTGGGAAATAGAAATTTTAAGACTAAGCCCTAGGATGTTTTGATGGTTATGTTTATTGGTGTTTCTCATGTTTGTGGCCTGTTGTTATGTTCCATATTACGTATTATTACATGACTTTACGTGGTGTGTTTATGCTTGTATACGTAAAGTATTATCATAAACAAAGCAAAAGATTAATGATAATGAAAAGTAGAATTTAACGAATGAATGAAAGTCTTGCAATAAAATGAAAGAAGGTTCATAGCCATTGGGTTGTCAGCTCAACTGTGTGCGGTTTAGCTAACCCGAAGGATGCACACAGGGTCAATCCAAGGGATTGACGGGACCCTTGTTGCTTACCCCAGGTACTGGAGTCAGCTTCGTGCACAATGTTCGGGGTCTATTTATAGGCCCTAGGCCTAGTACTAGCTTTGTGCATAATGTTCGGGGTATTGCACATTGGTTCGGAAGAAAGTGAAAGATAATGATGAAAGTGTGAAATGAATGAGAAAATGATGAAAGATAATTATGAATATTATCTTGCTGTATGTATGATGCGTGAACACGTACGGAAGTAATGGATTTTATGAAAAGGAAGTATTTTAAGAAAATGATATTTTTATATATTAACAAGGGACTTTAATTTTAAAACTAGAACTCACTCAGCAACGCTGACTTTTATGCATTTTCAGTTGGCAGGTAACTTGTTGCTGGGGATGGCATGCGGGTGAGGCTACTTGGCGGGCAAAGACTGGCATCCATTCGTGCTTAATGATATTGTTGTTTTGTAATACAACTGGATGATTCTTTTGTAACTGTTAAAATACAATGATGTATTATTTAGCAACATCAAGTATTAATGCATGAATGGTTTTTGATAACTTAATCCGTTGTGATATTTTCATGAAATGTATTTATTTTATATGAAAAATGCTGTGACGGTCCAACTGTGAGGTCTTCGGGAACGGGGTCTTACATGAATGGAAAGCCTTGCAAGAAATGAATGGAGGTTCACGACCAGGAGGTCGTTTGCTCAACTGATGTACGGCTGTATCAGCCCATGAGGATGTACATCAGGGGTCTTGTCCTGGGGATTGACCAATGAATGAATGGGATCCTAGTTCATGAGGCTTCATGCCTAGCAGTGTGGATCAACTGCCATGGGTTAGCTACGATGATAAACGTTTGCCAACAGGGGTTCGGCATCTGTTGCCAACCAACAATGTTGGCTCTTGCATTGTGCAATCCTAGTTAATGAAAGAGAAAGATAAAGAAAGAAAGATAATACATCTCTAAATGTTGGATTGTGTATATTGATGAATGATCACCAAATGAAGTTTACAAAAGTGTATTTTCTATTTTATTAATCTAGGACTTACTTAGCAACGCTGACTTTTTATATGCATATCAGTTGGCAGGTAAGGACGTTGCTGAGGATGGTACGGGACTGAAGCTACTTGGTGGATTAAGACTGGCATCCATTTATGCAATTATGATATTTTTGTCTTGTAATGCAACTAAATATTCTTTTGTAACTCTAAACAACAATGTATTATTTGGCAAAAGTAATCATTAATGCAAGAAATGGTTTTTGGTTAAATTATTCCACTGTGAATGTTTTCTTATAATAATGTGATTTAAGGTGTTTTTAATAATGAATGATGCTATGAATGACCAATTGTGGGGTCTCCGGGGACAGGGCCTTACATGTATTTTAATCAAAACTTTGGAACTACATATTGGTGCATCAAATAATTCACGAATGCTTACCTAAATAAATAGGAAAGGAACTATTTATACGAAAACATTAAACAACAATAATTAGTGCATTGATAGTTTTTTGCTTTCCATAACAACCTCCAATGCTATGGAGTTTTGATCTCATGCCTTGTAAACACACTTATGAACCAATCTAATAAAATCTGATTATAATCATCATTGCAACTATGCTAATAAATCACAAATGAAACATAGCATCTTTTGTTTGAATTAAAACCAAAATCGAACACGAAACCACAAGGATGACACTTGAAATAAATCCACTCCCGCTCAAAACACATCGAGAACAATTCACAACCAACTTCAAATATTCTTGCCTCAAAAATTGCACCGAATCAATCAAAGTGACAACTATGGATCCATAAAATACTTTATTAACATTCTAGGAAAGGAAAAAGGTGCAAAGGATGAAGAAACTACTCGTATTCACTCAATAATAATAGATAATCAAATCACACGGACGGAGTGAACGTAATCAGAAACCATACAGAAATGTGACGTGTGGTCGATGAAAAGGAAACCAAATCAAGTTAACACGACCAAACAAATAAGATTTACGTGTATTTTAATTAAAACTTTTCAATTACATATTGGTCTATCAAATGATTCACGAATGCTTAACTAAATAAATGGGAAAGGAATTAGTAATACAAAAACAAAAAACAACAATAGTTCTCGCATGGTAAGTTTTTTTCTATCCATAACAACCTTCAATGCTATGGAGTTTTGATTCTCATACCTTGTAAACACACTCGTGAACTAATCTAATCAAATCTAATTTTAATCATCATTGCAATCACACTAATCAATCTCAAACGGAACTTAGGATCTATAGTTTAAATCAAAACTAAAATCGAACACGAAACGACATGAATGACACTTGAAATCAATCCACTCCCGCCAAAACTCATCGAGAACAATTCATATTCAACTTCGAACAATCTAGCCTCAATAATGCACCGAGTCAAACAAAATGACAACTATGGGTCTAGAAAATACTTTATTAACATTCTAGGCAAGAAAAAAGGTGCAAAGGATCAGGAAACTACTCGTATTCACTCAATAACAATCGAGAATCAAATCACACTGACGGAGTAAATGTAATCAGAAACCATATAGAAACGTGATGTGTGGTCGATGAAAAAGAAAGCAAATCAAATTGACACGAACAAGTAAATAAGATTTATTGTATTTTAATCAAAACTTTGCAAA
This sequence comes from Flaveria sonorensis, assembly GCA_025506505.1. Lineage (NCBI taxonomy): Eukaryota > Viridiplantae > Streptophyta > Magnoliopsida > Asterales > Asteraceae > Flaveria > Flaveria sonorensis. The sequence continues at coordinate 14,084,108 of CM046431.1, read as the reverse complement.
TAGATATTGGTGCATCAAAGGATTCACGAATGCTTACCTAAATAAATGGGAAAGGAACTAGTTATACGAAAACATTAAACAACAATAGTTCATGCATGGATAGTTTTTTGCTTTCAATAACACCCTCCATGCTTTAGAGTTTTGATCTCATGCCTTGCAAACACACTTATGAACCAATCTAATCAAATCTGATTATAATCATCATTGCAATCTATAGTTTAAATCAAAACTAAAATCGAACATGAAACCACATGAATGACACTTGAAATCAATCCACTCCCATTCAAAACTCATCGAGAATAATTCACAACTAACTTCGAATATTCTTACCTCTAAAATGCACCGAATCAATCAAAATGACAACTATAGATCCATAAAATACTTTATTAACATTCTAGGAGACGAAAAAGGTGCAAGGGATCTAGAAACTACTCGTATTCAATCAATAATAATCGAGAATCAAATCACACAGACGGAGTGAATGTAATCAGATACCATACAGAAACGTGACGTGTGGTCGATGAAAAAGATACCAAATCAAGTTAACACTACCAAGTAAATAAGATTTACTTGTCTATTGATCAAAACTTTTCAATTACATATTGGTGTATCAAAGGATTCACAAATGCTTAACTAAATTAATAGGAAAGGATCTAGTCATACAAAAACATAAAACAATAATAGTTCTCGCATGGTAAGTTTTTCTCTATCCATAACAAGCTCCAATGCTATAGAGTTTTGATTCTCATGCCTTTTAAACACACTCGTGAACCAATCTACTCAAATCTGATTATAATCATCATTGCAATCACACTAATCAATCACAAACAAAACATTGGATCTATTGTTTAAATCAAAACAAAAATCGAACACGAAACCACATGAATGAGACTTAAATCAATCCACTCCCGCCCAAAACTCATCGAGAACAATTCAAAACGAACTTGGAACACTCTTGCCTCAATAATGCACCGAGTCAATCAAAATGACAAGTATGGATCTACAAAATACTTTATTAACATATTAGGCAAGAAAAAAGGTGCAAAGGATCTAGAAACTACTCTTATTCACTCAATAACAATCGAGAATCAAATCACACTGACGTAGTGTATCTAATCAAAAACCACATAGATACGTGATGTGTGGTCGACGAAAAAGAAAGCAAATCAAATTGACACGACCAAGTATTTTAATCAAAACTTCGCAACTAGATACTGGTGCATCAAAGGATTCACGAATGCTTACCTAAATAAATGGGAAAGGAACTAGTTATACAAGACACTAAATGACAATAGTTGGCGCATGGATAGTTTTTTGCTTTCCATAACAACCTCCAATGCTATTGAGTTTTGATCTCATGCCTTGTAATCACACTTATGAACCAATCTAATCAAATCTGATCATAATCATCATTGCGACTATGCTAATAAATCACAAATTAAACGTAGAATCTATTCTTTGAATCAAAACCAAAATCAAACACGAAACCACAAGGATGACACTTAGAATTCAATCCACTCCCGCTAAAAATTCATCGAGAACAATTCACAACCAACTTGGAAGATTCTTAACTCAAAAATGAACCGAATCAATCAAAACGACAACTATGGACCCACAAAATACTATATTAACATTCTAGGAAAGGAAAAAGGTGCAAAGGATCAAGAAACTACTCGTATTCAATCAATAATAATAGAGAATCAAATCACACGGACAGAGTGAATGTAATCAGAAACCATACTGAAACGTCACGTGTGGTCGATGAAAAAGAAACCAAATCAAGTTAACACGACGAAGTAAATAAGATTTACTTGTCTTTTAATTAAAACTTTTCAATTACATATTGGTGTATCAAAGGATTCACGAATGCTTAACTAAATAAATGGGAAAGGAACTAGTCATACAAAAACATAAAACAACAATAGTTCTCGCATGGTAAGTTTTTCTATCCATAATAACCTCCAATGCTATAGAATTTTGTTTCTCATGCCTTGTAAACACACTCGTGAACCAATCTAATCAAATCTGATTATAAGCATCATTGCAATCATACTAATCAATCTCAAATAGAACTTAGGATCTATAGTTTAAATCAAAACTAAAATTGAACATGAAACGACATGAATGACACTTGAAATCAATCCACTCCCGCTCAAAACTCATCGAGAACAATTCATAACCAACTTCGAACACTTTTTCCCTAACAATGCACTGAATCAATCAAAATGACAACTATGGATCCACAAAATAAGTTATTAACATACTAGGCAAGAAAAAAGGAGTAAAGGATCTAGAAACTACTCGTATTCACTCAATAACAATCGAGAATCAAATCACACTTGTAATCAAAAACCATATAGAAACGTGATGAATAAGAAAGCAAATCAAATTGACACGACCAAGTAAATAAGATTTACTTGTATTTTAATCAAAACTTTGGAACTACATATTGGTGCATCAAATGATTCACGAATGCTTACCTAAATAAATGGGAAAGGAACTAGTTATACGAAAACATTAAACAACAATAGTTCGTGCATGGATAGTTTTTTGCTTTCCATAACAACCTCCAATGCTATGGAGTTTTGATCTCATGCCTTGTAAACACACTTATGAACCAATCTAATAAAATCTGATTATAATAATCATTGCAACTATGCTCATAAATCACAAATGAAACGTAGCATCTTTTGTTTGAATTAAAACCAAAATCAAACACGAAACCACAAGAATGACACTTGAAATAAATCCACTCCTGCTCAAAACTCATCGAGAACAATTCACAACCAACTTGGACGATTCTTGCCTCAAAAATGCGCCGAATCAATCAAAATGACAACTATGGACCCAAAAAATACTTTATTAACATTCTAGGAAAGGATAAAGGTGCAAAGGATCAAGAAACTACTCGTATTCAATCAATAGTAATCGAGAATCAAATCACACGAACAGAGTGAATATAATCAAAAACCATACTGAAACGTGACGTGTGGTCGATGAAAAAGAAACCAAATCAAGTTAACACGACCAAGTAAATAAGATTTGCTTGTCTTTTAATTAAAACTTTTCAATTACATATTGGTGTATCAAAGGATTCATGAATGCTTAACTAAATAAATAGGAAAGGAACTAGTCATACAAAAACATATAACAACAATAGTTCTCGCATGGTAAGTTTTTTTCTATCCATAACAACCTCAAATGCTATAGAGTTTATATTCTCATGCCTTGTAAACACACTCATCAACCAATCTATTCAAATCTGATTATAATCATCATTGCAATCACAGTAATCAATCTCAAAAGGAATTTCGGATCTATAGTTTAAATCAAAACTAAAATCGAACATCAAACCACATGAATGACACTTGAAATCAATCCACTCCCGCCCAAAACTCGTCGAGAACAATTCATAACCATCTTTGAACACTCTTTCCTTAACAATGCACCGAATCAATCAAAATAACAACTATGGATCCACAAAATACGTTATTAACATACTAGGCAAGAAAAAAGGTGCAAAGGATCTAGAAAGACCTCATATTCACTCAATAACAATCAAGAATTAAATCACACTGACGGAGTGAATGTAATCAGAAACCACATAGAAACATGATGTGTGGTCGATGAAAAAGAAAGCAAATCAAATTGACACAACCAAGTAAATAAGATTTACTTGTATTTTAATCAAAACTTTGGAACTACATATTGGTGCATCAAATGATTCACGAATGCTTACCTAAATAAATGGGAAAAGAACTATTTATACGAAAACATTAAACAACAATAGTTCGTGCATGGATAGTTTTTTGCTTTCCATAACAACCTCCAATGCTATGGAGTTTTGATCTCATGCCTTGTAAACACACTTATGAACCAATCTAATAAAATCTGATTATAATAATCATTGCAACTATGCTCATAAATCACAAATGAAACGTAGCATCTTTTGTTTGAATTAAAACCAAAATCAAACACGAAACCACAAGAATGACACTTGAAATAAATCCACTCCTGCTCAAAACTCATCGAGAACAATTCACAACCAACTTGGACGATTCTTGCCTCAAAAATGCGCCGAATCAATCAAAATGACAACTATGGACCCAAAAAATACTTTATTAACATTCTAGGAAAGGAAAAAGGTGCAAAGTATGAAGAAACTACTCGTATTCATTCAATAATAATCGAGGATCAAATCACACGGACGAAGTGAATGTAATCAGAAACCATTCAGAAACGTGGTGTGTGGTCGATGAAAAAGAAACCAAATCAAGTTAACACGACCAAGTAAATAAGATTTACTTGTCCTTTAATTAAAACTTTTCAATTACATATTGGTGTATCAAATGATTCACGAATGCTTAACAAAATAAATAGGAAAGGAACTAGTCATACAAAAACATAAAACAACTATAGTTCTCGCATGGTAAGTTTTTTTACCAATAACAACCTCCAATGCTATAGAGTTTTGATTCTCATACCTTGTAAACACACTCATGAACTAATCTAATCAAATCTAATTTTAATCATCATTGCAATCACACTAATCAATCTCAAACGAAACTTAGGATCTATAGTTTAAATCAAAACTAAAATCGAATGCAAAATGACATGAATAACACTTGAAATCAATCCACTCCCTCCCAAAACTCTTCGAGAACAATTCATATTTAACATCGAACACTCTAGCCTCAATAATGCACCGAGTCAATCAAAATGACAACTATAGGTCTAGAAAATACTTCATTAACATTCTAGGCAAAAAAAAAGGTGCAAAGGATCAGGAAACTACTTGTATTCACTCAATAACAATCGAGAATCAAATCACACTGACGGAGTGAATGTAATCAGAAACCATATAGAAATGTGATGTGTGGTCGATGAAAAAGAAAGCAAATCAAATTGACACGACCATGGAAATAAAAATTAATTGTATTTTAATCAAAACTTTGCAACTAGATATTGGTTCATCAACGGATTCACAAATGCTTACCTAAATAAATGGGAAAGAAACTTGTTATACGAAAACATTTAACAATAATAGTTTGTGCATGGATAGTTTTTTGCTTTCAATAACAACCTCCAATGCTATGGAGTTCTAATCTCATGCCTTGCAAACACACTTATGAACCAATCTATTCAAATATGATTATAATCATCATTGCAATCTATAGTTTAAATCAAAACTAAAATCGAACGTGAAACCACATGAATGACACTTGAAATCAATCCACTCCAGTTCAAAACTCATCGAGATCAATTCACAACCAACTTCGAATATTCTTTCCTCAAAAATGCACCTAATCAATCAAAATGATAACTATGGATCCATAAAATACTTTATTAACATTCTAGGAGACGAAAAAGGTGCAAAGGATCATGAAACTACTCGTATTCAATCAATAATAATAAAGAATCAAATCACACGGATGGAGTGAATGTAATCAGAAACCATACAGAAATGTGACGTGTGGTCGATGAAAAAGAAACCAAATCAAGTTAACACGACCAAGTAAATAAGATTTGCTTGTCTTTTAATTAAAACTTTTTAATTACATATTGGTGTATCAAAGGATTCATGAATGCTTAACTAAATAAATGGGAAAGGAACTAGTCATACAAAAACATTAAACAACAATAGTTCTCGCATGGTTACTTTTTATCTATCTATAACAATCTCCAATGCTATAGAGTTTTGATTCTCATGCCTTGTAAACACACTCGTGAACCAATCTACTCAAATCTAATTATAATCATCATTACAATCACACTAATCAATCACAAACGAAACGTTGGATCTATTGTTTAAATCAAACAAAAATTGAACACGAAACCACATGAATGACACTTGAAATCAATCCACTGCCGTCCAAAACTCATCGAGAACAATTCATAACCAACTTCGAACACTGTAGCCTTAATAATGCATCGAGTTAATCAAAATAACAACTATGGATCTAGAAAATACTTTATTAACATTCTAGGCAAGAAAAAAGATGCGAAGGATCAGGAAACTACTCGTATTCACTCAATAACAATTGAGAATCAAATCACACTGACGGAGTGAATGTAATCAGAAACCATACAGAAATGTGATGTGTGGTTGAGGAAAAAGAAAGCAAATCAAATTAACACGACCAAGTAAATAAGATTTACTTGTATTTTAATCAAAAGTTTGCAACTACATATTGATGCATCAAAGGATTCACGAATGCTTAACTAAATAAATGCAAAAGGAACTAGTTTTACAAAAACATTGAACAATAATAGTTCTAGCATGGTTAGTTTTTTTCTGTCCATAACAACCTCGAATGCTATAGAGTTTTGATTCTCATGCCTTGTAAACACACTCGTGAACCAATCTAATTAATTCTGATTATAATCATCATTGCAATCATACTAATCAATCTCAAACGGAACTTAGGATCTATAGTTTAAATCAAAACTAAAATCGAACATGAAACCACATGAATGACACTTCAAATCAATCCACTCCTACCCAAAACTCATCAAGAACAATTTGTAATCAACTTCTAACACTCCTGCCTTAACAATGCACCGAATCAATCAAAATGACAACTATGGATCCACAAAATACGTTATTAACATACTAGGCACGAAACAAGGTGCAACGGATCTAGAAACTACTCGTATTCACTTAATAGCAATAGAGAATCAGATCACACTGACCGAGTGAATGTAATTAGAAACCATATAGAAACTTGATGTCTGTCGATGAAAAAGAAAGAAAATCAAATTGACACAACCAAGTAAATAAGATTTACTTGTATTTTAATCAAAACACTGCAACTACATATTAGTGCATCAAAGGATTCATGAATGCTTAACTAAATAAATGGGATAGGAAATAGTTTTTTGAAAACATTAAACAACAATAGTTCTCGCATGGATAGTTTTTTGCTTTCCATAACAACCTCCAATGCTATGGAGTTTTGATCTCATGCCTTGTAAACACACTTATAAACCAATCTAATCAAATCTGATTATAATCATCATTACAACTATGCTAATAAATCACAAATGAAACATAGCATCTATTGTTTGAATCAAAACCAAAATTGAACACGAAACCATAAGGATGACACTTGAAATCATTCCATTCCCGCTCAAAACTCATCGAGAACAATTTACAACCAACTTCAAAGATTCTGGCCTCAAAAATGCACCAAATCAATCAAAACAACTATGGTAAACAAAATAGTTTATTAACATTCTAGGAAAGGAAAAAGGTGCAAAATATCAAGAAACTACTCGTATTCAATCAATAATAATCAAGAATCAAATCACACGGATCGAGTGAATGTAATCAGAAACCATACAGAAACGTGAGGTGTGGTCGATGAAAAAGAAACCAAATCAAGTTAACATGACCAAGTAATTAAGATTTGCTTGTCTTTTAATTAAAACTTTTCAATTATGTAACACCCGAAAATTTGCTAAAAAGAAAAGAGAAGAAAAGTATAAAGAAAGAAAGGAGAAGATTGCATAAGTGAAGGCGCTAAAGTGTACAAAGGGCAAAACATTATTATTTTATGTTTAAAAGGGTATGGCCACCCTTACATCCCCCTCTTCTACACTGCTTTTGGCTGAAACAAGAAAGAAGAAAGAAGAACTTTGTGTTCATTGGTTTCTAGAGAGAGAAACTGAAAAATTGGTGAAGGTGAGTGTTTTCTTGCATTTTTGTTTGGTTTCAGCTGAGTTTTCAGCTTCGGGACTGATTCGTTCTTTGTGTTTGGTTCTGTGTTTTTGGTGTGTTTAGGTGTTTGAACTCCTAGTGCTTTCGAGTTTGGAGGAGTTTTGCTCAAAAGCTGCTGCAGGTGAGTTCTAGATCCCCGGTTTTCTGTTTTTAAACTTGTTTTTAGGGCTGAAATGCATGTAAAAATGTTTTACAAATTATGTTTATGAAACCGTATGTTATATTCTGTTTTTACGGGTGATTGTACGTTTGTGTATGAATTGTTGTGTTTCGTGTTTGTATTCTTGATTTAGGTGTTTGGCATGATAGAATTGGGTTAGGAATATGTTAAACAATGATTGGGTCTGAAAAATAGTGTAAGTTCGAAATAACAACTGCCCATGCGCCTGAAATATTGCTTAAGTGTTGATCAAGCGTCCAAGCAGTACTCATGCGCCTAGGATTCCTCATGCGCCTAAGTGTTCTCATGCACCTAAAGTGCCCGTGCGCCTACATAGTGTTCGTGCGCCTGCATAGTGCTCTTGCGCCTGCATAGTGCTCATGCGCCTAAATGCCTTAGAAAATTTTTTGAAATTTTGGGAAAAATGTAAATTTATGATTAAGCCCTGGGATGTTTTGATGGTTATGTTTGTTGGTGTTTCTCATGTTTGTGGCCTGGTGTTATGTTCCATATAACGTATTATTACGTGACTTTACGTGGTGTGTTTATGCTCGTATGCATAAAGTATTATCATAAACGAAGCGAAAGATTAATGATAATGAAAAGTGGAACATCAGGAATGAATGAAAGTCTTGCAAGCAAAATGTTTAAGGAGGTTCACAACTCATTAAGAGTTGTTAGCTCAACTGTGTGTTATATAACGTGCGTTTTGGCTAACCCATGAGGGTTCACACACAGGAGGGTCAGTCTTTGTGACTGTTCGAGATGTATGAAAATGGGATCCTTGTCACTTTACCCCAAGAGATAGTTGCTTTGTGCATAATGATAGGGCATAGCATATGACAGGTCCAGATAAAATGAAAGATAATGATGAAAGAAAGTGCGAAAAAGAATGATAATGAAAGATAATAAAGAGTTATTATCTAGTTGTATCTATGATGTGTGATCACGTACAAAAGTAAAGAAAGTGTTTCTCGGTAAAAGTAAAGTATTTTATTTATAAAACTAGAACTCACTCAGCAATGCTGACTTTTATGCATTTTCAGTTAGTAGGTGACTTGTTGCTGGGGATGGCACGCGGGTGAGGCTACTTGGCGGGCAAAGACTGGCATCCATTTATGCTTAATGATATTGTTGTTTTATAATACAACTGAATGATTCTTTTTATAACTTTTAAAATACAATGATGTATTATTTAGCAACATCAAATACTAATGCATGAATGGTTTTTGATAAATTAATCCGCTGTGATGTTTTTAAGAAATGTATTTATTTTATATGAAAAATGTTGTGATTGCCCAACTGTGAGGTCTCCGAGAACGGGGCCTTACAAATTGTATCAGAGCCAAAGTTTAAGAGAAATGGGTAAAGTATTTTAAAAGAATCTAATCTTAAACTGAGAATGGGACCGAATGGAGGGATGGCAGCCTAAGTAGCTACGTGCCATCAGGTAATTTGTTTTCTTAAATGTTAACTAGTATTATGTGCGTGTGCTATCTGATGTATGTGCTCTTAGTAGATTTGGATACTGATGTAGTCAAGATAGGCAATGCTTGGGGGATGAAGAGTAAAGTAAGTGGCTAATCATAACTGGCCACTGTAATTAGGGACTTACTATACTTTACGTCAACTGAGCTATTACCTTGAATGATCATGTTGGTGTTTGAATCTTATAGTGTTTTGAAGATGGCTGGTGGTAGATCATCGAAAGCTTCTCGAGGACGAGTACGGGGTGGCCGTGGTGCTGGATCACGTGTCATGAGGAACAAAACTAAGACTGCTTAGACGGCTCCTGCTGAGCCCTAGCTTCATCACCAGGAGGGCGATGATGAGAGTGCTAACTTGAGAGCCTCAGTAAAGGAGGCAGTTGTGGAGGAAGTGCATCAGGTCATGCAAATGATCCTGCCGTCTGTGGTGACCGAGGTCATTCATGAGGTGAGAGAAGATGAAAAGAAGGAGAAGGAGGAGGAGAGAAAGAAAACTACTGGGAGAAGGAGGGACGATAAGGGTCATGATGAAGGGGAACAACTAGACACTGACATGGTTGTCTCCAGTGATGAGGAGGAAGCGGTGCAAGAGACCGCCAAGGGGTGTAGTTACGGGGCATTCCAGATATGCAAGCCCCTAACTTTTGGTGGAAATGGTAATGCTACTGCTGCTCATCGTTGGAGGCTGTGTTAGAGATCAGCGAATATAGGGAGGATCAGAAGGTAAAGTTTGCTACCCATTCATTCATGGACTCGGCATTTTGTTGGTGGGACAATATTGTCCAGGCCAAGGGCAGCAGGGCTATCGGGAGGATGATGTGGAACAAATTAAAGAAAATGATGATCGAGGAGTTTTGTCCTCACTGAGAACTTGACAAGATAGAGAGGGAGTTCTTGCAGTTAGAGGCGGGAACTATGACACACCAGCAATACATGACTAAGTCTAATGAGATGGCGAGGCTGGTGCCAGACCAGGTGACGCTGGTGTCGAGAAAGATTAAGAGGTACATACAGGGATTGCCAGTGGATATCCGAAGGCACATGATTGCTGCCCGGCCGAGTACGTTCAGGTCGGTGGTTGATCTGGCAGGGAGGCTATATGATGAGAGAGAGGTGGCTGTCATTGAGGTGAGTAGGAAGGATGGTGGCGACAGGAACTAGAATGGGAAATGATTTGGTCGTGGTGGTTTCACTCCAAATATCAAGAAGGCAAGAACAAATGACCGGGGTAGTGTCGGCGGGTACAGGGGCAAAGAAATGTGGTAAGTGTGAGAAAGACCACGTGGGGGAGTGTAAGTAGGGGTTGAAAGTCTACTTCAAGTATGGGAGGCCCGGTTATATGGTAAAATATTATGGGGTGATGAGGTGCTATAATTGTGGTTAAGAGGGCCATCTGAGCAAGGACTACAAGAAGCCGAGGGCTGAGAGCTCTGGGGAAAAGAAGAGGACCTAGAATGAAGGGATGAGGGAAGGCACCAGAGCATTTACAATGACCAGGGAGGAGGCCAGGGTGGACCCCGATCTCGTGTCAGGTACGTTTCTTGTAAACCAAACTTGTGCCTCTGTGTTATTTGATTCTGGTGCTAGCAGGAGCTTCATTTCTGCTGCTTTCTATGCTAATTTGCCCTTTGAAGTAGAAGTATTGATAAGCCCTTTGATGTAGAGACTGCCATTGGTAAGTCTACCAGCATTTCCAACTTGATAGAGGATTGCAACATAGAACTCGAAGGCCATAGGTTCTCTGCTAAACTATTTATGATGCCCCTAGGCGGATTTGATGTAGTTCTATGTATGAATTGGTTAGCAGCCTGGACTTGTGCATATCACCGCCATATCCCATCTGAGTGTAGGTATCTTCCAACTCAGATTTGGGGAACTCAGTAGGGGCGCCTTCATCATGAAGCTCCAGATGCTCCCTGAAGGTAGATTTAGCAATAATGATTTCTTGTTCGCAGATTCTCGACCTAATTACCCTTTCATCATTCAGAGTTTCACTTTGAGAATTTGCCCAAAATTTGGCTATTTGGTTAGAATAGATGATGGGGTTTATAGTGAGAGCAGTTAAGCATATGGATTGTATCAGAAATTCGACAATGGGAGCAAAGTCAGCATCCTTAGAAGAATCAAGGATTGCGACCTGATTGTGTTGGGGATTTAGGGCTATTGCTTGAAAAAGTACGGTTGGATTGAAGAAATTTGAGAGTGGGTGAAGAAGGTAGTGGAAATTTGGGGCTTCAGAAGTGGTAAAAAGGTAAAGAGAGAGAATCAGAAAGTTTATATATGGGAACAATGAGCCAAACCGATAAGGTGAAAAGACCTTTTGGGTTTTGATTTGACAGGGCGGTAAGGTAAAAACCCTTTTAAAATATACCAACAATCCTCACAAAATCTTACTTTTTACAGAGTGGGGCCCAAAGATTTCCGTTACACAATGAAAGAGTTTTTCTTCCGAAGATTAAAATTGCTTCCGAGTGAAACACTTGTTTTTCCTAATATTGTCTTCCGAAGTTATTTTTGCTTCCGAAAGCAAACTATACCTTAATGACAAGTTTTCTTCCAATAGTACATTCTTGTTCCGAGAACAAAGATAAGTAAGCTTCGGAAGTAGGTTTAATCTATGATCAAATCTTCTTCTGAGGCTAAAAACTCTTTGAAAGATAATATTCAAGTTGAGGAATTTTCTTTCGGAAGATGAATAAAGACTTCTTCCGAGGGTAAATTTCTCTTCGGAAGAATTTATACTTAGAATTTTGAAGAAAAAACCTTTTGTAACAAGGCTTAGATTGTTATCATCCCAATAGCTATGATTAAGTATCTGAATCTTTGTTCATCAAAGGCTTTTGTAAGCAAATCAGCATATTGCTCATTTGAATTAACTTTGACTAGTTTAATTAGATTTTTTTCATGAATATCACTAATGAAATGATACCTGATGTTAATATGCTTTGTGTTGTAGTGCTTAACCGAATTTTCTGTGATAGAAATAGGACTATTGTTGTCTATATGGATGGGAGTCTCCATGAAATTGAAACCATAGTCCAACATCTGATTTTGAATCAATATCAGTTGAGCATAGCAGCTCGCAGCAGCAATGTATTCAGCTTCAGCAGTTGATGTAGAGACACATGATTGCCTCTTGCATCGCCAGGAGATTATCCTTCCACCAAGAAATTGACATCCTCCTTATGTGGATTTCTTGTTAATGTTACAGCCCCCATAATCACTATCAGAGTACCCATAGAGATTAAAATCCTTATTCTTAGGATTCTAAAGACCCAGTTTGGGAGCTCCTTTGAGGTATCTAAGAACCCTTTTGATAGCAATTAGGTGAGACACCTTGGGAGCAGCTTGATATCTTGCACAGATGCACGTTGCAAACATGATATCAGGTCTACTTGCAGCGAGATACATCAGAGATCCAATAATTGCCCTATACTGATGCTGATCAGTATCCTCCCCCTTGGAATCAGGACAAAGATTGTGATTTCTGGGTATGGGTGTCTTGGCTGGCTTACAATCTTTCATATCATATCTTTTCAAGATATCCTTGACATACTTAGATTGATTGATAAAGATCCCTTTCTTCTATCTGCTTTACTTGAATTCCCAAGAAAAAGTCCTTTTTTCCCATGGAACTCATCTCAAACTTCTTTCTCATGATGCTTTCGAAGTCTTTGCACATTTAGTTATTTGAGGAACCAAATATGATGTCATCAACATAGACTTGAACAAACAACATGTCCTTCCCAGACTTCTTGATAAACAATGTCTTGTCTATGGTGCCTCTGGTGTAGCCATTCTTCAAAAGAAACTAAGACAAGGTCTCATACCACAGCCTTGGTGCTTGAAGCAACCCATAAAGAGCTTTATCCATTTTGCACACATAGTTGGGGTGTTGTGGGTCTTCAAAACCAGGTGGCTGACACACATAGACTTCTCTATCAATATTCCTATACAAAAATGCACATTTGACATTAAGTTGATAAATAGTGAAGTTCTTGGATGCTGTAAAAGCATGAAAGATTCTCACAGCCTCAAGTCTTGCAACAGGTGCAAAGACATCAGTGTAATTTATTCCTTCCTCTTGTGTGTATCCTTGAACAACAAATCGTGCTTTGTTCTTGATGATCAAACCTCTATCGTCTTTCTTATTTCTGAATACCCACTTGGTGCCAATAGGGACTTGGCCAGGTGGCAATGGACACAAGTTCCATACCTTTTGCCTTTTGAATTGAAGCAATTCTTCTTGCATAGATTCAACCCAATTGTTGTCCTTGAGGGAGATAGCATGAGTACAAGCAGACATTCCCATTATGGGTCTGACTTCTTGTTCTCACACCTTTTGAGACATCTCCTATGATGTTATCAGCTGAATGAGTGTTGTGTATCCTGAGCCTAGGAATCACATCTAGTTATATAGATAGATCCAGATTTGTGAAATTTTGCTTAGGATTTTGAACACAATGACCAGTTGTTGTCTCACACTCATTCAAAGAGGACTGATTGAATGAAGTGTGGTAGCATCAATGATATTTTGCTAAGAATCAGCATCAACAGTTTACTATTCCTCCAGATAGTCATCTTTATCAGCTTGGTGTTGAATGTTGGAGTTGTCAGTTGAGGTGTTTTGAGGCTTAGAGGGTTGACAACTTCTTGAAGCTCCATTATTTCCTGATATATTTAGACTTTCAGGACTTTCATTGGTGGGAGCTTGTTCATCAATTCCTCTTGGAGAACTTGGAATAGGTTTGGGTAACTCGAAGAGTTGATCCTCATGGGAGTTACTTTGAGTTCCTATTCCAGCTGAAACATTCTCACAAGATGATTTAGAATAGTTTGAAAACAATTCTAAATTAAAGATATGATCAGGGCCATTCCCCTTAACACAAGTAGTGTGCTCATTAACAACAATGTTAGATGATTCCTCAAAATGTTGATTTTTGATGTTATAAGCCCTATAGGCAATAGAGGTTGAGGAATATCCAACAAAGATAGCATCATCTGACTTTTCAACAAATTTTGCTAAAGTGTCTTTTGTGTTAAGTATGGTACACCTGCTGCCAAAGGACCTAAGAAAGCCAATGAACGGTGGCCTCTTATTCCATAACTCATAAGGGGTCTTTCCATGGGGCTTAACAATGAGAACCCTGTTTTGCACATAGCATGCAGTGCTTACTGCCTCTACCCAGAAAGTTAGAGGCAGCTTTGAATCAGCTAACATGGTTCTTGCAGCCTCAATAAGTGTCTTGTTCCTCCTTTCAGCAACACCATTTTGTTGAGGAGTTCTGGGAGCACTATATTGTCTGGCAACTCCTTTTGAGTTATAGAATGAGTCAAGATCTTGATTCTTAAACTCAGTCCCTTGATCACTTCTGTTGATTTTTACCTTGAGATCCTTTAGATTTTCAATTTTAAGAATGAAAGATTTTAATGTTTTAGTAGTTTCATCTTTAGTTTTTAAAAAGAATACCCATGTAAACCTAGTAAAATTATCAACAATCACAAGACAGTATGATTTCCTCCCAATGCTCATTATACTTATGGGACCAAAAAGATCCATGTGCAATAAGTGTAATGGGGTGGTGATAGAGTTGACCTCTTTGGATTTGTGAGTGACCTTGTGTTGTTTTCCTTTTAGGCAAACAATACAGTTGTCTTTATAGAAAAACTCCTTTTTGGGCACACCATACACCAAATTATTTTTAACCAGCTTATTCATGGTTTTAAAATTAACGTGGCACATTCTTTTATGCAAAGAGTGGACTCATCAC
Source organism: Flaveria sonorensis (assembly GCA_025506505.1). Classification (NCBI taxonomy): domain Eukaryota; kingdom Viridiplantae; phylum Streptophyta; class Magnoliopsida; order Asterales; family Asteraceae; genus Flaveria; species Flaveria sonorensis. The sequence goes on along the minus strand of CM046431.1, from coordinate 14,068,970 downwards.
CATTTGCTTTGGAAAGAAAGCATGATACTTCACCCAATGGGGAAGCATTGTTCATGTCCAGCTTGTACATATCCCCTTTCTAGGGAGATCTAAGAAGCACCAATTCCTGAGGAATTGTCATCCCTGGTTTGAGAATAATGCACTCATGTTCTATGAAAAGCATTTAGTGCTTTTGATCACAGAATTGAGAAACACTTAACAGATTGTGTTCAAGCTGTTTGACAAAGTTTACTTTGTCAATATTTAACTTACCATTGGATACACTACCTCTACCAGAAATGTATCCTCCGGTTTCACCTCCAAACTGAATAGGACCTCCATCAAAATGTTCAAATTGTTGTAGAAGAGATCTGTTCCATGTCATGTGCCTGGAGCATCCACTGTCCACAATCCAAACATTTCCATTCTTATCTCGTGGATGTTCGTGCACATAAGGTGAAATGTTTAGTTACTATTGGAAACCCAGTCCTTGTTGGTCTTGGGTTCTTCCAATGTAGATAACATAATTGAACCAAAGTGTATGCATGTGGGTTCAACTATGGTTTTTGAAGAAGAGGCTTGTGCTGCATCATCCTTTCTAATCTTCCATTCCATCCTGTGGTTGATCAGTGTGGATGAGCCTGAAGAGGCTTGAGCAGCATGACATTTTTCCTAGGCTTCTTTCTTCTCGGAAGAGATCTTCACCACCTTTTCTTTTGAAGAAGTCTTCTTTTCAGAAGATATCAAAGGATTCCTTTTATTCCTATGTTTGTTCTTTGGCTTGTATTTCGAAGCCATTTTCCTTTCGAAAGAATGAGTTTCTTTTGAAAGCAACTTGGCTTTGGAAACAAGTTTTCCTTTCCTTGACACTTGGACCATGTGATAAGGTCCAAATATGAAACCTTCCTTAACTCCTTCTTTCTTAACATTGGTTGCATAATATGTGCTTGCAGGATTGTAGTAACAATCTTTGGCCATGTGGTTGTTCAGACCACAGATTATGCACTCAATGTTATTCTTGATGGGGCCTGAGGGCTGTTGTTTCTTGCACTTCTTTTCTTCTTCATAAGCCTTCCCCTTTAACTTCTGATTCTTCAGCTGGATAGGAGTGCTGGTATTACCTTCCTTTCCTGAATCAGAGTTTCCAACCACTTGGAAACCGGCTGAGATGAATACACCCTTTTGTTTTGGGTCTATTTTCATCTTGGTCTCAGCCACGTTCTTGGCAGTTTTTCTTGCTGCCTGGATCTTGTTCTTCCTTGCTTTGGTGGTCAAGGGTTGATCAGCGATGGAGATGAGGTTTTCTACCTTATCTTTTCCTGTGGTGGCTACTGTTGTTGCATCATGCTTCTGCTCACTAGGTAGTCGGTCAGCAGTTAGGACCTCTTGCTCATCAGTACCACATTTTGGTTGTCTAACAGACACAAGAGAGTGTGGTAGAGCAATTTCATTAGATCCCAACCCACTTTTGTTTTGGTAGCAGACCTTGGAGTGGGAGGATGATGCAATAATGGCATTAAAGTTGTGCTCTTGAATATCATACTTCTTCGCTTTAGCCTCAGCTATTACTAGCTGGGCTTGAGCTTCAGTTAACTTGGATATTAGATCTTTTATCTGAGTCCTGTAGTTGGTATGTTCATGTTTTAAAGAGGATACGGTTGTTTCTAACTCTTCTATTTTGCATTTATAGTCGGATTCTGCCCTCTTAAAGTTAGATTTTAGGATATTTAAGGACTTAATATCAGATCTAATTTCTATGTTATAGTCCTGATATAATTTAACCTTAGCGATGCATGCTGGAGTACAGAGATGTTCGTATACCTTGCTGTCATCTGTTCCAGCCATGAGTGCTTGGACAGGGATGACATCTTGTACCATAAAGCTCCAGTCATCTTCTTGAGCAACAGCTGTAGTTTGTGACTTAGTAGGTTTGGTTGCAGCCTTTGAGGTAGCAGGATGTTGAGAGGCTTGAACAGCTCCAGGATTAGATCTTGGTGCTTTACATTCCCTAGCAAAGTGACCAAGCTGGTTATAGTTGTAACACTTGGCCTTGCTTTTATCATACCCGAATTTGCTGTTTGTTGGGTTTTTGGGAAACTACCTTCCGGTTCTTTTAAAGAACTTCTTCGCCCTGTAGGTTAAAAAAGCCATTTGTTGGCAATGTCCATATACTCAACATCATCTGGGCTAAAGCACTCTAGATCATCAAAGCAAAATTGAAAATCTCCAGAGTGTTCATTCCCTGAAACAAAAGCACAACTTTCCTGGAAGGGAGTATGTTGAGCTTGTTGAGACCTGGGTGTCTCAAGGAAAGTGATATATGGCCCAGAAGAAGTTGATGGCTGCTGAGGATAATTCAGGTACAACTGAGGCTGGGGAGTTCTTGATCCTTCAGCAACATACAGAGCATTACTAATAGCTAGATTTGAGGGTCTGTTCATCTAGTGGCTCTTCTGAGTCTCCATTTCCATACGGTATCCATCAAGGATTCTGTACAGTTCAGCCATAGTGAGAGTGTTGAGATTTTTAGTCCTTTTGATAAAGATGCAGTAGAAAGTCCATTCATGAGAGACTGCACTCATGAATTTTCAGACTTTGCCTCTTTTCTCAAGCACTACTCCTGGAGAGATGTAATCAAGTCCATATACCTGAAGTATTATTGGCTCAGGGTCTCACCAACAACATAAGTAAAGTTCTCGAACTTCTTCTTCAGCATGTTCTTCTTGTTTTCTTTTGATTCTTTAGAACCAGAGTACATCAGCTTCAAAGCATCGAATAGTTCTTTTGCAGACTCGCATTGCTGAAAGCCTACCATTATGAAGTTTGGTATGGCAGTGAGCAACATAGTCATAGCTTTGCCGTTGATGTCCATCCTCTTGAACGCTTCATTAGAGTAGTCTTCAACATCTTTCTCAATCATGGCACCATTACTAGCCGGGGCCGCCACCTTTGGCTTGTAAGGACCATGAGTGACAGATCTCCACATGCGACTGTCTTGATACTTAATGAGTCCTTCAATACGTTTACACCATGTTTCAAAATCATCAGGGGTGATGATAGGAGCCTTGGTCATGGTTCCCATATCAGACTCGGTGGATTTTTATATAAGAGCCATTCGAGTGAAGTGAGTCAGTGTAAAGAAACGAGGGTGATTTAGGATGGTTAGATCTCACAATCAAGAGCCTAACAAGCTCTGATACCAATTACAGGATCGGTTTTGACACTTTAACACAAGTTTTCTCTCACGAATTCATAAGATATCACTCGGCTGATTAAGCAGAATCTCTAACTAAGTTGATGATAATATAATAAGTTGATGAACACAAGAATGGTTTTCAAGATACTTGAATATATTACTATTGGGAACGGTCTGCCCAAGACACATATTGGATTGATGTGGCTAGCATGTTATGATCCAAGTCGGGTCATACCCAATAACAAGCTAGACAAACAGCTACAATATTTATTTTATGATATGATCATGTAAGTAAATATTGACACTTGAAGTATTTAGAAATTGGGTTTCTAAATATTTGCACTAGTGTTATGAATAAATTTGTCACACCCTCAAAATCCGCGTGCGGGGTTTTACCGCGAGGCGCGTGACATACCAGGATCTCAGTCATTAGTTACCAAGAACGACTCTATATGATTAATAAACAAAACCAGAGTTAACGTTTAAAATACTGCAGAAGCGTTTTTAAAACAAAAAACCCAAAACAAGTAGTATGTAAAGAGAATGCGCAAAACATACGCGCCCCAATCACAATTGTTTAATATGAAAATAATCCCAAATTTGTAAACAAGGCAAATGTAGACAACTCAACAATGCTGACGTGCATGCTCCTAGGCAACTGGCAACCTTAACCTGAGAATAGCATACTAAACAAGTCAACACATGGTTGGTGAGTTCAAGAGTTTGCGTTAAAATATAAACCAATCAACAGTTTCCAGAGCATAAGTAGTGTATTGCAATAGATAGCTAGTCTATTAACATAAAAATATTAATCATAGTGATTTCACGATCGAAGCTGACTGTGTTACGTTTGTTGCCTCCCGTCACGACTTACCAGGTCATGACGAATATATGTTAGGATAAAATTGCACCCGTATGACCTCGAGTCACACAGGTGGGGCTCGTCAAACCCAGTAGTACAACCCAAATTTCCCCGCTAGTCAATATTAACAATCCGAAAGTGTGAGGACTTTCCATGGTAAACAGCACTATATCAATATTATACACACTCATATATAAAAGCGTTCGTGATCAACAGTATGCTATCTCCCCCAAAAGAGATTATATAAAATGAATGGGGCAAGAACTCACCTGATGCGCGCAAGAATTAACTTAGAGCTTAACTTGAAAGAAAGAGGGGAAAGACAACCTTCAAAGGTCACCTAGAACACATGAGTACATAAGTACGTGTACACAGAATCAATATGAAACCCTAAGTGCTTTACAACCCAAAGGACTCAAGGTTTTAGAAAGACAAGACACATTTGACCCAGTTGACCCGTTGGTGACATTATAGGTGATAATTCATTAATACTAACACAATAGCATATCATACATGATCAACATACCACTTGATTACATATAGCACTTCATTATCCACATGTACTACCTAGATCATCATACAACTAGATATCATACAAGTCATGCGAATCACAACAGGCCAAAACAGGTAACAAATCAAATCAACATCCCTATAACCTAAACAACACATTTAATCACCTTAGAAACCATCCATGAACACACTAGCATGATCCTAATATCCCAAACATGTTCAAATCATCCAATTAAAGAATTTGCACAAATAAAGTTTCCCTTTTGGGAAAGTACATCCCAATTTCATCAAACACCCAAGACATTCATGGATTCATCATTTACATACCAATTCAAGTCCATGACAACATCTAAACATGATCAACAACACCTAATCATCATAATTCATCAACGTTCAACACCAAAAGTCACTATTTTCAGCAATGTATGAACTATAAGACATATTCTTGTTTTTCAATTGTTCATATCATCAACCTAGCATCTAATCATAATCACAAACGCATCCATAACATTCATACATCATCAAATCATCAATTCATGCAAAATAAAGTTACTATTCTTAGTAACCTATGAACCATGAACCAAAATCGAAGCTTTCTTGCATAATCGACGTTAACCAATATGCATACAACCTAACTAGCATCATTACAACATCAAACAACCAACATTCAACATCCAATTTGATCCAAAATCGCCTCAACCTCTCGGCCAAAGATGATCATATGAACAAACAACCAAAATCCAAACTTTCTTGCATAATCAACGTTAACTAGCATATATACAATCCAACTAACATATTAACATCACCAAACAAACAAGAATCGACCTCCACATCATCAATTTCGAATTAGGGTTTCGGCTAACACCAATAATACATGAAAACACCAAAACTAACCTTTAATTCGCGAAAGAAAACAACAATCGATGTTCCAATGTGTTGTGGAGCTTGAAATCGATCCAAAACCGATGCTTTGTGGGTGTTCTTGGCCGAAATCGCAAAGGGAGAGGGAGAGGGAGTGAGGTCGCGGCCGATGGGGTGGGATTAGGGTTGGGTTTTGATTTTGTTTTAATTAATAATCCATAATTACCCTTGTAATTTGTATTTTATAAAAATTAGACTCTTTGAATAGTTTTTTAGATAGTTTTTAACTACTAAACACAATTATTATTAGTCACAAATAACAATCATGCATAATTTCCATTTATCACAAAACACACGAAATAAATATACACGTTGTCACGTTACGCGATAAAATTCACAATAAACATTTAAATCACATAATCACAACTAATAATCAACATAGAAATTATTGTTTAACATTATTAATTATTATTAAGTCACCAACGTTCAACTACAACTAGTGTGTGCTCCCGACACGTGTATGCAAGACTTAACGGAACTAACGGAGTTTGGTAACGGAAAATTACCAGATGTCACAAAATTATATGGATAATTTATTCTAGAGAGAGAATACTTTGTATTGTTATTCAAATGGTTGAACAAACAAGACAAGTCTTTTTTTCTTGTCCGCATTTCTTTGTTACTCATCCGCATCTACTAATGCGGATGTGTTACTAAAGAAATACGGATGAATGTTCCTCATTCGCATTTACAAATGTGGATGTGCATTTGTTGAAATGCTGAAGGAACTTCTTCATCCGCGTTTACTAATACGGATGAGCATTTAAGAAAATGCTGATGAAACTGATCATCCGCATTTACTAATGCGGATGTGCATTTGGGAAATGCTAATGAACTGTTCGTCCGCATTTACAAATACGGATGTACATTTGGGAAATACGGATGAAGTTTCTTCATCCGCATTTACAAATGCGGTTAGAGTTTGTTCATCCGCATTTCGCATTTACTAATGCGGATGAATATTAGAGAAATGCGGATGGGTTAAAGGGATGGGTCCCGCCCACTTTTCTCTCACTCTAAAATTCAGTTTCATAGGATGTGCAATATATGATTACATTTAACCACTCTCTCTGATAACTTACAACACACACAAAGGTGCAGATCGATGTTCTTGTAGCTTTTCTCTCGATCGGTCGAGGAAACCAAGAACAGAACCCGATTCAAGTGAAAAAAATCCTAGAAACCTGGTGTTTTGTTGGAAGCTTGGGGTAGACAAGCTTGAGGTTTACTGCTATGGAAGCTGTTGTTCAAAGATCTTCTTCCTCTATCCCATTCGAGAGGTAGATTTCTTAACACCCTATGGTTGTTTGTAAGCATGATTTTTCATATAACGATCCATTACGGGTTTTTAACAGATATAAATTGGTTTTTAATAGATAAAATGACTCTGATAAACTTGTGAAAACCCTACAGTGGTATCAGAGCCGGTTATATGGATACATGCTTCATTTGGACTGAATTCTCGGTTTCTTGCTGTTATTCAGCAACAAACCGAAAATTCAGGTCTATGTTTCCCCTGTTTTTCAAGATTCTATTTTGCATGATATGTATATAGGATATATAATTTTGTAAAAGAAGATGCAACAAGAATGTTTTTCGGTTTGGGCCAATTTTATGCCCAAAGGGCTTTATAGCTCTTAATGGGATTTAAGCCCAGTAACCGAAAACATATTTTGAAGGCCCAAAGAGGTTTGGTGCAGAAATTTAAGTCCATTTTGAAGCTCAAATCGAATGGGAGAATCACAACACAAAGTGGAAACTTGAAGCATTTGGATGCGGGATCAAGTGGGAGTTCACCGACACAAGTGTTACCCTTAGGAAGGACCTAAATAACTCACTTGTTTCGGTCAAGTGATGTTAAAATTAGTTGGCTATGGTTATGAACTTGTTGTTGTATGTGTTGCTTGTATGGTTGATTTAATTTATTGTTCATGTGATATTTGGATATGCACTGTTAAACAATTTCAAATCAACAACAAGCTTCAAATGGTTCTTTTGGAAACATTAACATGGGTAATAAAATAGTTTTATTAAAGGTTAATGTTTTCGCAATAAAATTGGATTTTATTAAAAGAACCTTGGAAATTGGTTTCACTAATGTACCACGCATTTGAATGCATGCAAATGTAAGGTATAAATTGTTTTCATAACTAGAACTAATGGAAACAAAATCGCTTTTAAACAAGTTTAACACCATCCTTTTATACAACACTCGAATCACTTGGGAACTATTTATGGGATAAAGGTCACCTAACCACAGTTAGGGAACTTGTGTGTTTGAGGTGGGTTTAGCATATTTGTGGGATAAAGGTCACCAAATCACCTGTATATGTAAACTCACACGTGTGTGTAAGTAGGACGACTTGAATTGGAAACCATGTGAATAGGGTCACCGAAGCATGGCGTACAATGGTGTTGCTGGGATTATACATGCCGACTAAACATAAAGATGTTTAACCGATCCCATAAACTAGAAGTTGCAAAGGGTTGCAACTGTCAAAAGTTGAGTACCCTGTTAATTTAAATAATGGGATAAAGGTCACCTAACCATTATTTGAATGTAACGTTGGATTCTAGATTTTAATTATTAATTGTCTATGAGACATGAAAGGGTATTAATAGTTAAAATGTCATTTTATAAATACTAAAATTGAACTTTGTTTACATTGTAGTAATGGCCGCTAATAATAACAACGCTACCTCCCCGACCATCCATAACCTATCACTGAGAACTATCCTGGAAAAGGATCGTCTAAATCATAATAATTTCATGGATTGGTTTCAAAAATTGAGAATTGTTCTCAAGCAGGAAAAGAAATCATATGTGTTGGACGATCCTATTCCCGATGAACCCAATATTAATGATGTTGATGCCTACTAGGATTGGGTTAAGCACACTAAGGATTTTGTGCAAGTTTCTTGCCTCATGTTGGGAACCATGATTCCCGAGCTTCAAAATGATTTTGAACATCACGAGGCATACGACATGATTACCCAGCTAAAGGAAATGTTCCTTCAACAAGCGAGGGTAGAGCGGTTTGAAACAGTTCGAGCGCTTCATGCATGTCGAATGGATGAAACCCAATCTGTGTCATCTTATGTGATGAAGATGAAAAGCCACATTGATCATCTCGAAAGGATAAATTGTCCCGTCTCAAAAGAGTTGGCCACGGATTTGATCCTCAATGGTCTAACTAAGAAGTTTGAGACTTTTATCATGAATTATAACATGAATGGATGGGACAAGAGCAATAGGGAACTTCATGCAGTGCTCAAAACAGCCGAGGCAGGGATGGGTAAAAGGGTTTTACCAGTTCTTACGATCAATGAGGGTGGCAACAAGAAAAGGCATCACCCCGAACCCAAGTCAAGTATTGCCAAAGGCAAGGGGTACATCAAAGGAAAGGGTAAGGGAAGAACTAAAGCGGGACCACCAAAACTGAGGCTTAAGAAGCCAAAGGTTACGGAGAACGATCCATACTTTGAGTGTGGTGAGATAGGACATTGGAAGAGGAACTGTCCAATCTATCTCAAAGAGTTGAGAAACAAGAGGGATGCTAGGCAGACCTCAGGTACAGCTTTCATGATCCATATTGAACTTAATGTTATTTCTTCAAACACATGGGTATTAGATACCGGATGTGGAACTCATATTTGCAATTTGTTGCAGGGGTTCAAAAGAAATAATCATTTTAAGAAGGGGGCGTACTAGTCTCTATATGGACAATGGAGCAAAGGTTGATGTGGAAGCCTAAGGAGACTATATCTTGAAGCTTCCAAGTAGTTTAGAAGTCATTTTGAAGAATGTTTTGTATGCTCCTAGTTTGACTAGGAACATAATTTCTGTTTCCCTTCTAAAACAATTTGGTTATGTATTAAAGTTTGTAAACGATGGTATTTATGTTTTTATGGATGATATATTTTATTTTAAGGCTATGCCTTTTAATAGTATTTATGAATTGGTTCATGATGACTCATCCTTTAATAACTCGTTATACCAATCAAGCACCAAAAAACTTAAAATGGGTTTAAGTGAATTATAACTTTGGCATTGTCGTCTTGGTCACATAAACAAGAATCGTATTCAAACACTTCAAAAGAATGGTCTTTTGGAAGGAAATGAAGAGGGTTCATTTGATAAGTGTGAATCTTGTTTACAAGGAAAGATGACCAAGGAACCCTTTAGTGGTACTAACCAAAGGGCAAAAGATTTATTAGTAATCATATATTTGGATTTATGTGGTCCTTTTAAAGCAATGACAATGAATGGTGAAAGATACTTCATTACCTTTATCGACGATTATAGTCGTTATGGTTATGTGTACTTGTTGAGACACAAAGATGAAGCTTTTGAAATGTTCAAAATCTTCAAGAATGAAGTAGAAAATCAACTCAACAAAACTATTAAAGTTCTTCATTCGAATAGAGGAGGTGAATACCTTAGTGATGCCTTTCAAGATCATCTTAGGAGTTGTGGGATTGTCTCACAGCTTGCTCCACCCGGAACACCACAGCATAATGGTGTGTCTGAAAGGAGAAACCAAACCCTATTGGATATGGTTTGATCTATGATGGCTAGAAGCATACTACCTCAGTCATTATGGGGTTTTGCATTGCTCTTCGCAGCCCGTATTTTAAATATGGCCCCAACCAAGAATGTGAATAAGACACCTTTTGAAATATGGCATTGAAGGGTTCCATCATTATCATATTTAAAGGTATGGGGTTGTGAGGCTTATGTTAAGCAAAACACCCCAAACAAGTTAGAAAGCCGATCCACTAAGTGTATCTTTGTAGGATATTCCAAACACTCGATGGGATATTACTTCTACAATCCAACAGAGCAAAAGGTATTTATTGCTCGAAAGGTTGAGTTCTTGGAAACTAAATTCCTTATGGAAGGAACTACCGATAGAACAGTGGAACTTGATGAGGATCGAGAACCACAAGCCAATACACGGTTGGTTGATACTAGCAATCAACAAGAGGTTGTTGATAATGATCAAGTGGTTGATCAATACACACAAAACGTTCGCATATCTGGTAGAATTAGCTATCCACCCGAAAGATATGGATTTTTCATGAATGGATGCTATGTAGTTGACTCGGATGAACCAACTACGTACCATGATGCAATGTCCAATTCGGATTATGACAAGTGGCTTGAAGCCATGAACGTAGAGATGCAATCCATGCATGACAACCAAGTATGGGAATTGGTTGTGCCATCGCTTAACTCCAAACCAGTTGGCTGTAAGTGGGTTTTTAAGAAGAAAACTGATATGCATGGAAACTTGGTTACTTATAAAGCAAGACTTGTAGCAAAATGTTTAACTCAGACTTAAGGGGTTGATTATGATGAGACTTCTCGCCTGTGGAAATGCTAAAGTCAATTAGGATATCATTTGCCATAGCTGCATATTATGACTATGAGATTTGGCAAATGGATGTCAAAACTGCTTTTCTTAATGGACATCTCGAAGAGAATGTCTATATGGTTTAGCCCGAAGGTTTTGTCGATCCACAATATCCTAATAAAGTATTCAAGCTAAAGAAATCAATCTATGGAGTGAAACAAGCATCAAGAAGTTGTAATCGATGTTTTGATAAAGAGGTCAAGAAATTTGGATTCATCAAGAACACTGATGAAGCTTGTGTGTATAAGAAAGCTAGTGGAAACATCATCACATTCTTAGTATTGTATGTTGATGATATATTACTGTTTGGAAATGACATTCCAACCATGATAGGTTTAAATCAAAGTGCATATATTGATAAAATCTTGAAAAGGTTCAAGATGGAGAACTCTAAGAAAGGTTTGGTACCTATTCAAAGAGGGACAATATTGAGTGCATCTCAATGTCCAAGCTCAAAAGATGAGCAAGAAAGGATGAAGGAAATCCCATATGCATCTGCTATAGGATCCATCATGTATGCAATGATATGCTCTAGACCGGACGTGTCATACGCTTTAAGCATGACAAGCAGATATTAGCAGAATCCAGGAAATAGTCATTGGATGGCTGTTAAGAGTATATTAAAAAACCTTAGGAGGACTAAGGATAAGTTTCTAATATACGGATCTGGTGAAAAGGAACTCATTGTAAAGGGTTACACAGATGCGAGTTTCCAAACTGATCGAGATGATTCTCGATCACAATCGGGGCATGTCTTCATTATGAATGGAGGGGCAGTGTCCTGGAATAGTTCAAAGCAGGATGTGGTAGCTGTCACACCCCGGGCCCAGGTAGGGTGGGACGTCACAGACTAGTAACAATATATGGCAGCGGAAACGAACCATCATAAGAGCACACAAGAAGAGAAATTACATGGCATTACATTAAAACATCATATCCTGGCTATGAAAGTCTTGCCCAAACATCAAATCCACACCCATTGTAAATTATCCAAATTTGTTACACAACAATTTCAAATGTCTAATAAAGTTTTTAAAAATTGAGTAATGCTATTGGTAGTCACGGTACAAAGCCATCCATAAGGTTTCCATTAAAATCCAAGCTTCATTAAGTTACCTGAAACATGCTCAAAAAGAATTTGTGTCAACTAAAAAGTTGGTGAGTTCAAGTGCTTAAAGTTCAAAAACAAAAGGACTCTTCAGAGTCCATAAGTTAATTTTAAAAACATAGGTATCACTGTTGTGGGGTCACAATCAACCCTGCACTCAGCCCCGGCTAGCCTCTTCTAAAGTTGCGTTGTACCGGTTATCCCATAGGGGAAACTGAGCCTCAAAGAGTGTACCATACCTGCTAAGTGGTACACCATAGTATCTTATAAGACGAGTCACATGACACAAACGACCCCACAGGATCTCAATGGGGTACCCTTCCGGTTATGACGGAAGGTACTGTGCGTGGGGGATTCCCCAAGTAGATCTACCCATATAAAACAAGCGGTTCACACAAGAATTAATGTTTGTGATACAAGTAGATGCAGGTTCTAACGCTAGCCACAACATATAAATACATTTCAAAATAGCACACGATAATTTTTAGTTCAATCCTAGCATGTCTCATCCCAAAATAGTGGTAAAAAGGGAACACTAGAAACTCACCTTAGAATCAAACAAAGGTCCTTCAAGTATCAACAAGTCCAAGTCCTAGAACCCTATGATCAAGATACAAGTGATAAGATAATGTTCTTAGACTATTGGAAGTGTATCTAAGTGTATTTTATGGTCACACGTTCACGTGTCTTCGTTCCTTAGAAGTTTAAGTTAAAAAGTTTCCTTTTTAGGAAAGTTAGGGTTTTGATATATGGATGATAAGTTATTTGACTTTTATAAGTTTGTTTATATTATAACAAGTTTAATAAGGGTTTTCTAGACATAAGATTACTGAAATTTAGTTATATTTACGGAATTTACACATTCATCCCTCAAATTTCAAAAATTACAATTTTGACCCTAAAAGTTGCTTTCTACAATATTTGACCCAAAGTGACCCTTATTAGTTCCTAGGGGTTTTTAAACTACTTTTAGGCTTGTTTTAACTTAACATTTCCAGATTTTAACTTGAGAGGTTTAAAACACAATAATTTAAGTTACTGGTTACGGTAAAACCGTTAATTTAAGCATCTTGTTTTAGATTTCTTAGTTTCAACCTATGACCTCAAGTATAACGTTTTAAGGGCTTCTAACCATGATTATAATCTGTTTTAAAAGTATTCTTGGGGTTATTTGAGCAATAAAAAGTCCACTTTTAGACTAACCCGTTAAAACCCGTTTAGACTCGTTTTTACACGAAACCGAGCATTATAATCCATTTTCTCCAAAAATTTTACCAATTACCACCTTTGGGTCACCTAGTTACTGAAATTACCTAAATTCTATGGTTTTAGACTTGTTACACAATTTTTAAAACTTTTTCTCCAAAATCTCCCGGTTTAGGCCTATTTTGCTAATTAAATTCATAAAAATTACAATTTAACTCAATAAATAACCAAATTCGGTTTTTAACACTCAGATATATTATTTAGGTCCTGGAACTTATAAAATTTGATATTGGTTAAGTTTTACTAATATCTACCAATTTTACCACTTTTCGGGTCCTAGTTTTACCTCATTTAAACCATTTTACCACACTTTTCATAATGTATACCCCAAGTCACAAATTTTACATGTTTAATAACACCAAACCACTGGAACAAAACTTCAACTCACGGATTTATACATACAAGTCACCATTGATGCTTTTAGAGGGTGTTAATCACCATTGCACATGTGTAATCGATATGTTTCAAGCATAAACATCACCAAACCATTATTTAACTTTTAAACCAGCTTCATAAAGAGTTTATAAACTTTTTTAGAGCAGATTTTTAACATGGATTGAAAGGCTTTTCAAAACGGGTGGGTGTTTGGTGCTAAAATGCTAGAAAAATAGGGTTTTCGGGTTGGAATCATGTGCACCAACCCTTGGTTAATGAACACACTTTAAATATAACTTCTTTAAGTCTGGAATCTCACCAAAAATAGTGATATGGCAGCATGTTGCTGCTGTGAACAAGGAAAGTGAGATTTCATGGTAGAAAGTAAAGAAAACTCAAGGAATAACCTTGTTTCGGGTATATAGATGCTTACCCTTGAGGTGTTTTGCGATTTTTGGGATGATTAGAAGAGTAAAGGAGCTGTTGGTTCACGGGCATGAGCTGTAAATCCTTGTTTTGAAAGTTCTTGCACGAATCTTGCATAAATGCTCACCAAATGCCACTTTCTTGCACGTTTTGCTCTTGGTCGATGTTGGAATGGAGCTTATCTTCGAGTTTCTTGGCTGGAAGAAAGAAGAAATGCAGAGGATTTTGGGTTCTTGGCTGGGAATTTTCGAGAGAGAGAGAAGGAGAGATGAGTTTGGGAATTTGAATGCATGTATGGGGAAAGGGGGAGAGTGTGGAGGTGGTTTTGTGAGAATTGAGGGAGGATGGTGAGTGGAGGAGAGGGGGGGCGGCCGAATATGGTGGTTGGGGGGTGTTTTTCTTTTATTTTTATTTTTATAATTTATTATGTGGTGTAAATTTGTTGTGTAGTGTAGTTTTTAAATTGTATAAGTTTTTAATTGTAGTATTGTTTAGGTATATGTGTGTGCCGTGAATATGTATGTATTTGTACATATTATTTATTTTAATTAAAGTTTTAATTTCTAACGTAGATTCAATATTTTCTAGAACCGCTTAATAATTCTAGACTAAGGCAAGGCATTAAGGTATCATCTAAGGCAATCAAGCATGTATTTAATCAAGTAATCATGCAAAAATGATAATCATAATAATACCATGAGTGAAATAATGTTACACTAAATTTAGGGTTAGGGTTGGACCTAGGAGTCGGTTGTTACATTCTCCCACCGTTTTGGAAATTTCGTCCCGAAATTTTAGCTTCAATTAAGTTCTGAACGGGTGGGCTTAAAGAGGTGTGGATACTCCTTTCTCATCACGTCTTCCCATTCCCACGTGAATTCGGGTCCTCGCCTAGAGTTCCATCTCACTTTAACTTTGGGTATACGGCCGCGTCTAAGTCTCTGGACTAATCGGTCGGTAACCTCTATAGGCTCCTCCACAAATTTCAACTCGTTAGTTATTTTGGCATCCTTCAATGGTAATTCCAAGGCTTTGTCTACAAGACACTTCTTCAAGTTAGACACATGGAAACTGTCGTGTACATAGCTCAACTCTCGGGGCAGCTTTAATTGGTATGCCACCGGGCCAACTCTCGATAGAATTTCGAATGGTCCAATGTATCTTGGGCTTAGCTTTCCTTTCTTGCCGAATCTGTCTGTGCCCTTCCATGGTGCGACCTTTAGCATCACTCTATCACCCACTTGAAATTCCAGGGGCTTTCGTCTTCTATCCGCATATTTCTTCTTATGATTTCTGGCTGCTCTCAGTTGTTCCTTAATCTTGAATACGTTGTCTGTGGTTTCCATCACGATATCGGGTACCATTACTTGGTTATCACCGATCTCATTCCAGCTTAATGGTGACCGGCATTTTCTACCATATAAGGCTTCATACGGGGCTGCTTTTATGCTTGTGTGGTAACTGTTATTGTAGGAGAACTCCACTAGAGGAAGGTGGTTATCCCAACTTCCCCCAAGGTCGATCGCGCAAGCTCTCAACATGTCTTCCAGGGTTTGAATGGTTCTTTCACTTTGTCCATCAGTTTGAGGGTGGTACGCAGTGCTTAGGTTAAGACGGGTCCCCAAGGCCTGTTGGAGAGATTTCTAGAATCGTGAAGTGAAGCGACTATCATGGTCTGAGATAATTGATAGTGGCACTCCATGTCTTGTTACTATTTCGTCGATGTATAATCGCGCTAGCTTCGGTAAACCGTAATCTTCTCGAATAGGTAGGAAGTGAGCTGATTTGGTAAGCCTATCCACTATTACCCAGATTGCATCATGCCCCCGAGAGGTTCTTGGCAACTTGGTAACAAAATCCATCGTAATGTTATCCCATTTCCATTCGGGGATTTCGGGCTGTTGTAAGGTTCCTGATGGTTTCTGGTTTTCGGCTTTTACCATTGCACACGTCAAACATTTCCCCACGTTGGTGGCAATGGATTTCTTTAATCTGGGCCACCATAAGAGAATCTTTAAATCCTGATACATTTTATCACTTCCCGGATGAACCGAATATCTAGATTTATGGGCTTCATCTAGGACTATCTCTCTAATTCCTCCATGTTTTGGTATTCAAGTTCTTCATTCATGCTTATACAATCCATCATTACTCACTTCTAATCGCCTCTCCATTCCCGCTAGCATCTCTTCAGTTAGCTTGTCCTCTTTAAGGGCTTCCCTTTGCGCCTCTTTTAATCTAGCGGTAAGACTAGTATATACGCTCATTCTTAAGGCACGGACGCGAAGGGGTTTTTCTCTTTCCTTTCTACTCAGTGCATCCACCACCACATTGCCTTGCCTGGATGGTAACGAATCTCACATTCGTAATCGCTCAACAACTCTACCCACCTTTGCTGGCGTATATTTAGCATTTTCTGATCCAGAATGTGTTGCAAACTTTTGTGATCAGTGTAAATGACGCATTTGGTACCGTAGAGATAGTGCCTCCATATTTTAAGTGCAAACACCACGGCACCCAGTTCTAGATCATGAGTAGTGTAGTTTCTCTCATGCTCATTTAACAATCTAGATGCATAAGCAATCACCTTGTCTCGCTGCATCAATACACACCCCAGCCCCTGACGTGAGGCATCGCAATAAACTACGAAATCCTCAACGCCTTCCGGTAGGGCAAGGATAGGTGCACTGCACAGCTTTTCCTTGAGCATCTCAAACGCCTTATCCTGTTCCTTTTCCCATATGAAGGCTGTATTCTTTTTGGTTAGTGCGGTTAATGGCGGCACAATTCGCGAGAAATCCTTGATGAACCTCCGATAGTATCCCGCCAAACCAAGAATTGCCTTATCTCGGTAGGAGTTTTAGGGATCTTCCAGTTTTTAATGGCTTCTATCTTTGTTGGATCTACTTGAATACCTTCTTTGTTCACCACATGTCCTAGAAACTGGATTTCGCGCATCCAAAACTCACATTTGGAGAACTTTGCATATAACTTCTCATTCTTGAGCAACTCAAGAATCAGTCTAAGGTGCTTCTCATGCGCTTCCTTGCCACGGGAGTAGATCAAAATATCGTCGATAAACACAATCACAAACTTGTCTAGATACGGGCGACATACTCGGTTCATGAGGTCCATAAATGCTGCAGGTGCATTCGTCAGTCCGAAGGGCATGACTAAGTACTCATAGTGTCCATACCTAGTCCTGAAGGCTATTTTGGGTATGTCTTCTTCCCTTATCTTTAGTTGATTGTATCCCGATCTTAAATCTATCTTGGAGAAATAGTTGGCTCCCTGTAATTGATCAAACAAGTCATCGATTCTTGGGAGAGGGTAGCGATTCTTGATTGTAAGCTTGTTCAAATCACGATAGTCAATAAACATCCGTAGGGTTCCATCCTTCTTTTTAACAAATAGTACCGGTGCACCCCACGGAGAGACACTTGGTCGAATGAATCCTTTATCCAACAATTCTTGGATTTGTACCATTAGTTCCTTCATCTCGAGTGGAGCGAGTCGGTAAGGTGCCTTGGCCACTGGTGCGGCACCAGGCACTAGGTCTATTTGAAATTCGACCTTTCTGGTCGGAGGGAGTCCGGTAGGTCATTGGGAAATACTTTCGGGTACTCAGCCACCACCGGTATATCTTCAATTTTCTTTTCTTCTCTCGCTTTCATCACGTAGACTATGAAAGCTAGGCATCCCTTGTGCAGACTCTTGGTAGCCTTTAGGTGGGATATCATGGGGCATAACATGTTGCTTCTATCACCGTGGACCATTAGTGTACTTCCATCAATTAGAGGTATTCTAAGTAAACGCTCACCGCATACAATTTCAGCCTTATATTTAGCTAACCAATCCATTCCCACGACCACGTCAAATCCTCCTAACGTTATAGGCATCAAGTCTATTTTAAATTAATTACCCTCTAATTCTATCGTGCAGCCCTTGATGATTTCATTGGTTTCTATTATCTTTCCGTCAGCCAATTCTACCGTGTATGCATCAGTTAGCGTATAAGCTTTCAAATCAATCATAGGCCTAAAGGTAGTAGAAACAAAACTACTTGATGCTCCAGTATCAAATAAAACAGTAGCAGGGCGGTTATTTATGAGAAACGTACCGTTAACCACGTCAGGATCTTACGAGCACCAATGGGGTCCATTACGAACGCTCTTCCTTTGGGCTTGTCAGGCCTGGCGTCCTTATCCCTTGATAGCTTGGGACATTTGTTCCGCATGTGTCCTGGATCCCCGCACTCGTAACATTGCTTCCCGGGCTCATAGGTACAGTCTTTAATCAGGTGACCGGTTCGCTTGCACCTGAAGCAAGGCATCGGGTTGCATTCCCCTTGATGGTGTAGTTTGCACTTGTTACAGAAAAGGCTTGTACCCAGGTATAGTTTTCGGGCTCTTGCCCCCTGATCATCACGCCTTGTCCTTTCACTAGCCATCCTGCTTGAGCTACCGCTATTGCCAATGGCCCTCTTTGCATCAAACCACTTTCTCTTCTCGCCTGTCACCTCTTTCTTGTCCTTGACCTTCACTTGTTCCATCCAACCAGCCCTGATCAAGTCGTCCGTCAAGCTACCGGTAAGATCGACTGCCACTTGGAGGGTTGTGGGCCTTGCGGATCGGACCATGCCCCGAATTCTAGGATGCAGTCCCCAGATAAAACGGGCTACACCTTTTGATTCAGGTGTCACCAAGTGGGGCACTAGCCGGGACAGAGCTGAGAACTGATTGATGTATTCAGTGTAATTTGAGCCTTTCATTTCCAAGCTCAGAAATTCAGCTTCCAACTTCTCTAGTTGATTTATTGGGCAGTACTTGCTAGTCATCAATTCTCTAAACTCTGACCATTTCATGCGGTCGGCAACATCTCTGCCTCGTGGCTGAACGACGGTCTTTCACCACTCCAAGGCTGGCCCTTTCAGAGATTTCGAGGCGAACCTGACCATGTGCTCAGTTTTGCACTCGCTGATATCCAGTACGGCCTCAATCTCGTCTAACCATCGGTAAGTAGCAATCGCACCCTCGGTGCTGTAGAAGTCTTTTGGTTTGCACGCCATAAAGGTCTTGTAAGAACACCCGGTTCTTATTTCCTCAGCACCCTCAGTGTTACCCTCGTTGTTTCCCGGTTCTTCAATTGCGGTTGTATTTTATCGATCTGCGTTTATTTGAGCTATGATGGTGGGGATAGCATTGGTGATTTGCTGTGCCACCAGGTTGGCGATCCTTTCATCATTGGAATTTTCTTCATGGGCGGTCCTTGGTGGGGTAGGTGGTTGATTTCCACCTTGATTTCCGATGCGTCCAGCACCCCTATTCCCTCCACCATGCATTCCACGTATAGGCGCCATTCTGTTGTCTACATAGATAAACTCATTTAGTGTCTTATAAGATTCATTTCAAGTACCTTGCTACGTCGATTCAACTCCTAAAGGTTGCTTCACCAAACGCATGAGGGTTCCCAAAATACATTATAAGTCATACATAGTTTCTTTCCAATTTTATAAAGTTAATTAACATTTTAAGGGCAAACAAATTAATTCCCTAGATTATACCATTGCACGTTCCATAGACAACCTGCAACAAATAAGGTAATACCATAAAAGAAAACCATGCATAGATAATTGTAGCATCCAAAAATCAAAATGTTAAATAGTCTCATACAATTTGGAAGGTGCCATCACCCCCAGAATAAAAATCATAGTGTCTTAAATAGATAAATAGTCTCTCAAAGATAGTAGCATCACCAAAACAATCGGACATCGACCCATCATCACTGCCATTTCTTCTTCAACCACCCGAACCAACCCGAACCCTTCTTCTTCTACTCTTGCTCCAGGCGTTGGACACCGTGAGTCGCCATCATGGCCTGAAACTGGGCGGACTGCGAGGTCCGTGTGGCATGCTGCAGGGTCACCTCATGGCGCTGGATGGTCCTAAGGATATCGCTCAGGGTAGGGTCAGCAGGACCAAAATTGCTAGCTCGGCGGCTGGATTAGGAGTGGGGGTCTCTGGCTAGGACACTTGGGCCGTCATACAAGCTACGCCTGGGAGGCATCCAGTACTCGTCCTGTGGGTGGCGTTTGGGTGGTCCCCTCATCGGAGGTGTCGATGCGGGAGCTGTCGCGGGGGGAGGTGGAGGAGGCGGCATCCTGAATGAAATAGAAGCTCCAGGTCGGGTACTCTTGCGTGGCCGGGTGATGACTCGTGCGCCCCTGTTCCCGATAGGCGGGATAGGTGAATGTGTAGGTGCAGTGACATGAGGTGAGTGAGAGCGGGTCCGGCTCCTCTCCTGGGACGTCGGGGAAGATTCCTCCGATGGCTTCGTGTCGTCAGATGTCACCGATATCCATCCTGGATGGCTGCATCTCCTCATGTACTCCTCATACCGCGATGGGGATGTTGCCCTCCTGAGTCTCGAGTGCAGGGAATGCAGGCGCCTTACCATTGTTAGCCATGAGTCTCGAGTTCCTGTAAAAATCATCATGAGTAATTTGGTTTCTCATAGCTCATGAAAATTTTAATAGTATCTCATAATAGTAATTATAGCAGTAATGATGGTAGTAGCGTCTATAATCAGTAATAATACAGGTCACTACAGGTATGAAGACATGGTTTAGACTACACAAAAGAAATTTTCTATCCGGGAGAAAGATTTTAACACCAATAAGGGGATCGTGCCGGAATTCACGCGTCTGATAAATTCATGATTACGTTGATCAAGTGTAATCATCAATTTACCCGACCCACTCACTCCAACACATTCCAAACATGGACAGTCCTAGGACATCCGGGTTGTAGCCTAGGGTCTACTAAGGTATTCCCGACTTCTCTACAATCTGTGGCTCTGATACCAATCTGTCACACCCCGGGCCCAGGTAGGGTGGGACGTCACAGACTAGTAACAATATATGGAACGGAAATGAACCATCATAAGAGCACACAAGAAGAGAAATCAAATGGCATTACATTAAAACAACATATCCGGGCTATGAAAGTCTTGCCCAAACATCAAATCCACACATATTGTAAATTATCCAAATTTGTTACACAACAATTTCAAATGTCTAATAAAGTTTTTAAAAATCGAGTAATGCCATTGGTAGTCACGGTACTAAGCCATCCATAAGGTTTCCATTAAAATCCAAGTTTCATCAAGAGTTACCTAAAACATGCTCAAAAAGAATTTATGTCAACTAAAAAGTTAGTGAGTGCAAGTGCTTAAAGTTCAAAAACAAAAGGACTCTTCAAAGTCCATAAGTTAATTTTAAAAACATAGGTATCACTGTTGTGAGGTCACAATCAACCCTGCACTCAGCCCCGGCTAGCCTCTTCTAAAGTTGCGCTGTACCGGTTATCCCATAGGGGAAATTGAGCCTCAAAGAGTGTACCATACCTGCTTAGTGGTACACCATAGTATCTTATAAGACCTGTCACATGACACAAACGACCCCACAGGATCTCAGTGGGGTACCCTTCCGGTTATGACGAAAGGCACTGTGCGTGAGGGATTCCCCAAGTAGATCTACCCATATAAAACAAGCGGTTCACACAAGAATTAATGATTGTAATACAAGTAGATGCAGGTTCTAACGCTAGCCACAACATATAAATACATTTCAAAATAGCACATGATAATTTTTAGTTCAATCATAGCATGTCTCATCCCAAAATTGTGGTAAAAAGGGAACACTAGAAACTCACCTTAGAATCAAACAAAGGTCCTTCAAGTATCAACAAGTCCAAGTCCTAGCACCCTATGATCAAGATACAAGTGATAAGCTAATGTTCTTAGACTATTGGAAGTGTATCTAAGTGTATTTTATGGTCACACGTTCACGTGTCTTCGTTCCTTAGAAGTTTATGTTAAAAAGTTCCTTTTTAGGAAAGTTAGGGTTTTGATATATGGATGATAAGTTATTTGACTTTTATAAGTTTGTTTATATTATGACAAGTTTAATAAGAGTTTTCTAGACATAAGATTACTGAAATTTAGTTATATTTACGGAATTTACACATTGGTCCCTCAAGTTTCAAAAATTACAATTTTGACCCTAAAAGTTGCTTCTACAATACTTGACCCAAAGTGACCCTTATCAGTTCCTAGGGGTTTTTAAACTACTTTTAGGCTTGTTTTAACTTAACATTTCCAGATTTTAACTTGAGAGGTTTAAAACACAATAATTTAAGTTACTGGTTACGGTAAAACCGTTAATTTAAGCATCTTGTTTTAGATTTCTTAGTTTCAACCTATGACCTCAAGTATAACGTTTTAAGGGCTTCTAACCACGATTATAATCTGTTTTAAAAGTATTCTTGGGGTTATTTGAGCAATAAAAAGTCAACTTTTAGACTAACCCGTTAAAACCCGTTTAGACTCGTTTTTACCCGAAACCGAGCATTATAATCCATTTTCTTCAAAAATTTTACCAATTACCACCTTTGGGTCACCTAGTTACTGAAATTACCTAAATTCTATGGTTTTAGACTTGTTACACAATTTTTAAAACTTTTTCTCCAAAATCTCCCGGTTTAGGCCTATTTTGCTAATTAAATTCATAAAAATTACAATTTAACTCAATAAATCACCAAATTCGGTTTTTAACACTTAGATATATTATTTAGGGCCTGGAACTTATAAAATTTGATATTGGTTAAGTTTTACTAATATCTACCAATTTTACCACTTTTCGGGTCCTAGTTTTACCTCATTTAAACCATTTTACCACACTTTTCATAATGTATACCCCAAGTCACAAATTTTACATGTTTAATAACACCAAACCACTGGAACAAAACTTCAACTCACGGATTTATACATACAAGTCACCATTGATGCTTTTTGAGGGTGTTAATCACCATTGCACATGTGTAATCGATATGTTTCAAGCATAAACATCACCAAACCATTATTTAACTTTTAAAACAGCTTCATAAAGAGTTTATAAACTTTTTTAGAGCAGATTTTTAACATGGATTGAAAGGCTTTTCAAAACGGGTGGGTGTTTGGTGCTAAAATGCTAGAAAAAGAGGGTTTTCGGGTTGGAATCATGTGCACCAACCCTTGGTTCATGAACACACTTTAAATATACCTTCTTTAAGTCGTTAATCTCACCAAAAATAGTGATATGGCAGCATGTTGCTGCTGTGAACAAGGAAAGTGAGATTTCATGGTAGAAAGTAAAGAAAACTCAAGGAATAACCTTGTTTCGGGTATATAGGTGCTTACCCTTGAAGTGTTTTGCGATTTTTGGGATGATTAGAAGAGTAAAGGAGCTGTTGCTTCACGGGCTTGAGCTGCAACTCCTTGTTTTGAAAGTTCTTGCACGAATCTTGCACAAATGCTCACCAAATGCCACTTTCTTGCACGTTTTGCTCTTGGTCAATGTTGGAATGGAGCTTATCTTCTAGCTTCTTGGCTGGAAGAAAGAAGAAATGCAGAGGATTTTGGGTTCTTGGCTGGGAATTTTTGAGAGAGAGAGAAGGAGAGATGAGTTTGGGAGTTTGAATGCATGTATGGGGAAAGGGGGAGAGTGTGGAGGTGGTTTTGTGAGAATTGAGGGAGGAAGGTGAGTGGAGGAGAGGGGGGGCGGCCGAATATGGTGGTTGGGGGGTGTTTTTCTTTTATTTTATTTTTTTGTAATTTATTATGTAGTGTAAATTTGTTGTGTAGTGTAGTTTTTAAATTGTATAAGTTTTTAAGTGTAGTATTGTTTAGGTATATGTGTGTGCCGTGAATATGTATGTATTTGTACATATTATTTATTTTAATTAAAGTTTTAATTTCTAACGTAGATTCAATATTTTCTGGAACCGCTTAATAATTCTAGACTAAGGCAAGCATAAAGGTATCATCTAAGGCAATCAAGCATGTAATTAATCAAGTAATCATGCAAAAATGATAATCATAATAATACCATGAATGAAATAATGTTACACTAAATTTAGGGTTAGGGTTGGACCTAGGAGTTGGTTGTTACAGTAGCATTGTCCATTACAGAATCAGAATACATCTCCGCTGCATTTGCAGCACAGGATGCTGCATGGTTGAAGAAATTCACTATGATCTAGGGGTTGTCTCTACCATTCAAGATCCCCTAGAGATCTTTTATGATAACGAGGGTGCGATTGCTCAAATCAAGGAACCCCGTGCACATCAAAAGACAAGGCACATTGAGCGGAGATTCAACTACATAGGGGATGAAGTTGAAAAAGGAAAGATATGTATTCGCAAAGTTCACACTGATCAAAATATTGCAGATCAACTCACGAAGCTCCTTGAAAGGCCAAAGAATGAGAGTCATACTTGTGCCTTAGGACTTCGAAATTCTAGTGATTGGATTTGATCCATTTAGTATTTAAATATCGGAACAATTGTTATTTTGACTCATATTTATATATGATTATAGTACTATGAGTTATGCTCCATTTTAGCATGTTTAAATCCATGAATATGTTTATTATTCTAAATGTCCGTAGTCGGTCATATTTGTGGGAACAAATATGAAGTAAGACTATTATGAACTTGGATTGGTGGATATTCATAAGTTATGAATATAGAGCAAGAGGTTGCTACCAAAGTTCATAAATATTTGTGGGATACAAATATTAGACAGAGCCGCTCTCAAATTTTACTGAATGGAATTATGTAATTGATCATAAGTAAATTTGAGTAAAGGCGAATATCGTTGTATCCTCCGACCTGTGATACATATTGTGTTTCGATATTCACCAAATATTATACTATGTTAAATCAACAGGGAATAATCATTCTGTGTCTCTAGATTTAACATGACATCTGAAACAAAAGGATAAATGATAGATTCACCTAAATCCTTTCAAGTAGGGGACTTGAGGAAGAAGATGTTATTGAATGGCACTTTATAATGCGTATTAGGGGTAGTAAACCGTTGTTAGGCGGTATTTACTGTTTGTATCAATTCTCTATGTATCTTGTGCAAGTGGGAGATTGTTAGAAACGGTCTGCCCAAGACACATATTGGATTGATGTGGCTAGTACGTTATGATCCAAGTCAGGTCATACCCAATAATAAGCTAGACAAACACCTATAATATTTATTTTATGATATGATCATGTAAGTAAATATTGACACTTGAAGTATTTAGAAATTGGGTTTCTAAATATTTTCATTAGTGTTATGAATAAATTATGTGGATAATTTATTCTAGAGAGAGAGTACTTTGTATTGTTATTCAAATGGTTGAACAAAGAATACAAGTATTTTTTTCTTGTCCGCATTTCTTTGTTACTCATCCGCATTTACTAATGTAGATGTGTTACTGAGGAAATGCAGATGAATGTTCCTCATGTAAATGCGGATGTGCATTTGTGGAAATGCTGAAGGAACTTCTTCATCAGCATTTACTAACGCGGATGAGCATTTAAGGAAATGCTGATGAAACTGATCATCCGCATTTACTAATGCGGATGTGCATTTGGGAAATGCTAATGAACTGTTCGTCCGCATTTACAAATACGGATTTACATTTGGGAAATGCGGATGAAGTTTCTTCTTCCGCATTTACAAATGCGGTTAGAGTTTGTTCATTCGCATTTACTAATGCGGATGAATATTAGAGAAATGCGGATGGGTTAAAGGGATGGGTCCCACCCACTTTTCTCTCACTCTGAAATTTAGTTTCATAGGACGTGCAATATATGATTGCATTCAACCACTCTCTTTGATAACTTACAACACACACAAAAGTGCAGATCAGTGTTCTTGTAGCTTTTCTATCGATCGGTCGAGGAAACCAAGAACAGAATCCGATTCAAGTGAAAAAAAATCCTAGCAACCTGGTGTTTTGTTGGAAGCTTAGGGTAGACAAGCTTGAGGTTTCCTGCTTTGGAAGCTGCTATTCAAAGATCTTCTTCCTCTGTCCCATTTGAGAGGTAGATTTCTTAACACCCTATGGTTGTTTGTAAGCATGATTTTTCATATAACGATCCATTATGGGATTTTATCAGATATATAAATTGGTTTATATATATTAACTGTAACAAGTTTTTCATTCCATTTCTGCTACGTTTTCATTTTATAAGAATAAAATGACTCTAATAACTTGTGAAAACCCTACAGTTACTTCTCAACTCAGTATTACAAGACTCTTACAAGCATGTCTTCTTAAGTTACAATGAGAAACTATATATACTACTATCTACTGCCGGTTATACTTGGAAAACCAGCTGGAATCTACTACTAGACAAATACTATATTACTAGAAGTAAAGTATCTAAGATAAAATAATATCCTAGATAAGGTAGTCATGACAGGTCCATGACTTACCTTTTATCACCATCTAAAGATGGTAACTGTACTAAGTTGAAAAGATGAACAGTGGATTAAAGTATGGTTAACTACATGGGTTAAGAAAAGCACCATGCAGTGTATCAGAGTCTGTCAGACAGACCATACTTTTGTCCACTGGTTCATAGCTGATTCTTCCGAAGCTAAATGGATTCGGAAGAATAAGTTTTTCCGAGGCCATTTATACTTCGGAAGAATCAACTTCTTCCGAGTCTTCTACAGGTTTTTATGACTTTATTCTTCGAGTGACATTATATATATTAACTGTAACAAGTTTTTCATTCCATTTCTGCTGCGTTTTCATTTTATAAGAATAAAATGACTCTAATAACTTGTGAAAACCCTACAGTTACCTCTCAACTCAGTATTACAAGACTCTTACAAGTAAGTCTTCTTAAGTTACAATGAGAAACTATATATACTACTATCTACTGCTGGTTATACTTGGAAAACCAGCTGGAATCTACTACTAGACAAATACTATATTACTAGAAGTAAAGTATCTAAGATAAAATAATATCCTAGATAAGGTAGTCATGACAGGTCCATAACTTACCTTTTATCACCATCTAAAGATTGTAACTGTACTAAGTTGAAAAGATGAACAGTGGATTAAAGTATGGTCAACTACATGGGTTAAGAAAAGCACCATGCAGTGTATCAGAGTCTGTCAGAAAGACCATACTTTTGTCCACTGGTTCATAGCTGATTCTTCCTAAGCTAAATGGATTCGGAAGAATAAGTTTTTCCGAGGCCATTTATACTTCGGAAGAATCAACTTCTTTCGAGTCTTCTACAGGTCTTTATGACTTTATTCTTCGAGTGACTTTGTCTTGAATCTTCTAAGTGTGAATGCTTTGGAAGGAGAACTTCTTGGTCTCGGAAGACTTTGTTTTATCCTTTGGAAGATCTTCATATACTTCGGAAGGAAAACTGCTTAGTGTAAGAAGACTTAGTTTTCCTCCGGAAGTTCTTCTGACAATGCTTCAGAAGATCTTTGACATAGCTACGGAAGAGTAGTTTTGACTTCGGAAGACTTCTTCAAGTTGTACACAAAATTGTTCTAAGTGTTGTTTTGGTTACACCAGCCTCATATGATCCAACAAACACTCATGCCTCAATAATGCATCGAGTCAATCCAAATGACAAGTATGGATCTACAAAATACTTTATTAACATTCTAGGCAAGAAAAAACATACAAAGGATCAGGAAACTACTCGTATTCACTCAATAACAATCGAGAATCAAATCACACAAACGGAGTGAATGGATCCCCAAAACACATTATTAACATACTAGGCAAGAAACAAGGTGCAAAGGATCTAGAAACTACTCGTATTCAATCAATAACAATCAAGAATTAAATCACACTGATGGAGTGAATGTAATCAGAAACCATACAGAAACGTGATGTGTGGTTGAGGAAAAAGAAAGCAAATCAAATTGACACGACCAAGTAAATAAGATGTACTTGTATTTTAATCAAAACTTTGCAACTACATATTGGTGCATCAAAGGATTCATGAATGCTTACCTAAATAAATAGGAAAGGAGCTAGTTATACGAAAACACTAAACAATAATAGCTCTCACATGGATAGTTTTTTGCTTTCCATAACAACCTCCAATGCTTTGGAGTTTTGATCTCATGCGTTGTAAACACACTTATGAACCAATCTAATCAAATCGGATTATAATTATCATTGCAACTATGCTAATAAATCACAAATGAAACGTAGCATCTATTGTTTGAATCAAACCCAAAATCAAACACGAACTCATGTTTTTATAATCAATTCGATCTAGTTCTAAAAGTAATAATTTATTAAAAGATGTTTTTATTTGAGCATCTTGTTTCAAGATTTTTTATTTTAAATATTTTCCAATTTTTTTTGGGGGGGGGGTCGTACGGCTCGCTAAAAAATGATTCGAAGGCCTACGCATACCGCGTTTGCAATTAGCGAAATAAATACCGCGACTTCTATCTTTTTCAATAAAATCTTAGTTATGTTATTTCTAGATTTAGATTTCTGGAGTTTACGGTCAAATGAATGAACTGCCGGGTTGGATCTAGCCTATTCTTGAAATAAACAACTCGCACACACTCCCTTTCCAAAAAAGATCATTAAATGCATCCGCTCATCGAACACAAATTTACTAAACTGAAGTATTATTGAATTGCGGATACAGAAATGATAAAATCGACGTTCTTTTTATCTTAAGAATGAATTGATGAATCCATTCCAAGACATAAATCATTAGGACCATCATACTTTCCGACCATCGATGAACTACCCAAAACCCGAAAATAAAATGAATAGTGAATCATTTGGCAGCTATTGCGGCCCCTGCTTCTTCAGGCAAAACTCCGCACAAGGATGACACTTGAAATCAATCCACTCCCACTCAAAACTCATCGAGAACAATTCACAACCAACTTCAAAGATTTTGGCCTCAAAAATGCACCGAATCAATCAAAATGACAGATATGTCATGTGTGGTCGATGAAAAAGAAAGCAAATCAAATTAACACGACCAAGTAAATAAGATTTACTTGTATTTTAATCAAAAGTTTGCAACTACATATTGGTGCATCAAAGGATTCACAAATGCTTAACTAAATAAATGCGAAAGGAACTAGTTTTACAAAAACATTAAACAACAATAGTTCTCGCATGGTTAGTTTTTTTCTGTCCATAACAACCTCCAATGCTATAGAGTTTTGATTCTCATGCATTGTAAATACACTCATGAACCAACCTAGTCAAATCTAATTATAATCATCATTGTAATCACACTAATCAACCTCAAACGGAACGTAGGATCTATAGTTTAAATCAAAACTAAAATCGAACATGAAACCACATGAATGACACTTGAAATCAATCCACACTCGTTCAAAACTCATCGAGAACAATTCATAATCAACTTCGAAGATTCTTGCCTCAAAAATGCACTGAATCAATTAAAATGACAACTATGGATCCACAAAATACTTTATTAACATTCTAGGAAAGGAAAAAGGTGTAAAGGATCTAGAAACTACTCGTATTCAATCAATAATAATCGAGAATCAAATCACACGGACAGAGTGAATGTAATCAGAAACCATACAGAAACGTGACGTGTGGTCAATGAAAAAGAAACCAAATCAAGTTAACACGACCAAGTAAATAAGCTTTACTTGTCTTTTAATTAAAACTTTTCAATTACATATTGGTGTATCAAAGGATTCACGAATGCTTAACTAAATAAATAGGAAAGGAACTAGTCATACAAAAACATAAAACAACAATAGTTCTCGCATGGTTAGTTTTTTTCTATCCTATAACACCCAAAAATTTATTAAGAAAAGAATAAAGACAAAAGGAGAAGTTGCATAAGTGGAGGGGCTAAATTGTACATAAGGACAAAACATTATTATTTTATGTTTAAAGTGGGCATGGCCGCGTACTACACTGCTTCACCAACTGCTTCAACTGCTAGAAAGAAGAAAAGGCAGAATTTCCATCGATTTAAGAGAGAAGAAGTAGAAGATTCGGCTTGAAGTTGAGTTTTTGTGTGTTTTGTTCGGTTTCAGTTGAGTTTTTAGCTTCGGGACCGATTCTTATGTGTTCTTTTGTCTTCAGTTTTGTGTTTTGGTGTGTTTAGGCGTTTGAACTCTTTGTGCCCTCAAGTTTGGTGGAGTTTTGCCTGAAGGCTGCAATAGGTGAGTTCTAGACCCCCGGTTTTACTTGTTTTTAACCTGTTTGGGGCTGAAATGCATATTACCCACTGCTTTACAACCGAAAATATAAACTGATATGTGTGCTTTGCACTTGTTGTGCGTGTGAGTGTGTGTTTCGAATGCTTGATCGATTTGTGTGGTTGTATACAACCGAAAATATTACCTAAGAGTTTTGCATGTTAGATCGATGTTGTGAATGTATAAGAATGAGGATTTGGAACTGATTATAGTAGAGGTGACAACTGCAAGTTGGTTTAGTTCATCCGTATTTAGACTTGAATATTCGCTTAAGTGTTGTTCATCTGCATTTGCAGTGTTCATCCGCATTTGTTTTGACCATGCGCATTTGCTACAGTGTCCATGCGTATTTGCCTTAGTCATCCGCATTTGGTTCATGCGCACTTCCTGACACTTAGAATATTTCCTGAGAATGTTCATCCGCATTTGTTCATCCACATTTATCTAGTTCGTCCGCATTTGTCTAAGCTCATCCGTATTTCTTTTGAGACTTAGGATTCTCTGAAATTTTGGGAATAGAATTCAAGTGAGGAAAACTTCTGTATAAGGGATCATTATGCTTGTTTCAAGATTATTATGCTTGGTCTTTCTTATATATGTTTTTACTATGTCAGTTATATTTTCATGTTATGTGATTAAAGAAATAGCATCTTAATAAGTATTATCCATAATAAGTGGACACAAAGGAATAAAAGAAGAACAGTGGAACTTAATGAATGTTACCCTCGGGCCCTTATGATGAATGGAAAGCCTTGCAAGCAAATGAATGGAGGTTCCCAACCATGAGGTCGTTTGCTCAACTGATGTATGGCTGTATCAGCCCATGAGGATGTACATCAGGGGTCTAGTCCTGGGGATTGACCAATGAATGAATAGGATCCTAGTTCATGAGAAGGATTCATGGCTAGCAGTGTGGATCAACTGTTGATGGGTTAGCTACCATGATAAACGTTTGCCGACAGGGGTTCGGCATCTGTTACCAACCAATAATGTTGGCTCTTGCTTTGTGCAATCCTAGTTAATAAAAGAGAAAGATAAAGAAAGAAAGATAATAAATCTCTAAATGTTGGATTGTGTATATTGATGAATGATCACCAAATAAAGTTTACAAAAGTGTATTTTCTATTTTATTAAACTAGGACTCACTCATCAACGCTGAATTTTTATATGCATATCAGTTGGCAGGCAAGGACGTTGCTGAGGATGGCACGGGACTGAAGCTACTTGGTGGATTAAGACTGGCATCCATTTATGCAATTATGATATTTTTGTCTTGTAATGCAACTAAATATTCTTTTGTAACTCTAAACAAAGATATATTATTTGGCAAAAGTAATCATTAATGCAAAGAAATGGGTTTTGGTTAAATTATTCTGCTACGAATGTTTTCTTATAATAATATGATTTAAGGTGTTTTTAACAATGAATGATGCTATGAATGACCAATTTTGGGTCTCCGAGGATAGGGCCTTACAAGTTGGTATGAGAGCCAAAGTTTAAGAGAATTGGGTAAATTATTTTTTTTTTCAAAACTTAAACTTAAACTGAAAATGGGACCAAATGGAGGGATGCTAGCCTTAGTAGCTACATGCCATAAGGTAATTTTTCATAAGTTAACCGGTATTATGTGTGTGTGATATTTGGTTTATGTGCTTAGTAGATTTGGATACTGATGTAGTCTGGATAGGGAATGCTTGGGGGATGAAGAGTAAAGTAAGTGGCTAATCGTAACTGGCCACTGTAATTAGGGACTTACTATACTTGACATAATCTGAGCTATTACCTTGAATGACCTTGTTAGTGTTTGAATCTTATAGGAGGTAGATCTTATGACGGGTAGGAAATCTAGGAAGGCAACCCGAGGCGGTGCTCGTGGCGGGCGTACTACTGGGCCACGTGTCACCCGAAGCAAGGCTAAGGCTCCTGAGACGACTCATGAGGACACAGACCTCCATAGCCACCAAGAGGGTGCAGGATCGGCTACCCTCAAGTCTACAGTAAAGCTATTGCTGATGAGGTCTACAACGTCATGCAAAATGTGTTGCCCTCAGTAGTGGCTGAAGTGTTAAGGGCTGTAAAGGAGGGTGAAAGAACTGATGATGTAGGGAAGAAGTAGAAAACAGTGGAAGAGCCATCTAGCCCAAAGGTGGTAATTCATGAGATGATAGTGAGGAGGAGAAGGAGACCGCCAAGGGGTGAACCTATGGGGCGTTTCAGAGGTGCAAACCCCAACCTTTGACGGTAACGGCAATGCTACTATTGATCGTCGTTAGTTTCGAGAGATGGAGGTATTCCTAGACATCAGTGAGTGCTGGAAGGATAAAAAGGTAAAGTTTGCCTCCCATTCTTTCGTTCACTAGGCGTTATGCTGGTGGGATAATATTTTCCAAGCCTAGGGGAAAAGGTCTGTTACAAGGATGAGGTGGTCGGATTTGAAGGAACTGGTATTGGAGGAGTATTGCCCATATCGGGAGTTGGAAAAAATTGAGAAGGAGTTCTTGCATTTGGAGGCTAAAAACATGACTCATCAGGAGTATACCTCCAAGTTCAATGAACTTGCAAGACTTGTGCCGGATCTAGTAACTCCAGAGTCCAAGAAGATTAAGAGGTACATGCAGGGTTTGCCCATGGATATTAGGAGGAACATGATAGCTGCTAGACTAAACACTTTCAGGTCTGCGATAGATTTGGTCGGACGGTTGTATGATGAGAGAGACCCGGTGCCAATTCTGAGGAAGGTTGAGAAGAGTTGGAACAAGAACGGTAATGGGAAGAGATTCAGGGGTGACCACTATGGGATCGGGGAAAAGAAGTTGAGGATGGACGATCGCCGCCCAGGATTGAGTAAGGGGAACAACAGGGGGGAATGTAAGAAGTGTGGAAAGGTTCACATGGGTGAGTATAGAATGGGGACGAATCGGTGTTTTAAGTATGGAGGCGAAGGCCATTATGCTAAAGAGTGCAGGGTACCGCGATGTTATCAGTGCGAGGAAGTAGGCCACTTGGGCCGAGATGGCAAGAAGGGTGGTGTAGGGAGCTCAGGGACCCAGACTATGGGTGAGAAAGGGAGAAGTGAGAGCACAAAAGCCAAGGCAAGGGCATTCAACATGACTCGAGAAGAAGCCAGAGTGGACCCTGAAGTAGTTTCAGGTATGTTTCTGGTAAACCAAATGTATGCTTCTGTGCTCTTTTATTTAGGTGCTAGTAGGAGTTTTTTATCTGCCACCTTTTGTCGTGTAATGCATGGTAGGAATAAGAAGATAGACATGCCCTTCCATGTGGAGATAGCGATAGGAAAGTCTACCAAGGTGACTGATGTGATAGACGATTGTCTTGTAGAATTGGACATTCATAAGTTTCCCGCCAGATTGTATGTGATTGCCCTAGGAGGTTTTGACGTGGTGTTAGGAATGGATTGGTTGGTGACCTACGAAGCGAATATCGTGTGTCGAAAGAAGAAGATTCATCTAATTGCGCCCCGACAACAGTTTGGTTACGATTCATGGAGGCAAGGAATGTACCACTCCGAGAATGATATCGATGATCACCTTAGAGAAGTTTATGAGGCGAGGGTGTGGTGCTTACTTGGCTTATGTGAAGAATATGGATGCTACCGTGCCTCAACTATCTGATGTGCCAGTAGTATGCGATTTCCCTGATGTGTTTCCCGAAGACCTACCAGGTGTCCCACCTGATAGAAAGATCGAGTTTCAAATTGACTTGATACTAGGAGCGCAACCTGTAGCCAAGGCACCTTACCGGTTGGCTCTATCCGAACTCAAAGAGCTTTTGGATATGGGCTTTATTCGGCCGAGTATCTCTCCATGGGGTGCTTCGGTTCTATTTGTGAAGAAGAAAGATGGTAGTATGAGGATGTGCATCGACTACCGTGAACTGAACAAGTTGACCGTGAAGAACCGGTATCCATTACCGAGGATTGATGACTTGTTTAATCAACTCCATGGTGCAAATTGGTTCTAGAGGATCGATCTTTGGTCGGGTTACCACCAGCTAAAAGTTAAAGAACAGGATATCCCAAAGACTGCGTTTCGGACGCGATATGGGCATTATAAATTCCTCGTGATGTCGTTTGGTCTAACCAATGCTCCTGCAACATTCATGGACTTGATGAATAGAGTTTGCCACCCGATGCTTGACAAATCAGTAATAGTGTTCATAGATGATATCTTGATCTATTCAGAAAATGAGGGAGACCATGCCTATCACCTCCATGAGGTGCTGGAAACTCTAAGAAGGGAGAAGTTGTATGCGAAATTCTATAAGTGTGCCTTTTAGTTACACAAGGTGCAGTTTCTGGGCCATGTGATTAACCTAGAAGGAATCATGGTTGATCCTGCCAAAATGGAGGCGGTGATGAATTGGAATTCACCTAAAACGTCATCTGAAATCCGAAGCTTCCTCAGATTGGCGGGTTATTATAGGAGATTCACTCAGGATTTTTCCAAGATAGCCTTGCCGTTGACCAAGTTGACGAGGAAGGATGTGAAGTTTGAATGGGATGACCGCCAAGAAAATGCGTTCATGGAGTTAAAGAGAAGATTGACACAAGCTCCAGTGTTAATGCCACCAAAAGGGAATGAAGACTTAGTTGTCTATTCCGATGCCTCTTATCAAGTGTCAGGGTGCGTGCTAATGCAGCGAGGCAAAGTCATAGCATACGCATCTCGACAGTTAAAGATTTATGAAGTGAACTACCCTACTCATGATCTGGAGCTGGCTGCTGTGGTATTCGCGTTAAAAATATGGAGACACTACTTATACGGTGCCAAATGTATGATTTTTACGGACCACAAAAGCTTAAAGTATTTCTTCGAGCAGAAGGATCTTAATATGAGATAGCGATGATGGTTGGAACTCATAAAAGACTACGACTATGAGATTCATTATCACACTGGTAAAACTAACATGGCAGCTGATGCTCTAAGCCAGAAGGAAAATCGAGAACCAATTCGGGTGAGATCTTACCAGTTGATCGTGACTCCTGATGTGATAAAGCAAGTGGGTGAAGCTCAGGAAGAGGCTCTAAAGCCCGAGCACGCTAATGAAGAAAGGATGAAAGGGTAGATAGCAAGCCTGGAAGAAAACGCCAATGGTGTCAAAATGAGGTTTGGGCGCATGTGGATTCCTAAACGGAGAAAGTGTTGGATGAAGCTCACAAGACTCGCTAATCCATTCATCCGGGAACCATCAAGATGTACCAGGACCTAAAGAAGAATTATTGGTGGCCAGGAATGAAAGCCGACGTAGAGAGGTATGTAGAAAGATGCTTGACCTGTCTCCAGGTTAAGGCCGAGCATCAGAAGCCATACGGGAAAAATCCAACCCTTGGAAATTCCCAAATGGAAGTAGGAGCCTATTACTATGGATTTCATAACGAAGATACGTCGTACAGATAAAGGTTACGATGCCATATGGGTCATAGTAGATGGACTGACGAAGAGTGCTCACTTTATACCCATCTGAGAGACGTATAACTCGGAACAGCGAGCCAAATTGTTCATCAATGAGATAGTTACCCGTCATGGTGTGCCGGTGTCGATTGTCTCGGACAGAGATACGCGGTTTACATCCAAATTTTAAAAGATGTTCATTGATACGATGGGAACCAAACTGCACATCAATACAGCATACCACCCACAGACGGACAGCCAATCCGAAAGAACTATCCAGACCTTAGAGGACATGCTTCAGGCATGTATCATAGACTTTGGTGGAAGCCGGGAGAGTCACCTACCATTGGAGGAGTTCTCGTACAATAACAGCTACCATGCCAGTATTAGTATGCCCTCGTATGAGATGCTCTATGGCCGGAAATGTAGAATCCCTGTTTGTTGGTTGGAAATCGGACAGATCAAGTTGGGGAGTATCGAGGTTATCGTAACGACCAATGAGAAGTTAGGCAGAATTAAAGCCTATATGAAAGCAGCCAAAGATAGGCAAAAATCCTATGCCGCCAAACGTCGAAGACTCAATTATGTGGAGCAGCTAGTGGCCATCATCGACAGAAAAGAGAAGAGATTACAGAATAAGGTGGTTCCACTGGTACGAGTACAGTGGAGGCATAGAAAGGGATCTGAGTCTATATGGGAGACTAAGAAAGATACGAGACAACATTACCTGCATCTGTTCGAGGAGTGATAGGTTTCGGGACTGAAACCCATTTAAGGGGGTGGACTTGTAACACCCAGAAAATTTCAGCAAAAGAAAAGAAAAAGAAAAAGAAAGAAAGGTGAAATTCTCCAAGTCAAGGGGTTAAAGTTGTGCAAGTAGCAAACTTGTCTATTATGGGTTCAAAAGCACGTATGGCCACCCACACCCTTAGTTCTCACACCTGTTTTCGGCTGGAAACAGAGGAAGAAGCTTCAACCGGATTTTTAGAGTGAGAAAGCTGAAATTCTTCAAGAAGGTGAGGTTTTCTTGTATTTATGTTCGGTTTTCAGTTTTTTCAAGCTGCTCGACTTATTTTTATGTGTTTCTTTGTGTCTGGTTGCTTGTTCTTGCGTGTTTAGGTGCTAGAGAACTCTAGGCGCTCTCAGGTTTGGTGGAATTTTACTCGAAAGCTATTAGAGGTGAGTTCTAGATCCCTGGTTTTACTTGTTTTTAACTTGTTTGGGGCTGAAATGCATATTACCTACTGCTTTACAACCAACAATATAAACTGATCAGTGTGCTTTGTACCTGTTGTGCGTGTGAGAGTGTGTTTCGAATGCTTGATCGATTTATGTGCTTGTATGCTTGTTCTAAGAGTTTAGCATGCTAGATCAGTGCTGAGAATGTATAAGAATGAGGATTGGGAACTAAATACAGCATAGGTTGCAACTGCAGGCTGGTTTAGTTCATCAGCATTAGACTTGAATATTCACATAAGTGTTTGTTCATGCGCATTTGTTGTGTTCATCCGCATTTGCCTTTAGTATAGCCAAAGTGTTCATCCGCATTTGTTTTGTCCATGTGCATATGCTACAGTGTCCAAGCGTATTTGCTTTAGTCATTCGCATTTGGTTCATGCGCACTTCCTGTGCTGCTTTTACTTTGTCAATCATATTTTCATGTTATGTGATTAAGGTAATGAGCATCTTAAAAAGTATTATCCATAACAAGTGGACACAAATGAATAAAAGAAGAATAGTTTCTGAATGTTACCCTCGGGCCCTTATGATGAATGAAAAGCCTTGCAAGCAAATGAATGGAGGTTCACGACTAGGAGGTCGTTTGCTCAACTGATATACGGCTGTATCAGCCCATAAGGATATTCATCAGGGGTCTAATCCTGGGGATTGACCAATGAATGAATGGGATCCTAGTTCATGAGCAGGCTTCATGCCTAGTAGTGTGGATCAACTGTCGATGGGTTAGCTTCCATGATAAATGTTTGCCGACAGGGGTTCGGCATCTGTTGCCAACCAACAATGTAGGCTCTTGCTCCGTGCAATCCTAGTTAATGAAAGAAAATTTAATGAAAGAAAGAATGATAATAAATTTCCTAATAAATGATTATGTACTATGATGGATGATCACCAAAGGGAGTTTTCCAAATGTATATTTTCTGTGTTATTAAAACTAGAACTTACTCAGCAACGCTGACTTTTATATGCATTTCAGTTGGCAGGTAATGAAGTTGCTGGGGATGGCACGGGGTCGAAGCTACTTGGCAATTCAGGACTGGCTTCCATATTTTGCTAAAATGATGTTTTTGTTTTGAAATACAACTGAACGTCCCTTTTTGTAACTTATAACGTGTAAGACCCTGTTCTCGGGGACCTCACAGTTGGACAATCACATCATTTTTCATATAAAATAAATAGATTTCATAAAAACATCGCAGCGGATTAAGTTATCAAAAACCATTCATGCATCAATATTTGATGTTGCT
Organism: Flaveria sonorensis; assembly: GCA_025506505.1. Classification (NCBI taxonomy): domain Eukaryota; kingdom Viridiplantae; phylum Streptophyta; class Magnoliopsida; order Asterales; family Asteraceae; genus Flaveria; species Flaveria sonorensis. The sequence continues at coordinate 14,030,934 of CM046431.1, read as the reverse complement.
AAATAATACATCATTGTATTTTAAAAGTTACAAAAAGAATCATTCAGTTGTATTATAAAACAACAATATCATTATGCACGAATGGATGCCAGTCTTTGGCCGCCAAGTAGCCTCACCCGCGTGCCATCCCCAACAACGAGTTACCTGCCAACTGAAAATGCATAAAAGTCAGTGTTGTAGAGTGAGTTCTAGTTTTATAAATAAAATACTTTGCTTTTACCGAATACACTTTCTTTACTTTTGTACGTGATCATACATCATACATACAACTAGATAATATAATTTATTATCTTCCACCATGGTTCATAATCGTTTTTTTTCGCCCTTTCTTTCATTATTATCTTTCACTTTTATCTAGATCTGTCATATGCTATGCCCCATCATCGGGCACGAAGCAACTACCTTTTGGGGTCAAGCGACAAGGATCCCGTTTTTGCACATCTCGATCAGTCACAAAGACTGACCCTCCTATGTGTGAATCCTCATGGGTTAGCCAAATCGCACGCTATATAACACACAGTTGAGCTAACAAGTCTCAATGAGTTGTGAATCTCTATAAATTTTGCTTGCAAGACTTTCATTCATTCTTTAGGTTCCACTTTTCATTATCATTAATCTTTCGCTTCATTAAGATAATACTTTACGTACGAGCATAAACACACCACGTAAAGTCACGTAATAATACGTAATAGGGAACATAAACAACAGGCCACAGACATGCATAACACCAAAAAACATAACCACCAAAACATCCCAAGGCTTAATCATAAATTTCTATTTCCCAAAATTTCAGAAAATTTTCTAAGGCATTTGGGCGCATGAGCACTATGCAGGCGCATGACACTTAGGCGCATGGAAATGACTTAGGCGTATGAGGAAATTCTAGGCATATGAGTACTGCTTGGGTGCTTGAACCATACTTAGGCATTTGGGCAGTAGGCGCATGGGGTACTTGGCGCATAGGAAAGGACTTAGGTGCATGGACAACTTTCAAGGCGCATGGGCACTATATGGGCGTATAAGCAGGCACTTAGGTGCATGGACAAAATTCCAGGCGCATGGGAACTATGTTAGGTGCACGGGCAGTTGTCAATTCAAACTTACACTATTTTTCATGCCCAATCATCATTTTAACATATTTCTAACCCAAATCTAACATACCAAGCACCTAAAACAAGCATATAAACCAAAACACAACAAATCATACATAAACATACATTCACCCATATAAACACACGGTCAGAACATGCTAAAAGTTGTAAAATGAAAGTTACATGCATTTTCAGCCCCAAAACAAGTATAAAACATAAAAACCGGGGATCTAGAACTCACCTATTGCATCCTTCAAGCAAAATTCCACCAAACTCGAGGGTACAAAGAGTTCAAACACCTAAACACACCAAAACACACAACCGAACACAAAAGAACACATAAGAATCGGTCCCGAAGCTGAAAACTCAGCTGGAACCGAACAAAAATGCAGGAAAACTCACCTTCAAGCATGTCTTCTTCTTCTTCTGTCGAACACTTCCTTTCTCTTCTTTTTGCAGCTGAAAATAGTTGGTGTGCAGAGAAGTAGGCGGTCATGCTTCTTTTAAACATAAAGTAATAATGTTTTGTTCTTTTGTACACTTTAGCCCCTCCACTTATGCAAATTCTCCTTTCTTTCTTTATTCTTTTCTTAATAAATTTTTGGGTGTTACAAGTCCACCCCTTTATAGAGGTTTCATCCCCAAAACCTATCACTCTTCAAACAGTTATGGGTAATGCTGTCTCATCTCCTCCTCAATCTCTCATGTAGACTCAGATCCCTTCCTGTGCCTCCACTGTACTCGCACCAGTGGAACCACTTTATTTCATAATCTCTTCTCCTTTCGGTCAATGATTGCCACTAGTTGCTCTATATAGTTGACCTGTTCATCTACATCAATGTCCTCCAGTGGTACAATCATATCTTCATCAGCTAGGCATTTTCTCAGATACGATACATGAAATGTTGGATGAATTCCACTTAACTCATCGGGTAGCTCCAACCTATAGGCCACCTCTCATTCTCGAGCAATGATTCAGAAAGGTCCTATATATCTCGGGCTTATCTTACCCCTCTTTCTAAACCGAATGATTCCCTTCCAAGGTGAAACCTTTAACATAACTTTATCACCCACCTTGAATTCAATCGGTCTACGCCTCTTGTCAGCATACGACTTTTTCCTATCTTTTGCCGCCTTCATAAAGGCCTTGATCCTTTCCAGCTTTTCAGTCGTAGCCTCGATTACTTCAACAACTCCCAACTCCTTCTGTCCAATGCACCCCAACATACGGGCGTCCTATATCTTCTACCGTATAGCATCTCATATGGTGGCATACCAATGCTGGCATGATAACTATTATTGTATGAGAATTCAGCTAACGGTAAGTGTTCATCCCAGCTTCCTCCAAAATCAATGACGCAGGCTTGGAGCATATCCTCAAGCGTCTGTATAGTCCTCTCCGACTGACCATCTGTCTGAGGATAGTAAGCCGTACTGATATGCAACCTCGTACCCATTATCATGGAATCTCTTCCAAAACTTAGAAGTAAACCGAGTGTCACGGTCAGACACAATAGACATTGGTACACCGTGACGGGTCACAATCTCCTTGATGAACATATCCGCCAATCTTTCAGATGAATATGTCTCACGGATCGGTAGAAAGTGAGCACTCTTTGTCAAACGATCAACTATCACCCATATGGCATCATACCCCCTTGCCATACGTGGTAACTTAGTAATGAAGTCCATGGTGATGTGCTCCTATTTCCACTCGGGTATATCTAAAGGTTGGATCTTCCCGTATGGCTTCTGATGCTCTGCCTTCACTTGCAAGCAAGTAAGGCGCTTACCCACATACTCCGTCACATCACGCTTCATTCCCGGCCACCAGTAATCTTTCTTCATGTCATGATACATCTTGGTAGCACCGGGATGAATGGAGTATCGAGTCTTATGATCTTCATCCATGATTCACCCCCTAGGTCTTCATAATGAGGGATGCACATCCGCCCAAAGCGGGTTCTAACTCCGAGAGTATTCTCACCCAACTCCGTGACTAGACCTCTCATCCTTTCAGAGTTAAGGCGATCTTCTTTCAACGCTTCACTTGGAACCCCTTGACCTGTGTCATCACATTAGAGGTCATCACCAACTGGTAAGCTTTCACTCGGATTGGTTCGGGTCTTTCTTTTCAGCTAAGGGCATCTGCCACTACGTTGGCCTTGCCCGGATGATAGTGGATTTCAAAATCATAATCCTTGATCAATTCTAGCCACCTCCTTTGCCTCATATTGAGGTCTTTCTACTCAAAGAAGTATTTCAAGCTTTTATGGTCAGTAAAATGTAACATCCCGAGCATTTGGGTCATATGTAATAGTTAAAATAAAAGAAATATGAACTTTACATTTTGTATATTGTTAAACGAGTAACTAATGAGTGAAATGACTATTCTAAATTTAAAGTTTTAGACGAGTTTTAGTGTCATAAGAGACCGTTTAAATATATATAAAAATAATAATACATTATATTTAAACGTGCTCCGTTTTTAATGAAACTTAGGTGGACTCATAGAGAAAAATAAGCCCGTCTCAACGACATATTTGAAATTTTATAAGACGTTATATTTAAAAAGTTATAAGAGAAAAACGAAGTAAGCAGCTGAATTAATTATAATAATATAATAATAATATAATATTTTAATTCATAAGAAGTGCAATGTAAGCATTTGAACGCAAGGAAGCTGCTCAAATTGTGATCCCACATCGACCTAAAGAGAATAGTACTGTTGTTAGGAACTCTTATAAATAGAGACCTTATAGGTTGAGTTTAGATTATAATTTTTCTTGGAAACGCTCTATTATAAATAGAATTCCAGGTAATCGATATCCCATTGGGTATTGTTATTAGTCGTTTTTGGAGCTCGGGTAGGAGTGCGAGTAGGGAGACTCTACATCAGATTGTCGTAGATAGTTTTAAGGTATGTTCTCGTTTAAGTTTATGTCAAGTTCATTATTGTTTATTTTAGATTATTATTAGTATTATAAGTAATTTTAGTATTATTAGTATTATTGTTTTTAGGTGTTAGGGTTATTGTTAGGAGTGGCTATTGGGTAGCCTAGTCTTAGTTAGGCATGGACTGATCACTCATTCTTAATTAAGGTAGCGTAAACCAATATCCAATCATTACAATAACTAGTTAGTTGTATCATTACCTAACCTAGGATTACATAACTGTATTAGGACTTAGAGATATTACCAGATTATATTAGGAAAGGTTATCAACTGTTGGGCAACTTCTAAACGGGTGAGTCCCTCTGAACTGTTTTATAAAACGGGATGTGATGTTCTGATAATTGGTAATAATTGAAGAATTGACTATCAATAGCATCTGTGATATGTGGCAATGCTTGATAGGATGCTTGAGGGCTGCTTGTATGATTCTGCTTTAGCCAGTGGAGTTTGTATACATAGCCTGGTTATGTGAATTTATACTGTGCTTACTCTGTTCCTATCTGTTTGCCATGGTTGTATCTGCTTGATGCAATAGTCAATATTAATATGTTTTGAATTTTGAAGAATACTATGTTCATGAACTCACAAGCTTTATGCTGAGTCCTAAATGTTTTTATTTTATGGACGCACATCCTAGGTGCCAGGTGATTACAAGAATAAGAGATTATGGACTAAGCTCATGAGGAAATAAAAGTGTTGCCAAGGATTTGGATCTATTCTAAGATAGTTAAGTTGATGTAATATTAGTATTGTATTAGAAGACAGATGTATAATACATTATAATTTATAATTATTGTTTGACTTCAGCTATGTATTCTCTGATTACTATATGTTTTGTATATTTGATGCGTAACGCTCCCTAGGGTGTGCCCTGGGAGGCGGGTGTTACAAATTGGTATCAAAGCCATAGTTTAAGTGAACTAGGTACAAAGATATTATCTAGACTTAAACTAGGGAAGATTCTCTAAGATAAATAGATTATCTACTTAGGGTAACGGGTTTAGGTAAAACATGGAGGATAATGGCTAGAACATCGTAAGTGCAATAGATAAGCAATGACACCTCACCACTGTTATTTCTTGTCTATGAGTACTATTATGTTTTGGATCATAATCCATCATGTGAATACTAATTCCCTACTCCCTCATGTAGGTTTTTACCATGACAAGAGGAGGAAGTACTCATGGTAGGGGTCGTGGTAGACCTCCTAGTAGTAGAAGGCAAATAATGTCATCTGCGAATGATGATCATGAAAATCTTCATATACTGAATCCGAGGCGCAACAATTTGCTGGACCGCAATTCCAAGCAGCTGTAGCTAGCGTAATTAAAGATGCTTTGCCAACCATTATAGCCGAGGTTATGAATGCCTCTAGGAGGTACATGAGCAATGATAGTAATAGACAAGATGATCATATCTATAACACCAATGGTAATGGAGATGCTCCTATGAGAGCTGTACCTAAGCAAGGTTATTCTTACAAAGCTTTCAAGGGATGTGAACCTCCAATATTTGACGAGAAAAGAGATTCCATGGCTACCTTTCAGTGGATCCATGAGATGGAAGTTGTTATTGAAATTAGTGGATGCACAACCACGCAAGCTGTCATGTATGCCACTCACTCATTCAGGTCTGAGGCATTGTTTTGGTGGGATAATGTTAAACAAGCTAAAGGACCTGGAATTGTTACCGCTTTGACCTGGAATGAACTAAAGGAGATTGTGATGGAAAAGTTTTGTCCTGAAGTTGAAAGAGACAAAATTGAAAGAGAATTCTTACAACTACAGGCCGGGACGATGACACATCATCAGTACACAACCAAGTTTGATGAGATGGCTCGACTGCTTCCTGAGCATGTAACACCTGAAGCAAAGCGCGTAAAAAGATACGTGCAAGGGTTACCTCCTCATATTAGACAGTTAGTTAAGATGTTTGCCCCCAAAACCTATGAATCTGCAATTGCATTAAGTGCCATTGCATACGAAGAAGAAGGCATAATAACTGAAAACAACAAAAGAAAGAGAAATGATGATGGAAACCAGATGCCAAGAAACGACAGAAAGATCACACGAAATGAAGGGAACCGTATCAACAAACCATGGAGGAATGATAAAGTGAGTCTTGGAGAAAGTATCAAGATTCTAAATGTCTTAAATGTCCAATGGGTGATCATTCACGAAAGAACTACCCAAAAATTAGATGTTTCAATTGTTGGGAGTATGGATATTTCCGAAGTGATTGCAAGAACCCTCCACAAACACAACCTGTGGAGAATCAAAATAACTCCAAGGGCCGAGTGTATGTGTTAAAAGAAGCTGGGGATGAAACTATAGCTGGTGCGTTTCTCATTAACAACATATATGCTAGAGTTTTATTTGATACAGGCGCAAATAGAAGTTTCATTTCAGCTGCCTTAGTACCTTATTTGAACTTAGTACCACAAACTCTAGATTGTGCATATATTGTAAAAACTGCCAGTGGTGAGCAAGATAAGATAAGTAAGATTTTTAAGGATTGTGTTATTACCCTAGTTAACACTAAATTCTTTGTAAATTTAATGCTGACCATTCTAAGTGAATATGATATCATTCTTGGGATGGATTGGTTGAATAAATATTATGCTCGTCTCGACTGTGAACATAAGACGATAACGGTACGTAAGCCAGATGGGGAAAAGCTACTAGTTCATGGAAGTGATGGAAATCCCAAGACCAATATCATCTCAGCAATGAAGGCAATGAAATGTATTCAGAAAGGATGCATAGCCTTACTTTTGTGCATGATAGATGCTAAAAAGGAAATGCAAATCAATGAAATCCCTGTGGTATGCAACTTCCCAGACGTGTTTCCGGAGGATTTACCAGGACTTCCACCAGATCATCAGATAGAATTTCATATTGATTTAGTACCTGGTGTTAAACCAATCGCGAAGACTTGTTATCGTCTAGCCCCTTCAGAGATGAAAGAACTTATGAAGCAAATTGACGAACTCTTAGAAAAAGGGTTTATTAGACCGAGTTCCTCACCTTGGGGAGCACCAGTATTGTTCGTCAAAAAGAAAGATGGTTCAATGCGTATGTGCATTGATTATCGAGAATTAAACAAGTTAACTATCAAGAACAAGTATCCTTTACCAAGAATAGATGATTTATTTGATCAACTTCAAGGAGCCAACTACTTTTCAAAAATTGATCTTCGATCAGGTTATCATCAGTTGAAAGTACGCGAGGAAGACATTCCCGAGACCGTATTCAGGACACGTTATGGACATTACGAATTTTTTGTTATGTCTTTTGGACTAACCAATGCCCCGGCAGCATTTATGGATCTAATGAATAGAGTTTGCAAACCATACTTGGATAAGTTTGTCATTGTCTTTATTGATGACATACTTATTTATTCTAAGAACCAAGATGATCATGCCAGACATTTGAAAATGGTTCTAGAAACCCTTCGACAAGAAACTCTTTATGCAAAATTCTCTAAATGTGACTTCTGGAAAAGAGAAGTTCAATTCCTCGGTCACGTGATAAATGAGAAGGGAATACAAGTAGATCCAACCAAGATAGAAGCTGTGATGAAATGGGAATCCCCGAAGAATCCCAGTGAGATTAGGAGCTTTTGGGGATTAGCAGGATACTACCGAAGGTTTATTCAAGACTTCTCCAAGATTGCTACCCCTTTAACATCTTTGACTCGAAAGAATGTAAAGTTTGACTGGGGACCAAAGCAGGAAGAAGCTTTCAACCTTCTAAAACAAAAGCTTAGCAGTGCTCCCATACTTGCATTACCAGATGGTAATAAAGACTTTGCAATATACTGTGATGCCTCATATAATGGTTTAGGTTGTGTGTTGATGCAACGAAATAAGGTTATAGCCTATGCATCATGACAACTAAAAGTTCAGGAAAAGAACTATACTACGCACGACCTTGAATTGGGTGCCATAGTGTTTGCCTTAAAGATTTAGCGACACTACTTGTATGGTACTAATTGTGTAATCTATTCAGACCATAAGAACTTACAACACATCTTTAATCAAAAGATGTTAAACATGAGGCAAAGAAGATGGATGGAACTTCTCAATGATTACGATTGTGAAATCAAGTACCATCCAGGAAAAGCTAATGTAGTTGCGGATGCTCTCAGTCGGAAAGAAAAAGTTAAACCAATTAGGGTAAAAGCATTAAAGATAGATGTCAAGCTTGATTGGAAAGACCAAATCAAGAATGCTCAAATTAAAGCGTTGAAAGATGAGAATATTCAGGCTGAAAGAAGATGGGTAACCAAAAATTACTGACTCAAGGAACGGATGGAATCTTACGATTTGGTCAGAGAATTTGGATCCCAAAATTTGGAGGTATTCAGGGCAAAGTATTGGATGAAGCCCACAAGTCCAAATACACAATGCATCTCGGAGCAAGAAAAATGTATAAAGATATTAGAAATCACTACTGGTGGCCTAATATGAAAAGATCTATAGCCCAATATGTTGAGAAATGCTAAACATGTCTGCAAGTTAAGATTGAACATCAAAAACCAGCCGGCCAGTTACAACAATTGGAGTTGCCAGTATGGAAATGGGATAGAGTGACGATGGATTTTGTCACGAAACTTCCAAGAACACGAAAAGGATATAATGCTATATGGGTCGTGGTTGACAGGCTAACAAAGTCAGCATATTTTCTACCCATAAGTGAGAGTTATCCAATAGAAAAACTGGCCAAGATATATATTGATTAAATAGTAAGTAAACATGGAGTGCCTTTATCCATTATCTCTGCTAGGGATAGCCAATTTACATCCAGATTCTGGACAAGTTTCCAAAAGGAACTAGGAACCAAAATTAGTTTAAGCACTGCATATCATCCTCAAACTGATGGTTAGAGCGAGCGAACAATTCAAACCTTGGAAGACATGTTGCGTGCTTGCGTGATTGATTTTGGAGGTAGCTGGGAAGATCATTTGCCTTTGATCGAATTTTCTTATAACAACAGCTACCATTTGTCACACCCTCAAAATCCACGAGCGGGGTTTTACCGCGAGGCGCGTGACATACCAGGATCTCAGTCATTAGTTACCAAGAACGACTCTATATGATGAATAAACAAAACCAGAGTTAACGTTTAAAATACTGCGGAAGCGTTTTTAAAACTAGAAAACTCAAAACAAGTAGTATGTAGAGAGAATGCGCAAAACATACGCGCCCCAAACACAAATGTTTAATAGGAAAATAAACCCAAATGTATAAACAAACAATGTAGACAACTCAACGATGCTGGTGTGCGTGCTCCTAGGCAACTGGCAACCTTAACCTGAGAATAGCATACTAAACAAGTCAACACATGGTTGGTGAGTTCAAGAGTTTGCGTTAAAATATAAACCAATCAACAGTTTCCAGAGCATAAGTAGTGTATTGCAATAGATAGCTAGTCTATTAACATAAAAATATTAATCATAGTGATTTCGCGATCGAAGCTGACTGTGTTATGTTTGTTGCCTCCCGTCACGACTTACCAGGTCGTGACGAATATGTGTTAGGACAAAGTTGCACCCGTTTGACCTCGAGTCGCACAGGTGGGGCTCGTCAGACCCAGTAGTACTACCCAAGATTTCCCCGCTATTCAATATTAACAATCCGAAAGTGTGAGGACTTTCCATGGTAAACAACACTATATCAATATTATACACACTCATAAATAAAAGCGTTTGTGATCAACAGTATGCTATCTCCCCCAAAAGAGATGATGTAAAATGAGTGGGGCAAGAACTCACCTGATGCGCGCAAGAATTAACCTAGAGCTTAACTTGAAAGAAAAAGACAACCTTCAAAGGTCACCTAGAACACAAGAGTACATAAGTACGTGTATACAAAATCAACACGAAACCCTAAGTGCTCTACAAACCAAGGAACTCAAGGTTTGAGAAAGACAAGACACATTTGACCCAGTTGACCCGTTTGACCCGTTGGTGACATTATAGGTGATAATTCGTTAATACTAACACAACAGTATGTCATACATGATCAACATACAACTTGATTACATATAGCACATCATTAACCACATGTACTACCTAGATCATCATACAACCAATTATCATACAAGTCATGCGAATTACAACAGGCCAAAACAGGTAACAAACCAAATCAACATTCATATAACCTAGACAACACATTTAATCAACTTAGAAATCATCCATGAACACACTAGCATGATCCTAATATCCCAAACATGCTCAAATCATCCAATTCAAGGATTTGCACAATTAAAGTTTCCCTTTTGGGAAAGTTCATCCCAAATTCATCAAACTCACACTACATTCATGAATTCATCAATTATATACCAATTCAAGTCCATGACAACATTTAAACATGATCAACAACACCTAATCATCATGATTCATCAACTTTCATACCCAAAAGTTACTATCTTTAGTAAGGTATGAACTACAACATGCATTCTTGAATTCCTAACATTCATATCAACCATCTAGCATCTAAACATCATTACAAACACATCCATAACATTCATACATCAACCAATCATCAATTCATGCAAAATAAAGTTACTATTATTAGTAACCTATGAACAATGTATCAAAATCATAGCTTTCTTGCATAATCGATGTTAACTAGCATATATACAATACAACTAACATAATAACACTAACCAACATCAACAAATCGATCCCCAATTGCAAGTTTCGAATTAGGGTTTCGGCCCTAATGTAATTTCCATAAAAACTCGTAAAAATCCAACCTTTATTGCATACTTGACGTTAATTAACATGTAATCTATCTAACAAACACATTAACATCAACAAACATGTAATCGACCATCAATTGCAAAATTCGCATGGAACTTTCGGCCAATCATGAACAATCATCAAATCATACAAAAATCTAACCTTTAAACGTGTAATGGCTTGCAATTGATGATTCTAACTTGTTGTGATGCTTGAAATCGACCAAATCCGTGGCTTTGTTGGTGTTCTTGGCCGAAATCCTAAAGGGAGAGGGAGAGGGGATGAAGTCACGGCCGATTGGGTTAGGGAATTAGGGTTTGTTTTTGATTTTGTAACTTAATTAATCATATTTACCCTTTTAACCCTTATAATTTGTATTTTATAAAGATTAGGCTTTTGAATAGTTTTTAAATAGTTTTTAACTACTAAACACAATTATTATTAATCACAAATAACAATCATGCATAATTTCCATTTATCACAAAACACACGAAATAAATATACACGTTTTCACGTTACGCGATAAAATTACAGTTAACATTTAAATCACATAAGCATAACTTAATAATCACATTGTTAACTTAATTATCATAAATTTAACATTACTGATTATTGTTAAGTCACCAACGTTCAACGACAACTAGTGTGTGTGCACGACACGTGTATGCAAGACTTAACGGAACAAACGGAGTTTGGTAACGGAAAATTACCGGATGTCACATTATCCCCATGTTGAAAGAATTTTCGTCCCGAAAATTGCGTTACATGGTGAGTGTTCCATCACTGGTCTACTGCATTGGCACAAGGAAATCGAAATCGTGTGAGTTTTGGATGAGTTGTCACATCATCCCCATGTTGAAAGAAATTTCGTCTCGAAATTTAATCAATACCTTCGCCGGCTGGCATCGTCCTTTCAAATAGCTGAGGATACTTAAGCTTCATTTGGTCTTCACGTTCCCACGTGAATTCTGGTCCACGTCTCGAGTTCCAACGAACTTTGACGATGGGTATCTTGCTTTGCTTAAGCGTTTTCACCTCACGATCCATCACCTCGACCGGTTCCTCAATGAAGCGTAGTTGTTCATCTACTTGAACTTCTTCCAGTGGTACGACCATCGTTTCATCCGTTAAACATTTCTTTAGATTTGAAACATGGAATACATCATGGATTCCACTCAATGAATCAGGTAAGGCTAGTCGATAAGCTACTGGACCAATTCTTTCCACTATCTCAAATGGTCCCACATATCTCGGATTTAGCTTTCCTCGCTTACCAAACCGAACTACGCCTTTCCACGGTGAGACTTTTAATAAAACTTTGTCACCTGTCTGAAATTCCAAAGGTTTTCGTCGTTTGTCAGCATAGCTTTTCTGTCTGTCTCGCACTGCGGCCATGCGGTTTCTTATCTGAACAATCTTCTCAGTTGTCTCGTGTACTAACTCGGGACCCGTTAATTGACTATCACCAATTTCAGCCCAGCAAACTGGTGATCTACACTTTCTCCCATATAAAGCTTCAAAAGGTGCTGCCTTTATACTAGTGTGATAACTGTTATTGTAAGAAAATTCCACCAATGGTAGGTGAACTTCCCATTTATTCCCGAAGTCAATCACACAAGCACGTAACATGTCCTCCAAAGTCTGTATAGTACGCTCGCTTTGACCATCAGTCTGTGGATGATAAGCAGTACTCATATCCAATCGCGTACCTAAAGCTTTCTGCAACGACTGCCAGAAGTGTGATGTGAAACGAGAATCGCGATCAGAAATGATTGAGATTGGTACCCATGCCTCGAAACGATCTCCTTCAGATAAAGTCGGGTTAACTTCTCCATCTTATCTGTTTCCTTTATCGCTAGGAAATGAGCAGATTTTGTTAATCGATCCACGATAACCCATATTGTATCACAACCCGTAGAAGTGCGAGGTAACTTAGTAATAAAATCCATTGATATTTGATCCCACTTCCACATAGGGATCTCGGGTTGTTGTAGTAGACCAGATGGTTTCTGATACTCCACTTTAACCTTCGAGCAGGTCAGACACTTACTCACATAAGTAGCTACATCTGCTTTCATGTTAGGCCACCAATAGTGCGCCTTCAAATCGTGGTACATCTTGTCAGATCCAGGATGTATAGAATACTTGGACTTGTGAGCCTCAATCATGACCAAGTCTCTCAGATTTCCGTGTAGAGGTACCCATAGCCTATCCATAAAGTAACGAATTCCATCCGCTTTTACTTCCAATTGTTTTTCCATACCTCGTAACCCTTCTAAACTCATGTTTTCTACCTTCAGAGCTTCAGTTTGAGCATCACGGATTTGTTCAGGTAATTGCGTACTAATCGTTAGTTGCAGAGCTCGCACACGTCGAGGTTTAGCAGTCTCTTTTCTACTCAACGCATCAGCAACTACATTTGCTTTCCCCGGGTGGTACTTAATAGCACAATCATAGTCGTTTAACAATTCCACCCAGCGTCTCTGTCTCATGTTCAACTCTTTTTGCTCAAAGATGTGCTGAAGACTCTTGTGATCGGTGTAGATGGTGCATTTGGTACCGTACAAGTAATGTCTCCAGATCTTTAAGGCAAAAACTACCGCACCCAGTTCCAAGTCATGGGTGGTATAGTTCTTCTCATGAATCTTCAATTGTCTAGAGGCGTAAGCTATCACTTTATCCCGCTGCATCAGGACGCATCCAAGTCCTTGAATAGAAGCGTCACAATAGACTACGAAATCATCACTACCATCCGGTAACGCTAATATTGGTGCGCTACACAATTTATGTTTCAGCAACTGAAAAGCAGATTCCTGACTCTCACCCCATTTGTACGTCGTTCCTTTGTGAGTCAAGGCTGTGAGAGGTTGTGCAATCTTAGAGAATCCTTCAATGAATCGTCGATAATATCCCGCTAATCCAAGGAATTGTCGTATCTCACTCGGTGTCTTAGGAACAGACCAATTCTTTATCGCTTCAATCTTAGCAGGATTAACATGTATTCCCTTCTCGTTGACAATATGACCCAAGAATTGTACCTCACGTATCCAGAAATCACACTTAGAAAACTTTGCGTACAGTTGTTCCTCTCTAAGTAATTCCAAGATCAACGTAAGTGCTCTCCATGTTCTTCCTCAGTCCTTGAGTATATCAGTATGTCATCAATAAAGACGATAACAAACTGATCAAGATAGGGTTTGCACACGCGATTCATGAGGTCCATGAATACTGCTGGTGCATTCGTCAACCCAAATGGCATGACCAAAAATTCATAATGACCATATCGTGTACGGAAAGCAGTCTTCGAGATGTCCTCTTCTCGAACTCTCAGCTGATGATACCCAGACCTCAGATCAATCTTAGAGTAATAGCTTGATCCTTGTAGTTGATCAAATAAATCATCATACGAGGTAAGGGATATCTATTCTTGATAGTAACCTTGTTCAGTTCCCTATAGTCAATGCACATTCGAAATGTACCATCCTTCTTCTTCACAAATAGAACTGGCACTCCCCAGGGCGACGAACTCGGTCGGATGAACCCTTTATCCAACAACTCTTGTAGTTGAGCGGATAATTCCTGCAGTTCGTTTGGAGCTAACCGGTACGGTGCTCTCGCAATTGGAGCGGCTCCTGGAGTCAACTCAATCTGGAATTCAACTTGACGATGAGGCGGTAATCCAGGAAGGTCTTCCGGAAACACCTCGAGAAACTCACGAACTACGGGGATATCCTCTATCTTCTTTTCCTCGGTCTGTTTATCTGTGACGAGTGCCAATATGGCTAGTCGACCCTTTCGTAACAACTTTTGTACCTTCATGAACGAAATGATGCCTATCACCGCACCACTCCTATCACCTCTGACCGTAAGGACTTCTTCACCAATGGGAATCCGTATGATCTTCTCGTGGCATATGACTTCTGCTTGTTTATCGAAAAGCCAATCCATGCCTACTACCACATCAAAACTTCCTAACGTAACAGGCATGAGATCTATGGTGAATGTATGACTATCAAGCTCTATCTTGCAGTCTCTAAGAATATGCGTTACGTGAATCTGTGTACCGTCAGCTAACTCTACGGTGTATTTAGATTCTAAGGCTGAGGGCATATCACTTAAAAGACTACAGAACCTAGTGGACACGAAACTTCTATCGGCTCCGGTATCGAATAATACAGTAGCAAAACAACCATTAACCGAAAATTTACCAGTTACCGTTGTAGGATCGTTTAGAGCCTCACCTGAGCCAATGACGAAGGCTCTTCCTTTGGCTCCATTGTTGTTTCCACCATTGTTGTTGCCATTACCATTGTTGTTGTTATTGTTGTTGCCATTGTTATTATTGTTGTTGTTCCTATTGTTGTTGTTACCATTACCATTCCTCTTAAGCTGGGGACAGTTGCGTTTGTAATGGCCTTCTTTTCGCATTCAAAACAACCTTTCGGAGTTTCTTGTGATTGTTGTGGCTTCTTCATCAATTCACCCCGACAGTCTTTGGCTGCATGACCAATCTTCCCACAACGTTGACACTTGAAGTTATCACACCGACCCACATGGTGGTAGTTACACCGGTTGCACTTCGGCAGTCTTCCACCATACCCGCCGGGTCCTTGATTTGAGTGCGCCTGGTTGAAGCTTCGGTTGTTATCGAACTTCCGTTGCTGTTGCTGACTTTGCTGCTGTTGTTGAGGTTGAGATTGGCTACTGGATGACGATCCCTTGTTGCTTAAACCATCCCACTTGCGTTTCTGGTCGGGCACGCTTGCCACCGCACCCCGTTTAGGTAACCGACCTTGCTCGACTGCCTGGTCAGTCAGCCTGTGGGCGGTTCGGATAGCTTGTTGTATGGTAGTGGGGTTAGAAGCAGTTACCATACTTTGAATTTCGAGCACCAATCCCCGTATATAATGCTCCACCCTCTTGTGCATTTCATTCACCATTCCTGGGCATAAAGTGGCTAACTCATGAGTACGAGTCGTGTAGGCTTCAATTTCTGAGCCTTGCATTTTGAGTTGCCAGAACTCAATCTCCAGTTTCTGCACTTCATTCCGGGGGCAATATTCTTCAATCATGATTTCTTTAAACTCATCCCAAGGTAGTTCATTGGCCATGGCTTGACCCAGTATTTGTACCTGGGCATTCCACCAGGAAAGTGCTGCGCCTTCCAATGTCCCGGTGGCATACTTCACCTGATCAGCAGGCGGGCAGTTGCATTTCGCGAAGACAGACTCTGTCTTCTCAAACCACCTTACAAGCCCTACAGCTCCTTCCGTCCCGCTGTAGGTATGAGGTTTACAGTCCATGAAAGACTTGTAGGTACATGGTGGTGGTCCTGTTTTGACAACCCAAACATTAGTCAGATATCCTAGAGAAATAACTAGGATAATCAGTTTAACCTCTTGTTATCGTTTACCTGCTGGTTGTCCCGGTTGGGCAGCAGCCACTGCCGCCTAAACATGTTCGTTAATTAATGCCGCCAATTCCGCAGGCGTCATGTTTATGGCTCCGGCTCCACGGCCTCCGGCGCCACGTCCACGACCACGCCCACGTCCTCGTCCACGTGCGTCCATATTTCACTTTAAAATTCACAATTATAATAATGAGTAACATCCAACACATTAATCTCATCAAGGTACAATAAACAATAAGAAATAATGCATTCACCACAACCACAATATTTATAACAGAAATAATAATCAAAGATAAATAATTTGCAATTGAGTCACAAAATATTCCATCAATGTCAAAATTTAAGTTTGTCAGTTGGGTGGGAAACAACCCTTCCCACATAGGTTTCAAAGAAAAGAAACACTACATAGTCCAAGTCATTTAAAAGGTAGGATCAGTCCAGTACGTCAGATCCGTCACTGTCCTCATCCATCTCTACTGGTTCTTCTTCGGGGGCTTCCTCGGGTTCTTCTTCTGGGTCTTCCTCATCAGGGTCCACCAAAGGTGCAGGAGCTTCAGCAATCTGAAGTGCTGCTAGCTGTGCCTCTAACTCAGCAAACCTATTATCGATCTCCATATTATGGTGATCCTGTGCGTCCATGCGCTCACTAAGTGCTACCACGTTGCCTGCCAGAGTATGATGTCCACCAATGGCCATCGAAAGTCGCTCCTGAAGCGTATCTACCTGGAAACGCAGCTGACGCATCTCAGATCGTAATGCAGAGTTCTCATCAGTGAGTCCTCTAATCCGCTGTCGCTCTGTGTCCAGTGTGGCTACCAAAGCTGCAAATGCCTGCTCCAGAGGGATGCTCAAGGTAGGAAGTGTAGGCAAAGTAGAGGCGGTTGATGACCTAGTCCTAGGTCGTGTAGGTGCTACTGGTGGTACGCGCTCTCTATAAGCCATACGGTTTATGTAAGTGGGGTAGAAATCCCAGTTACGTGGAGGATCGAGCTCAGGAGGTATGAAAGGCTGATCCCAGTCTATCTCGCTAGGAGGATAAGGATGTCGTGGCCAGTTAAATCCCCTATCCGGTACGGAGAAGTAGGAGGTGACTCAGATCGTGCAGGTCTCTTGCCTAAATTTCTGGACGACGATGCCATGCTGCGAAGTACGTGTTGCGTATGCCAATGAGTATACAGTAAGGAGAGTAAGCGATAAGTAACTAACAACTGTGCGGTTATAGTCTAGTGTGTGTATGCAACCTAGTTCCCTATAACCAATGGCTCTGATACCAATCTGTCACACCCTCAAAATCCGCGAGCGGGGTTTTACCGCGAGGCGCGTGACATACCAGGATCTCAGTCATTAGTTACCAAGAACGACTCTATATGATTAATAAACAAAACCAGAGTTAACGTTTAAAATACTGCGGAAGCGTTTTTAAAACTAGAAAACTCAAAACAAGTAGTATGTAAGAGAATGCGCAAAACATACGCGCCCCAAACACAAATGTTTAATAGGAAAATAAACCCAAATGTATAAACAAACAATGTAGACAACTCAACGATGCTGGTGTGCGTGCTCCTAGGCAACTGGCAACCTTAACCTGAGAATAGCATACTAAACAAGTCAACACATGGTTGGTGAGTTCAAGAGTTTGCGTTAAAATATAAACCAATCAACAGTTTCCAGAGCATAAGTAGTGTATTGCAATAGATAGCTAGTCTATTAACATAAAAATATTAATCATAGTGATTTCGCGATCGAAGCTGACTGTGTTACGTTTGTTGCCTCCCGTCACGACTTACCAGGTCGTGACGAATATGTATTAGGACAAAATTGCACCCGTTTGACCTCGAGTCGCACAGGTGGGGCTCGTCAGACCCAGTAGTACTACCAAGATTTCCCCGCTATTCAATATTAACAATCCGAAAGTGTGAGGACTTTCCATGGTAAACAACACTATATCAATATTATACACACTCATAAATAAAAGCGTTTGTGATCAACAGTATGCTATCTCCCCAAAAGAGATGATGTAAAATGAGTGGGGCAAGAACTCACCTGATGCGCGCAAGAATTAACCTAGAGCTTAACTTGAAAGAAAAAGACAACCTTCAAAGGTCACCTAGAACACAAGAGTACATAAGTACATGTATACAAAATCAACACGAAACCCTAAGTGCTCTACAAACCAAGGAACTCAAGGTTTGAGAAAGACAAGACACATTTGACCCAGTTGACCCGTTTGACCCGTTGGTGACATTATAGGTGATAATTCGTTAATACTAACACAACAGTATGTCATACATGATCAACATACAACTTGATTACATATAGCACATCATTAACCACATGTACTACCTAGATCATCATACAACCAATTATCATACAAGTCATGCGAATTACAACAGGCCAAAACAGGTAACAAACCAAATCAACATTCATATAACCTAGACAACACATTTAATCACTTAGAAATCATCCATGAACACACTAGCATGATCCTAATATCCCAAACATGCTCAAATCATCCAATTCAAGGATTTGCACAATTAAAGTTTCCCTTTTGGGAAAGTTCATCCCAAATTCATCAAACTCACACTACATTCATGAATTCAATTATATACCAATTCAATTCCATGACAACATTTAAACATGATCAACAACACCTAATCATCATGATTCATCAACTTTCATACCCAAAAGTTACTATCTTTAGTAAGGTATGAACTACAACATGCATTCTTGAATTCCTAACATTCATATTAACCATCTAGCATCTAAACATCATTACAAACACATCCATAACATTCATACATCAACCAATCATCAATTCATGCAAAATAAAGTTACTATTATTAGTAACCTATGAACAATGTATCAAAATCATAGCTTTCTTGCATAATCGACGTTAACTAGCATATATACAATACAACTAACATAATAACACTAACCAACATCAACAAATCGATCCCCAATTGCAAGTTTCGAATTAGGGTTTCGGCCCTAATGTAATTTCCATAAAAACTCGTAAAAATCCAACCTTTATTGCATACTTGACGTTAATTAACATGTAATCTATCTAACAAACACATTAACATCAACAAACAACATGTAATCGACCATCAATTGCAAAATTCGCATGGAACTTTCGGCCAATCATGAACAATCATCAAATCATACAAAAATCTAACCTTTAAACGTGTAATGGCTTGCAATTGATGATTCTAACTTGTTGTGATGCTTGAAATCGACCAAATCCGTGGCTTTGTTGGTGTTCTTGGCCGAAATCGTAAAGGCAGAGGGAGAGGGGATGAAGTCGCGGCCGATTGGGTTAGGGAATTAGGGTTTGTTTTTGATTTTGTAACTTAATTAATCATATTTACCCTTTTAACCCTTATAATTTGTATTTTATAAAGATTAGGCTTTTTGAATAGTTTTTAAATAGTTTTTAACTACTAAACACAATTATTATTAATCACAAATAACAATCATGCATAATTTCCATTTATCACAAAACACGAAATAAATATACACGTTTTCACGTTACGCGATAAAATTACAGTTAACATTTAAATCACATAAGCATAACTTAATAATCACATTGTTAACTTAATTATCATAAATTTAACATTACTGATTATTGTTAAGTCACCAACGTTCAACGACAACTAGTGTGTGTGCACGACACGTGTATGCAAGACTTAACGGAACAAACGGAGTTTGGTAACGGAAAATTACCGGATGTCAGACCATTCTAGCATTAAAGCTGCACCGTTTGAAGCATTATATAAAAGAAAGTGTAGAACTCCCATTTGTTGGACAAAATAGGGGATGACCAGTTGACCAAAACCAAAATTATTCTTGAGACAACTGAGAAAATCCAACAAATAAGGCAACAACTCAGAGCTGCTCAAGATAGACAAAAGAGTTATGCTAATAACAGAAGGAGGCCTTTAGAATTTCAAGAAGGAGACTATGTAATGCTAAAAGTCTCACCATGGAAAGAGTGATGAGATTTGATAAACTGGGAAAGTTAAGTCCCAGGTATATTGGACCGTTCAAAATCATCATAAGAATCGGTACAGTTGCATACAGGCTAGAATTACCAGAAACCTTAAGAGGTATTCATGATACATTTCATATATCAAACCTAAGGAAATGTTTGGCAGATCCAACACAAGCAGTGTCATTGGAGGACGTGCAAGTAGACGAGAAACTAAACTTCACAGAAAAACCGTTAAAGATTCTCGATTTTCAAGAGCATAAACTAAGAAAGAAGGTAATTCCATTAGTATTAGTTCAGTGGCAAGGTCAGAAAGGGCCCGGAAAGACTTGGGAATTAGCAGAAGAAATGAAAGCCAAATATCCTAAATTATTTGAGTAGCCTTCGAATTTCGAGGATGAAATTCTTTTAAGGGGAGGACAATGTAACATCCCGAGCATTTGGGTCATATGTAATAGTTAAAATAAAAGAAATATGAACTTTACATTTTGTATATTGTTAAACGAGTAACTAATGAGTGAAATAACTATTCTAAATTTAAAGTTTTAGACGAGTTTTAGTGTCGTAAGAGACCGTTTAAATATATATAAATATAATAATATATTATATTTAAACGTGCTTCGTTTTTAACGAAACTTAGGTGGACTCGTAGAGAAAAATAAGCTCGTCTCAATGGCATATTTGAAATTTTATAAGACGTTATATTTAAAAAGTTATAAGAGAAAAACGAAGTAAGCAGCTGAATTAATTATAATAATATAATAATAATATAATATTTTAATTCATAAGAAGTGCAATGTAAGCATTTGAACGCAAGGAAGCTGCTCAAATTATGATCCCACATCGACCTAAAGAGAAAAGTACTATTGTTAGGAACTCTTATAAATAGAGACCTTATAGGTTGAGTTTAGATTATAAGTTTTCTTGGAAACGCTCTATTATAAAGAGAATTCTAGGTAATCAATATCCCATTGGGTATTGTTATTAGTCGTTTTTGGAGCTCGGGTAGGAGCGCGAGTAGGGAGACTCTACATCAGATTGCCGTACATAGTTTTAAGGTATGTTCTCGTTTAAGTTTATGCCAAGTTCATTATTGTTTATTTTAGATTATTATTAGTATTATAAGTAATTTTAGTATTATTAGTATTATTATTTTTAGGTGTTAGGGTTATTGTTAGGAGTGGCTATTGGGTAGCCTAGTCTTAGTTAGGCATGGACTGATCACCCATGCTTAAATAAGGTAGCGTAAACCAATATCCAATCATCATAATAACTAGTTAGTTGTATCATTACCTAACCTAGGATTACATGAACTGTATCAGGACTTAGAGATATCACCAGATTATATTTGGAAAGGTTATCAACTATTGGGCAACTTCTAAACGGGTGAGTCCCTCTGAACTGTTTTATAAAACGGGATGTGACGTTCTGATAACTGGTAATAATTGAAGAATTGACTATCAATAGCATCTATGATATGTGGCAATGCTTGATAGGATGCTTGAGGGCTGCTTGTATGATTCTGCTTTAGCCAGTGAGTTTGTATACATAGTCTGGTTATGTGAATTTTTACTATGCTTACTCTGTTCCTATCTGTTTGCCATGGTTGTATCTGCTTGATGCAATAGTCAATATTAATATGTTTTGAATTTTAAAGAATACTATGTTCATGAACTCACAAGCTTTATGCTGAGTCCCAAATGTTTTTATTTTATGGACACACATCCTAGGTGCCAGGTGATTACAAGAATAAGCGATTACGGACTAAGCTCATGAGGAAATAAAGGACTAAAGTGTTGCCAAGGATTTGGATCTATTCTATAGTTAAGTTGATGTAATATTAGTATTGTATTAGAAGACAGATGTATAATATGTTATAATTTATAATTATTGTTTGATTTCAGCTATGTATTCTTTGATTACTATATGTTCTGTATATCCGAAGCGTAACGCTCCCTAGGGTGTGCCCTGGGAGGCGGGCGTTACATGAAGTTAGTGCACTTCGTCCCGTACAAGTAGTGCCACCAAATCTTCAATGCAAAGACCACAGCTGCTAGCTCCAAGTCATGAGCAGGGTAATTAACCTCTTGAATTTTCAAATGTTGGGACGCATAGGCTATTACTCTTCCTCGTTGCATCAGCACGCAACCCAACCCCGAATAAGAAGCATCCGAATAAACCACTAAGTCTTCGCTCCCTTCGGGTAACGCCAGGTTAGGAGCTTGAGTCAGTCTTGCCTTTAACTCCTCAAAAGCATTCTCCTGTTCTAGGCCCCATACAAACTTCACATCCTTGCAGTTCAATTTGGTCAATGGTGAGGCTAGCTTGGAAAAGTCTTGGATAAATCTTCTGTAGTAACCCGCCAAACCCAAGAAACTGTGGATCTCGGATGGCGTATTTGGAGACTTCCATTGCATCACATCCTCAACCTTTGCCGGGTCTACCATGATCCCTTTGGAATTTACCACATTACCCAAAAACTAAACCTCTCGCAACCAGAAAGCACACTTGGAAAACTTAGCATACAACTTCTTTCTTCTGAGTGTCTCCAATACCTCCCGAATGTGATCGGCATGCTCTTTTTCATTCTTCGAATAAATCAGGATATCATCAATAAACACAATCACTGATTTATCCAACATCGGCCGACACACCCGATTCATCAAATCCATGAAAGCAGCTGGCACGTTAGTTAGACCAAAGGACATAAAGAGAAACTCATAGTGTCCATAACAAGTGCGAAAAGCCGTTTTGGGGATATCTTGCTCCTTCACCTTCAATTGTTGGTAACCAGATCGAAGGTCTATTCTCGAGAACCAAATGGCACCTTGGAGTTGATCAAACAAGTCATCAATTCTTGGTAGTCGATATCGGTTCTTCACCGTCAACTTGTTCAACTCACGGTAGTCAATGCACATCCTCATACTACCGTCCTTCTTCTTTACAAACAAGACCAGAGCACCCTAGGGAGAGATACTCGGTCGAATGAAATCCTTGTCCAATCAACTCTTGCAACTGAACCATCAGTTCCTTCATTTCCGACGGAGCCAATCGATACGGTGCTTTGGCAACAGGTCGAGCACCAGGTATCAAATCGATCTGAAACTCGATCTCGCGGTCCAGTGGCACACCTGGTAATCTTCGGGGAACACGTCAGGATATTTACACACAACTGGTATGTCGAAGAATTGTGGTACTAACGCCTCCACATCCTTTACGTAAGACAGGTAGGCACTACATCCATGTTTCATGCACTTCTCTGCCACCACCATCGAAATCACCTTTGGAATCGTAGTAACTCGATCACCGTAGATCGTTACCGAACTCCCATCAGGCGCTATCAGTCGGATCATCTTCTTGCGACACACAATATTTGCCTCATAGGTTGCTAAGCAATCCATCCCTAGAACTACATCAAATCCGCCTAGGGGCATCACAAATAGTTTAGCAGAGAACCTATGGCCTTCCAGTTCTATGTCTCAATCCTCTATCAAGTCGGAAATCCTGGTAGACTTACCAATGGCAGTTTCTACATCGAAGGGCTCATCAATACTTCTACTTCTAACAGGAAACTTAGCATAAAAAACAACATAAATGAAACACTTACTAGCACTAGAATCAAATAGTACAGAGGCACAAGTTTGGTTTACAAGAAACGTACCTGACATGACATCGGGGTCCACCCTGGCCTCTTCCCTGGTCATCGTAAATGCTCTTGCTTTTGCCTTCGGTCCCTCCTTCTCAACCCCTTTCTTCACCCTGGAGCTCTCGGGCCTCTTACAATCCCTGCTCAGATGGCCCTCTTCACCACTATTATAGCATCTCATCACCTTGGGCTGGCATCCTTCCAATCGGTCCCATTCTCAGTTTATATTTAGGTTTTTTTATTTTTTTTAAAAATAATTTACCCATTTCTCTTAAACTTTGGCTCTGATACCAACTTGTAAGACCCCGTTCCCGAAGACCTCACAGTTGGACAATCACAGCATTTTTCATATAAAATAAATACATTTCATAAAAACATCGTAACATATTAAGTTATCAAAAACCATTCATGCATTAATATTTGATGTTGCTAAATAATACATCATTGTATTTTAAAAGTTACAAAAAGAATCATTCAGTTGTATTGCAAAACAACAATATCATTATGCACGAATGGATGCCAGTCTTTGCCCACCAAGTAGCCTCACCCGCGTGCCATCCCCAGCAACGAGTTACCTGCCAACTGAAAATGCATAAAAGTCAGCGTTGCTGAGTGAGTTCTAGTTTTATAAATAAAATACTTTGCTTTTACCGAAAACACTTTCTTTACTTTTGTACGTGATCATAAATCATACATACAACTAGATAATATTCATTTATTATCTTCCACCATGGTTCATAATCGTTTTTTTTTCGTACTTTCTTTTATATCTTTCACTTTTATGTAGATCTATCATATGCTATGCCCCATCATCGTGCACAAAGCAACTACCTTTTCGGGTCAAGCGACAAGGATCCCGTTTTCTCACGTCTCCATCAGTCACAAAGACTAACCCTCCTGTGTGTGAACCCTTATGGGTTAGCCAAATCGCACGCTACACACAATTGAGCTAACAACTCTCAATGATTTGTGAACCACTATAAATTTTGCTTGCAAGACTTTCATTCATTCTTTAGGTTCCACTTTTCATTAACATTAATCTTTCGCTTTATTAAGACAATACTTTACGTATGAGCATAAACACACCACGTTAAGTCACGTAATAATACGTAATAGGGAAACTAAACAACAAGCCACAAACATGCATAACACCAACAAACATAACCACCAAAACATCCCAGGGCTTAATCATAAATTTCTATTTCCCAAAATTTCAAAAAAATTTCTAAGGCATTTGGGCCCATGAGCACTATGCAGGTGCACGACACTTAGGCGCAATGGAAAGACTTACGCGCATGAGGAAATTCTAAACACATGAGTACTGCTTGCGCGCATGAACCATACTTAGGCATTTGGGCAGTAGGAGCATGGGGTACTTGGGCGCATGGGAAAGGACTTAGGCGCATGGACAACTTTCCAGGAGCATGGGCACTATATGGGCGTATAAGCAGGCACTTAGGCGCATGGACAAAATTCCAGGCGCATGGGAACTATGTTAGGCGCACGGGCAGTTGTCAATTCGAACTTACACTATTTTTCAAGCCCAATCATCATTTTAACATATTCCTAACCCAAATCTAACATACCAAGCACCTAAAACAAGCATATAAACATGAAACACAACAAATCATACACAAACATACATTCACCCATATAAACAGAGTATAAACACACGGTCAGAAAATGCTGAAAGTTGTAAAATGAAAGTTACATGCATTTTCAGCCCCAAAACAAGTATAAAACATAAAAACCGGGGATCTAGAACTCACCTATTGCAGCATTCAAGCAAAACTCGACCAAACTCGAGGGCACAAAGAGTTCAAACGCCTAAACGTACCAAAACACACAACCGAACACAAAAGAACACATAAGAATCGGTCCCGAAGCTAAAAACTCAGCTAAAACCGAACAAAAAATGCAAGAAAACTCACCTTCAAGCAGGTCTTCTTCTTCTTCTTCTGTCAAACACTTCCTTTCTCTTCTTTTTGCAGCTGAAAATAGTTGGTGTGCAGAGAAGTGGGTGGCCATGCTTTTTTTAAACATAAAGTAATAATGTTTTTTTCCTTTTGTACACTTTAGCCCCTCCACTTATGCAAATTCTCCTTTCTTTCTTTATTCTTTTCTTAATAAATTTTTGGGTGTTACATAACGATGATGTATTTCTTGGCAAAAGTTATTATCAATGCATGAGAAGGTTCTTGTTTAATTATTCCGCTGCTATCATTTCTTACTTTAAAGAAATTTAAGGAATAAAGTGCTATGAATGACCAACTGTGGGGCTTCCCAGGAATGGGACCTTACAACATAGCATCTATTGTTTCAATCAAAACCAAAATCAAACACGAAACCACAAGGATGACACTTGAAATCAATCCACTGCTGCTTAAAACTCATCAAGAACAATTCACAACCAACTTCAAAGATTCTGGCCTCAAAAATGAACCGAATCAATCAAAATGACAACTATGGTCCATAAAATAGTTTATTAACATTCAAGGAAAGGAAAAAGGTTGAAAGGATCAAGAAACTACTCTTATTCAATCAATAATAATTGAGAATCAAATCACACGGATGGAGTGAATGTAATCATAAACCATAAAGAAATGTGACGTGTGGTCGATGAAAAAGAAACCAAATCTAGTTAACACGACCAAGTAAATAAGCTTTACTTCTCATTTAATTAAAACTTTTCAATTACATATTGGTGTATCAAAGGATTCACGAATGCTTAACTAAATAAATGGGAAAGGAACTAGTCATACAAAAGCATAAAACAACAATGTTCTCGCACGGTTAGTTTTTTTCTATCCATAACAACCTCCAATGCTATAGAGTTTTGATTCTCATTCCTTGTAAACACACTCGAGAACTAATCTACTAAAATCTGATTATAATCGTTATTGCAATCACACTAATCAATCAGAAACGGAACGTTGGATCTATTATTTAAGTCAAAACAAAAATCAAACACGAAACCACATGAATGACACTTCAAATCAATCCACTCCCGCCCAAAACTCATCGAGAACAATTCATAACCAACTTGGTACACTCTTGCCTCAATAATGCACCGAGTCAATCAAAATGACAAGTATGGATCTACAAAATACTTTATTAACAATCGAGGCAAGAAAAAAGGTGCAAAGGTTCAGGAAACTACTCGTATTCACTCAATAACAATCGAGAATCAAATCACACAAACAGAGTGAATGTAATCAGAAACCATACAGAAATGTGTTGTGAAGTCGATGAAAATGAAAGCAAATCAAATTAACACGACCAAGTAAATAAGATTTACTTGTATTTTAATCAAAAGTTTGCAACTACATATTGGTACATCAAAGGATTCACGAATGCTTAACTAAATAAATGCGAAAGAAACTAGTTATACGAAAACATTAAACAACAATAGCTCTCACATGGATAGTTTTTTTCTTTCCATAAAAACCTCCATTGCTATGGAGTTTTGATCTCATGCGTTCTAAACACACTTATGAACCAATCTAATCGAATCTGATTATAATTATCATTGCAACTATGCTAATAAATCACAAATGAAACGTAGCATCTATTATTTGAATCAAAACCAAAATCAAACACGAAACCACAAGGATGACACTTGAAATCAATCCACTCCCGCTCAAAACTCATCGAGAACAATTCACAACCAACTTCAAAGATTCTGGCCTAAAAAATGCACCGAATCAATCAAAATGACAACTATGGATCCATAAAATACTTTATTGACATTCTAGGAAAGGAAAAAGGTGTAAAGGATCAAGAAACTACTCATATTCAATCAATAATAATCGAGAATCAAATCACACTGACGGAGTGAATGTAATCAGAAACCATACAGAAACGTGACGTGTGGTCGATGAAAAAGACACCAAATCAAGTTAACACGACCAAGTAAATAAGCTTTACTTCTTTTATAATTGAAACTTTTCAATTACATATTGGTGTATCAAAGGATTCACGAATGCTTAACTAAATAAATGGGAAAGGAACTAGTCATACAAAAGCATAAAACAACAATGTTCTCGCACGGTTAGTTTTTTTCTATCCATAACAACCTCCAATGCTATAGAGTTTTGATTCTCATTCCTTGTAAACACACTCGAGAACTAATCTACTCAAATCTGATTATAATCGTTATTGCAATCACACTAATCAATCAGAAACGGAACGTTGGATCTATTATTTAAGTCAAAACAAAAATCAAACACGAAACCACATGAATGACACTTCAAATCAATCCACTCCCGCCCAAAACTCATCGAGAACAATTCATAACCAACTTGGTACACTCTTGCCTCAATAATGCACCGAGTCAATCAAAATGACAAGTATGGATCTACAAAATACTTTATTAACAATCGAGGCAAGAAAAAAGGTGCAAAGGTTCAGGAAACTACTCGTATTCACTCAATAACAATCGAGAATCAAATCACACAAACAGAGTGAATGTAATCAGAAACCATACAGAAATGTGTTGTGAAGTCGATGAAAATGAAAGCAAATCAAATTAACACGACCAAGTAAATAAGATTTACTTGTATTTTAATCAAAAGTTTGCAACTACATATTGGTACATCAAAGGATTCACGAATGCTTAACTAAATAAATGCGAAAGAAACTAGTTATACGAAAACATTAAACAACAATAGCTCTCACATGGATAGTTTTTTTCTTTCCATAAAAACCTCCATTGCTATGGAGTTTTGATCTCATGCGTTCTAAACACACTTATGAACCAATCTAATCGAATCTGATTATAATTATCATTGCAACTATGCTAATAAATCACAAATGAAACGTAGCATCTATTATTTGAATCAAAACCAAAATCAAACACGAAACCACAAGGATGACACTTGAAATCAATCCACTCCCGCTCAAAACTCATCGAGAACAATTCACAACCAACTTCAAAGATTCTGGCCTAAAAAATGCACCGAATCAATCAAAATGACAACTATGGATCCATAAAATACTTTATTGACATTCTAGGAAAGGAAAAAGGTGTAAAGGATCAAGAAACTACTCATATTCAATCAATAATAATCGAGAATCAAATCACACTGACGGAGTGAATGTAATCAGAAACCATACAGAAACGTGACGTGTGGTCGATGAAAAAGACACCAAATCAAGTTAACACGACCAAGTAAATAAGCTTTACTTCTTTTATAATTGAAACTTTTCAATTACATATTGGTGTATCAAAGGATTCACGATTGCTGAACTAAATAAATGGGAAAGGAACTAGTCATACAAAAAAATAAAACAACAATAGTTCTCGCATGGTTAGTTTGTTTCTATCCATAACAACCTCCAATGCGAGTTTTGATTCTCATTCCTTGTAAACACACTCATGAACCAATCTACTCAAATCTGATTATAATCATCATTGCAATCACACTAATCAATCACAAACGAAACGTTGGATCTATTGTTTCTGTCAAAACAAAAATCGAACACGAAACCACATGAATGGCACTTCAAATCAATCCACTCCCACCCAAAACTCATCGAGAACAATTCATAACCAACTTGGTACACTCTTGCTTCAATAATGCACCGAGTCAATCAAAATGACAAGTATGGATCTACAAAATACTTTATTAACATTCTAGGCAAGAAAAAAGGTGCAAAGGATCAGGAAACTACTCGTATTCACTCAATAAGAATCGAGAATCAAATCACACAAACGGAGAGAATGTAATCAGAAACCATACAGAAATGTGTTGTGAAGTCGATGAAAATGAAAGCAAATCAAATTAACACGACCAAGTAAATAAGATTTACTTGTATTATAGTCAAAAGTTTGCAACTACATATTGGTGCATCAAAGGATACACGAATGCTTAACTAAATAAATACGAAAGGAACTAGTTATATGAAAACATTAAACAACAATAGCTCTCACATGGATAGTTTTTTTCTTTCCATAACAACCTCCAATGCTATGGAGTTTTGATCTCATGCGTTGTAAACACACTTATGAACCAATCTAATCGAATCTGATTATAATTATCATTGCAACTATGCTAATAAATCACAAATGAAACGTAGCATCTATTATTTGAATCAAAACCAAAATGAAACACGAAACCACAAGGATGACACTTGAAATCAATCCACTCCCGCTCAAAACTCATCGAGAACAATTCACAACCAACTTCAAAGATTCTGGCCTAAAAAATGCACCGAATCAATCAAAATGACAACTATGGATCCATAAAATACTTTATTGACATTCTAGGAAAGGAAAAAGGTGTAAAGGATCAGGAAACTACTCGTATTCACTCAATAACAATCGAGAATCAAATCACACAAACAGAGTGAATGTAATCAGAAACCATACAGAAATGTGTTGTGAAGTCGATGAAAATGAAAGTAAATCAAATTAACACGACCAAGTAAATAAGATTTACTTGTATTTTAATCAAAAGTTTGCAACTACATATTGGTGCATCAAAGGATTCACGAATGCTTAACTAAATAAATGCGAAAGAAACTAGTTATACGAAAACATTAAACAACAATAGCTCTCACATGGATAGTTTTTTTCTTTCCATAACAACCTCCAATGCTATGGAGTTTTGATCTCATGCGTTGTAAACACACTTATGAACCAATCTAATCGAATCTGATTATAATTATCATTGCAACTATGCTAATAAATCACAAATGAAACGTAGCATCTATTATTTGAATCAAAACCAAAATCAAACACGAAACCACAAGGATGACACTTGAAATCAATCCACTCCCGCTCAAAACTCATCGAGAACAATTCACAACCAACTTCAAAGATTCTGGCCTAAAAAATGCACCGAATCAATCAAAATGACAACTATGGATCCATAAAATACTTTATTAACATTCTAGGAAAGGAAAAAGGTGTAAAGGATCAAGAAACTACTCGTATTCAATCAATAATAATCGAGAATCAAATCACACGGATGGAGTGAATGTAATCAGAAACCATACAGAAACGTGTCGTGTGGTCGATGAAAAAGACAACAAATCAAGTTAACACGACCAAGTAAATAAGCTTTACTTCTCTTATAATTAAAACTTTTCAATTACATATTGGTGTATCAAAGGATTCACGATTGCTGAACTAAATAAATGGGAAAGGAACTATTCCTACAAAAACATAAAACAACAATAGTTCTCGCATGGTTAGTTTGTTTCTATCCATAACAACCTCCAATACTATAGAGTTTTGATTCTCATTCCTTGTAAACACACTCGTGAACCAATCTACTAAAATCTAATTATAATCATCATTGCAATCACACTAATCAATCACAAACGGAACGTTGGATCTATTGTTGAAGTCGAAACAAAAATCGAACACGAAACCACATGAATGACACTTCAAATTTATCCACTCCCGCCCAAAACTCGTCGAGAACAATTCATAACCAACTTGGTACACTCTTGCCTCAATAATGCACCGAGTCAATCAAAATGATAAGTATGGATCTACAAAATACTTTATTAACATTCTAGGCAAGAAAATAGGTGCAAAGGATCAGGAAACTACTCGTATTCACTCAATAACAATCGAGAATCAAATCACACAAACAGAGTGAATGTAATCAGAAACCATACAGAAATGTGTTGTGAAGTCGATGAAAATGAAAGCAAATCAAATTAACACGACCAAGTAAATAAGATTTACTTGTATTTTAATCAAAAGTTTGCAACTACATATTGGTGCATCAAAGGATTCACGAATGCTTAACTAAATAAATGCGAAAGAAACTAGTTATTCGAAAACATTAAACAACAATAGCTCTCACATGGATAGTTTTTTTCTTTCCATGACAACCTCCAATGCTATGGAGTTTTGATCTCATGCGTTGTAAACACACTTATGAACCAATCTAATCGAATCTGATTATAATTATCATTGCAACTATGCTAATAAATCACAAATGAAACGTAGCATCTATTATTTGAATCAAAACCAAAATCAAACACGAAACCACAAGGATGACACTTGAAATCAATCCACTCCCTCTCAAAACTCATCGAGAACAATTCACAACCAACTTCAAAGATTCTGGCCTAAAAAATGCACCGAATCAATCAAAATGACAACTATGGATCCATAAAATACTTTATTGACATTCTAGGAAAGGAAAAAGGTGTAAAGGATCAAGAAACTACTCGTATTCAATCAATAATAATCGAGAATCAAATCACACGGACGGAGTGAATGTAATCAGAAACCATACAGAAACGTGTCGTGTGGTCGATGAAAAAGACAACAAATCAAGTTAACACGACCAAGTAAATAAGCTTTACTTCTCTTATAATTAAAACTTTTCAATTACATATTGGTGTATCAAAGGATTCACGATTGCTGAACTAAATAAATGGGAAAGGAACTATTCATACAAAAACATAAAACAACAATAGTTCTCGCATGGTTAGTTTGTTTCTATCCATAACAACCTCCAATGCTATAGAGTTTTGATTCTCATTCCTTGTAAACACACTCGTGAACCAATCTACTAAAATCTAATTATAATCATCATTGCAATTACACTAATCAATCACAAACGGAACGTTGGATCTATTGTTGAAGTCGAAACAAAAATCGAACACGAAACCACATGAATGACACTTCAAATTTATCCACTCCCGCCCAAAACTCATCGAGAAAATTCATAACCAACTTGGTACACTCTTGCCTCAATAATGCACCGAGTCAATCAAAATGACAAGTATGGATCTACAAAATACTTTATTAACATTCTAGGCAAGAAAAAAGGTGCAAAGGATTAGGAAACTACTCGTATTCACTCAATAACAATCGAGAATCAAATCACACAAACAGAGTGAATGTAATCAGAAACCATACAGAAATGTGTTGTGAAGTCGATGAAAATGAAAGCAAATCAAATTAACACGACCAAGTAAATAAGATTTACTTGTATTTTAATCAAAAGTTTGCAACTACATATTGGTGCATCAAAGGATTCACAAATGCTTAACTAAATAAATGTGAAAGAAACTAGTTATACGAAAACATTAAACAACAATAGCTCTCACATGGATAATTTTTTTCTTTCCATAAAAACCTCCAATGCTATGGAGTTTTGATCTCATACGTTGTAAACACACTTATGAACCAATCTAATCGAATCTGATTATAATTATCATTCCAACTATCCTAATAAATCACAAATGAAACGTAGCATCTATTATTTGATTCAAAACCAAAATCAAACACGAAACCACAAGGATGACACTTGAAATCAATCCACTCCCGATCAAAACTCATCAAGAACAATTCACAACCAACTTCAAAGATTCTGGCCTAAAAAATGCACCGAATCAATCAAAATGACAACTATGGATCAATAAAATACTTTATTGACATTCTAGGAAAGGAAAAAGGTGTAAAGGATCAAGAAACTACTCGTATTCAATCAATAATAATCGAGAATCAAATCACACTGACGGAGTGAATGTAATCAGAAACCATACAGAAACTTGACATGTGGTCGATGAAAAAGACACCAAATCAAGTTAACACGACAAAGTAAATAAGCTTTACTTCTTTTATAATTAAAACTTCTCAATTACATATTGGTGTATCAAAGGATTCACGATTGCTGAACTAAATAAATGGGAAAGGAACTATTCATACAAAAACATAAAACAACAATAGTTCTCGCATGGTTAGTTTGTTTCTATCCATAACAACCTCCAATGCTATAGAGTTTTGATTCTCATTCCTTGTAAACACACTCGTGAACCAATCTACTAAAATCTAATTATAATCATCATTGCAATTACACTAATCAATCACAAACGGAACGTTGGATCTATTGTTGAAGTCGAAACAAAAATCGAACACGAAACCACATGAATGACACTTCAAATTTATCCACTCCCGCCCAAAACTCGTCGAGAACAATTCATAACCAACTTGGTACACTCTTGCCTCAATAATGCACCGAGTCAATCAAAATGATAAGTATGGATCTACAAAATACTTTATTAACATTCTAGGCAAGAAAATAGGTGCAAAGGATCAGGAAACTACTCGTATTCACTCAATAACAATCGAGAATCAAATCACACAAACAGAGTGAATGTAATCAGAAACCATACAGAAATGTGTTGTGAAGTCGATGAAAATGAAAGCAAATCAAATTAACACGACCAAGTAAATAAGATTTACTTGTATTTTAATCAAAAGTTTGCAACTACATATTGGTGCATCAAAGGATTCACGAATGCTTAACTAAATAAATGCGAAAGAAACTAGTTATACGAAAACATTAAACAACAATAGCTCTCACATGGATAGTTTTTTTCTTTCCATAACAACCTCCAATGCTATGGAGTTTTGATCGCATGCGTTGTAAACACACTTATGAACCAATCTAATCGAATCTGATTATAATTATCATTGCAACTATGCTAATAAATCACAAATGAAACGTAGCATCTATTATTTGAATCAAAACCAAAATCAAACACGAAACCACAAGGATGACACTTGAAATCAATCCACTCCCGCTCAAAACTCATCGAGAACAATTCACAAGCAACTTCAAAGATTCTGGCTTAAAAAATGCACCGAATCAATCAAAATGACAACTATGGATCAATAAAATACTTTATTGACATTCTAGGAAAGGAAAAAGGTGTAAAGGATCAAGAAACTACTCGTATTCAATCAATAATAATCGAGAATCAAATCACACTGACGGAGTGAATGTAATCAGAAACCATACAGAAACTTGACATGTGGTCGATGAAAAAGACACCAAATCAAGTTAACACGACAAAGTAAATAAGCTTTACTTCTTTTATAATTAAAACTTCTCAATTACATATTGGTGTATCAAAGGATTCACGATTGCTGAACTAAATAAATGGGAAAGGAACTAGTCATACAAAAACATAAAACAACAATAGTTCTCGCATGGTTAGTTTGTTTCTATCCATAACAACCTCCAATGCGAGTTTTGATTCTCATTCCTTGTAAACACACTCATGAACCAATCTACTCAAATCTGATTATAATCATCATTGCAATCACACTAATCAATCACAAACGAAACGTTGGATCTATTGTTTAAGTCAAAACAAAAATCGAACACGAAACCACATGAATGGCACTTCAAATCAATCCACTCCCACCCAAAACTCATCAAGAATAATTCATAACCAACTTGGTACACTCTTGCTTCAATAATGCACCGAGTCAATCAAAATGACAAGTATGGATCTACAAAATACTTTATTAACATTCTAGGCAAGAAAAAGGTGCAAAGGATTAGGAAACTACTCGTATTCACTCAATAACAATCGAGAATCAAATCACACAAACAGAGTGAATGTAATCAGAAACCATACAGAAATGTGTTGTGAAGTCGATGAAAATGAAAGCAAATCAAATTAACACGACCAAGTAAATAAGATTTACTTGTATTTTAATCAAAAGTTTGCAACTACATATTGGTGCATCAAAGGATTCACAAATGCTTAACTAAATAAATGTGAAAGAAACTAGTTATACGAAAACATTAAACAACAATAGCTCTCACATGGATAATTTTTTTCTTTCCATAAAAACCTCCAATGCTATGGAGTTTTGATCTCATACTGTGTAAACACACTTATGAACCAATCTAATCGAATCTGATTATAATTATTATTCCAGCTATCCTAATAAATCACAAATGAAACGTAGCATCTATTATTTGATTCAAAACCAAAATCAAACACGAAACCACAAGGATGACACTTGAAATCAATCCACTCCCGATCAAAACTCATCAAGAACAATTCACAACCAACTTCAAAGATTCTGGCCTAAAAAATGCACCGAATCAATCAAAATGACAACTATGGATCCACAAAATACTTTATTGACATTCTAGGAAAGGAAAAAGGTGTAAGGGATAAAGAAACTACTCGTATTCAATCAATAATAACCGAGAATCAAATCACACAGACGGAGTGAATGTAATCAGAAACCATACAGAAACGTGACGTGTGGTCGATGAAAAAGATACAAATCAAGTTAACACGACCAAGTAAATAAGCTTTACTTGTCTTTTAATTAAAACTTTTCAATTACATATTGGTGTATCAAAGGATTCACGAATGCTTAACTAAATAAATGGGAAAGGAGCCAGTCATATAAAAACATAAAACAACAATAGTTCTCGTATGGTTAGTTTTTTTCTATCTATAACAACCTCCAATGCTATAGAGTTTTGATTCTCATGCTTTGTAAACACACTCATGAACCAATCTACTCAAATCTGATTATAATCATCATTGCAATCACACTAAACAATCACAAATGGAACGTTGGATCTATTGTTTAAATCTAAACAAAAATCGAACACGAAACCACATGAATGACGCTTGAAATCTATCCACTCCTGCCCAAAACTCATCGAGAACAATTTATAACCAACTTGGAACACTCTTGCCTCAATAATGCACCGAGTCAATCCAAATGACAAGTATGGATCTACAAAATACTTTATTAACATTCTAGGCAAGAAAAAAGGTGCAAATGATCAGGAAACTACTCGTATTCACTCAATAACAATCGAGAATCAAATAACACAAACGGAGTGAAGGTAATCAGAAACCATACAGAAATGTGTTGTGAAGTCGATGAAAATGAAAGCAAATCAAATTAACACGACCAAGTAAATAAGATTTACTTGTATTTTAATCAAAAGTTTGCAACTACCTATTGATGCATCAAAGGATTCAGGAACGCTTAACTAAATAAATGCAAAAGAAACTAGTTATTCGAAAACATTAAACAACAATAGCTCTCACATGGATAGTTTTTTGCTTTCCATAACAACCTCCAATGCTATGGAGTTTTGATCTCATGCGTTTTAAACACACTTATGAACCAATCTAATCGAATCAGATTATAATTATCATTGAAACTATGCTAATAAATCACAAATGAAACGTAGCATCTATTATTTGAATCAAAACCAAAATCAAACACGAAACCACAAGGATGACACTTGAAATCAATCCACTCCCGCTCAAAACTCATCAAGAACAATTCACAACCAACTTCAAATATTCTTGCCTAAAAAATGCACCGAATCATTCAAAATGACAACTATGGATCCACAAAATACTTTATTAACTTTCTAGGCAAGCAAAAAGGTGTAAAGGATCAAGAAACAACTCGTATTCAAAAAATAATAATCGAGAATCAAATCACATGGACAAAGTGAATGTAATCGGAAACCATACAGAAACGTGACGTGTGGTCGATGAAAAAGAAACCAAATCAAGTTAACACGACCAAGTAAATAAGCTTTACTTGACTTTTAATTAAAACTTTTCAATTACATATTGGTGTTTCAAAGGATTCACGAATGCCTAACTAAATAAATGGGAAAGGAACTAGTCATACAAAAACGTAAAACAACAATAGTTTTCGCATGCTTTGTTTTTTTCTATCCATAACAACCTCTAATGCTATAGAGTTTTGATTCTCATGCCATGT
Source organism: Flaveria sonorensis (assembly GCA_025506505.1). Taxonomy (NCBI): domain Eukaryota; kingdom Viridiplantae; phylum Streptophyta; class Magnoliopsida; order Asterales; family Asteraceae; genus Flaveria; species Flaveria sonorensis. Next base: position 13,993,554 of record CM046431.1, on the reverse strand, counting down.
AAACACACTCGTGAACCAATCTACTCAAATCTGATTATAACCGTCACCGTAATCACACTAATCAATCACAAACGAAACGTTGGATGTATTGTTTAAATCAAATCAAAAATCGAACACGAAACCAGATGAAAGACACTTGAAATCAATCCGATCCCGTCCAAAACTCATCGAGAACAAATCATAACCAACTTGGAACATTCTTGCCTCAATAATGCACCGAGTCAATCAAAATGACAATTATGGATCTACAAAATACTTTATTAACATTCTAGGCAAGAAAAAAGGTGCAAAGGATCAGGAAACTACTCGTATTCACTCAATAACAATCGAGAATCAAATCACACATACGGAGTTAATGAAATCAGAAACCATACAGAAATGTGTTGTGTGGTCAATGAAAAAGAAAGTAAATCAAATTAACACGACCAAGTAAATAAGTTTTACTTGTATTTTAATCAAAAGTTTGCAACTACATATTGGTGCATCAAAGGATTCACGAATGCTTAACTAAATAAATACGAAAGGAACTAGTTTTACGAAAACATTAAACAACAATAGTTCCCGCATGGTTAGTTTTTTTCTGTCCATAACAACCTCCAATTCTATAGAGTTTTGATTTTCATGCCGTGTAAACACCCTCGTGAACCAATCTAATCAAATCTGATTATAATCATCATTGCAATCATACTAATCAATCACAAACGGAAGTTAGGATCTATAGTTTAAATCAAAACTAAAATTGAACATGAAACCACAGGAATGACACTTGAAATCAATCCACTCCTACCTAAAACTCATCAAGAACAATTCGTAACCAACTTCGAACACTCTTGCCTTAACAATGCACTGAATCAATCAAAATAACAACTATGGATCCCCCAAATACGTTATTAACATACTAGGCAAGAAACAAGGTGCAAAGGATCTAGAAACTACTCATATTCACTCAATAACAATCGAGAATCAAATCACACTAACAGAGTGAATGTAATCAGAAACCATACGAACATGTGATGTGTGGTCGATGAAAAAGAAAGCAAATCAAATTGACACGACAAAATAAATAAGATTTACTTGTATTTTAATCAAAACTTTGCAACTACATATTGGTGCATCAAACGATTCATGGATGCGTACCTAAATAAATGGGAAAGGAACTAGTTATACGAAAACATTAAACAACAATAGTTCTCACATTTATAGTTTTTTACTTTCCATAACAACCTCCAATGCTATGGAGTTTTGATCTTATGCGTTGTAAACACACTTATGAACCAATCTAATCAAATCTGATTATAATCATCATTGCAACTATGCTAAAAAAACACAAATGAAACGTAGCATCTATTGTTTGAATCAAAACAAAAATCAAACACGAAACCACAAGGTTGACACTTGAAATCAATCCACTCCTGCTCAAAACTCATCGAGAACAATTCACAAACAATTTCAAAGATTCTGGCCTCAAAAATGCACCGAATCAATTAAAATGACAACTATGGTCAACAAAATAGGTTATTAACATCCTAAGAAAGGAAAAAGGTGAAAAGGATCAAGAAACTACTCGTATTCATCCAATAAAAATCGAGAATCAAATCACAAGAACAGAGTGAATGTAATCAGAAACGTGACGTGTGGTCGATGAAAAAGAAACCAAATCAAGTTACCACGACCAAGTAAATAAGATTTACTTGTATTTTAATTAAAACTTTTCAATTACATATTGGTGTATCAAAGGATTCACGAATGCTTAACTAAATAAGTGGGAAAGGAACTAGTCATACAAAAACATAAAACAACAATAGTTCTCGCATGGTTAGCTTTTTTCTATCCATAACAACCTCCAATGCTATAGAGTCTTGATTCTCATGCCTTGTAAACACACTCGTGAACCAATCTACTCAAATCGGATTATAATCATCATTGCAATCTTACTAATTAATCACAAATGAAACGTTGGATCTATTGTTTAAATCAAAACAAAAATCAAACACGAAACCACAAGAATGACATTTGAAATCAATCCACTCCAGCCCAAAACTCATCGAGAACAATTCATAACCAACTTCCAACACTCTTGCCTTAATAATGCACCGAGTCAATCAAAATGACAAGTATGGATCTACAAAATACTTTATTAACATTCTAGGCAAGAAAAAAGGTGCAAAGGACCAGGAAACTACTCGTATTCACTCAATAACAATCAAGAATCAAATCACACTAACAGAGTGAATTTAATCAGAAACCATACAGAAATGTGATGTGTGGTCTATGAAAAAGAAAGCAAATCAAATTAACAAGACCAAGTAAATAAGATTTACTTGTATTTTAATCAAAAGTTTGCAACTACATATTGGTGCATCAAAGGATTCACGAATGCTTAACTAAATAAATACGAAGGAACTAGTTATACGAAAACATTAAACAACAACAGTTCTCGCATGGTTAGTTTTTTTCTGTCCATAACAACATCCAACGCTATAGAGTTTTGATTCTCATGCCTTGTAAACACACTTGTGAACCAATCTAATAAAATCTGATTATAATCATCATTGCAAACACACTAATCAATCTCAAGCGATACTTAGGATCTATAGTTTAAATCAAAACTAAAATCGAACATGTAACCACATGAATGACACTTGAAATCAATCCACTCCTGCCCAAAACTCATCGAGAACAATTCGTAACCAACTTCGAACACTCTTGCCTTAACAATGCACCGAATCAATCAAAATGACAATTATGGACCACAAAATACGTTATTAACATACTAGACAAGAAACAAGGTGCAAGGGATCTAGAAACTACTCGTATTCACTCAATAACACTCGAGAATGAAATCACACCGACGGAGTAAATGTAATCAGAAACCATAAAGAAACGTGATGTGTGGTCGGTGAAAAAGAAAGCAAATCAAATTGACACGACCAAGTAAATAAGATTTACTTGTATTTAAATCAAAACTTTGCAACTACATATTGGTGCATCAAAGGATTCATGAATGCTTACCTAAATAAATGGGAAAGGAACTAGTTATACGAAAACATTAAACAATAATAGTTCTCGCATGGATAGTTTTTTTCTTTCCATAACACCTTTAATGCTATGGAGCTTTGATCTCATGCCTTGTAAACACACTTATGAACCAATCTAATCAAATCTAATTATAATCATCATTGCAACTATGCTAACAAATCACAAATGAAACGTAGCATCTATTGTTTGAATCAAAACCAAAATCAAACACGATACCACAAGGATTATAATGCTATGGAGCTTTGATCTCATTCCTTGTAAACACACTTATGAACCAATCTAATCAAATCTAATTATAATCATCATTGCAACTATGCTAACAAATCACAAATGAAACGTAGCATCTATTGTTTGAATCAAAACCAAAATCAAACACGATACCACAAGGATGACACTTGAAATCAATCCACTCCCGTTCAAAACTCATCGAGAACAATTCACAGCAAACTTCAAAGATTCTGGCCTTAAAAATGCACCGAATCAATCAAAATGACAACTATGGTCCACAAAATAGTTTATTAACATTCTACGAAAGGAAAATGGTGCAAAGGATCAAGAAACTACTCGTATTCAATCAATAATAATCGAGAATCAAATCACACGGACGGAGTGAATGCTATCAGAAACATGACGTGTGGTCGATGAAAAAGAAACCAAATCAAGTTACCACGACCAAGTAAATAAGATTTACTTGTCTTTTAATTAAAAGTTTTAATTTACATATTGGTGTATCGTAGGAGTCAAGAATGCTTAACTAAATAAGTGGGAAAGGAACTAGTCATACAAAAACAATAAACAACAATTGTTGTCGCATGGTTAGATTTTTTCTATCCGTAACAACCTCCAATGCTATAGAATTTTGATTCTCTTGCCTTGTAAACACACTCGTGAACCAATCTACTCAAATCTGATTATAATCATCATTGCAATCACACTAATGAATCACAAACGAAACGTTGGATCTATTGTTTAAATCAAAACAAAATCAAACACGAAACAACATGAATGACACTTGAAATCAATCCACTCCCGCCCAAAACTCATCGAGAACAATTCATAACCAACTTCAAACACTCTAGCCTCAATAATGCATCGAGTCAATTAAAATGACAACTATGGGTCTAGTAAATACTATATTACATTCTAGGCAAGAAAAAAGATGCAAAGGATCAGGAAACTACTCTTATTCACTCAATAACAATCAAGAATCAAATCACAATGACAGAGTGAATGTAATCAGAAACCATACAGAAATGTGACGTGTGGTCGATGAAAAAGAAAGCTAATCAAATTAACACGACCAAGTAAATATTGGTGCAACTACATATTGGTGCATCAAAGGATTCACAAATGCTTAACTAAATAAATGCAGAAGGAACTAGTTTTATGAAATCATTAAACAACAATAGTTCTCGCATGGTTAGTTTTTTTCTATCCATAACAACCTCCAATGCTATAGTGTTTTGATTTTCATGCCTTTTAAACACACTCGTGAACCAACCTAATCAAATCTGATTATAATCATCATTGCAATCACAATAATCAATCTCAAACGGAACATAGTATCTATAGTTTAAATCAAAACTAAAATCGCACATGAAACCACATGAATGACACTTGAAATCAATCCACTCCCACTCAAAACTCATCGAGAACAATTCACAACCAACTTCTAAGATTCTTGCCTCAAACATGCACCGAATCAATCAAAATGACAACTATGGTCCACAAAATACTTTATTAACATTCTAGGAAAGGAAAAAGGTGCAAAGGATCAAGAAACTACTCGTATTCAATCATTAATAATCGAGAATCAAATCACACAGACAGAGTGAATCATCAGATCTCAAATCCATTGAGAATTGGATGAGTTTGAGCTGATTTCATGCTGAAAAAGGCTGTCCAGGTACATCAGGCGAATTTACAGCTCGTCCAACAAAATTACAGCATCTTTTAGAGAAACTACATAGTTTAGCCAGACGAAACTAGGGTTCCTTCAGCGAAACTAAGCTGTTTGGTTTTTGGATTTGGTTTCCTCGTTCTAGCGAAAATACATGTGTTGAACGAAAGTTCATAGTGTTTGTGTGCCAATCCCAGCAAAATTGCTACCAAATTGTTCTCTAAACGAAAGTTCAACTAGTTTTGGGCAAAATTACCCTGCGAAACTAGCATTTGTGTGCCATTGTTGGGCGAAACTGCTGCCGAAATTACGAGGGAAATTACCAGCGAACTTGCTAGCGAAATTAGTGAAAATTCAGCTAATTTAGTGAAATTTAGCGAAATTAGCCTCTGATCATTTCTAAAATGTCTTCTTCAGAAGTAGCTAATTTTCATAAATCTGATAATCTAAAATCAGCACAAAGTCGGTTTGATTCTTTTGCAGCCATGAAAGATGAAAAGATATCTGATTTTGTTGATCTATTTATGATGGTGGCAAGCAATCTTAAGAAGTATGATGACCAGCTGGGGAACGATGAACGAGTCACAAAACTTTTGGACTCTCTTCCTCCACAGTGGAGTCCACAAGTTAGGTGTTAAAGCAGGAAAGAAATTTTGCTGACTACAAACTCATTGAAGTTATCAACAAACTGAAGTCATTTGAATTGAATATAAAAAGAAGAGAGTATAATCAATGCATGTATGGAGGTGTATCTTCAAGTACTAAGATTAATATAGAGTCTGAAGAAGAAGTGAACCATGCATTGATGGCTGAGGTGGAAAATAGCGATGAGGATATTGATGAGGATTTTGACCCGTTCAAAGAATTTAGGTGTGATACTCAAGGTGAGAGTGTTGGTGATGTTGGTGATTGTGAAAGCCAGAGTAAAGTTCAGGATGAAGGAAAGCAAGAGGAAGGTGAAGCTGAAGAAGCTAAGAAGTGAGCTGCTGAGGAGGAAGAACACAAAAAGAACACTCCTGTCTGTCAATGTGAAAGCCCTAGCTACTAAAAAGATAGTTATGGGGCTTCCTTATGAGGTTGTTCAAGACATGTGTTCTCCTCTTTGCAAAATTCGTTTATCTGGAGTTTATAAAGCTAACAGATTATTGTTAGAAAATGAAAATAAATTAAAACAAATAAACAAAGAACTTAAAATCAATGAGTCCAAATATTTTATCAAACTAAAAGAAGCTTTAAAAGAAAATGATCTTTTAAAAAGAAATCTTTTAGAAAAGAATGTCGAGATTAATGTTTTGAGCGAACGTGTCATATTAGCAGCATTAGAGACTAGTAAGCTTAAAACTAAACTTGATAAATGGACAATATCAGGGATGAAACAGGAAGAACTATTCTGTAAGCAAAGGGGAGCAAGAATCAAAACAAGTATGGGATGTGGTGAAACTTCATATGTTTATCCTCCTCCTAGCACTCATTGTTACTCTCCTATGCCTCAACCTCATCCATCTAATGATTTAATTAAAGCTGCAGATACTAAAAGCTTACATGCAGGTTTAAGCAGGGTTAATCACATAGAGGTTCGAGATGAATATGATTTTCCTGCAGGTTTGGGGCTCATCAAGCAAGGATCTGATCTGCAAAATGATAATTTCAACTTTAATGCTTTAAAACCAGTATCAGTTGTTTCCAGTAACTTCTTTAACAAATTCATTAAAGGTAACATCCCTTTGTTTGTTCCTGTCAAGTTTGTCAAAGAAGGAATAGCTGTGGAATCATCAAGCAATCAGAACTCAACAACACAAACCAACACAACAAGAGTTATCAACCAAGATCCATTGGAAGCTGTCTTGTGTATACAAAACTGGACAAGCTCTGATGATGAATCAGAGATCATCAAGTCACCTGAAGTTATCAAGTGTCAAATGCTTCCAAAAGTCGAATCAAGACCTATACGGATCTCATCTCCAACTGCTAAGCAAATCAGCAATTCCTCTAAAGCTCAGCAGAAGCACTCACCATCTTCATCTGCTATCCATCATGATCTTCACAAATCTGCTTCCAAGTCTAACAAGTCACCAGTCATACAAAAAGGTTCTAAGAAGAATATTTAGATCTCAGCTTCAAAAACATCACAAATCAAATCACAACCCAGTTCGAAATCCACATTGACAAAGCCTCAAAAGTTCAATCTTCTAATATCTAAAAGAAGAATCTTCAAGGTTGTTGACAAGCTGCAACAACCACAAAGCAGGATCCACCCTCTCCTGCTATTCACAGGACTACAAAGAACCAAAAGCCTTTCAAGGATTGCATTAGATATGGAAAAGAAGGTCATGTGCTAAAGAAGTACCCTCAGGTTCAAAGGCAAGCTTCAAGAGGTAAAGATAACACAGGTTGCTTCTCGGGTTCAAAAGGTAAAAAGCGCATATCTTTGAATGGTTGGATAAAGAACAATCTATCCAAACCTTCTCATGTGAAGCCGGTTTCACATGATTCAAAGATGAAAAAGACCAATGTTTCAAAATTAAAATCTCTTCCTTCGGGTCTTAAAAAGAAAATGATTTCCAAATTCAATTCTTTTATGTCAAAGTAATTGAACAGAAACAAATTTGGAAAGTAAAACAAAATGAAAAGGATAAAGAAATAAATGATTTTTCAAAAGAGTGTGTGCTTAAACAGGTTACATACACTGATGAAAAAGGAACTCCAAGGACCACGATGGCCTGGGTCCCTCTCTCTAACTAATCTATTAATGAGTGCAGGAACAGTTCAGGAGGAATATTAGTAATCCGTTTTACTGACAGAGAATGTTTCTCAGTCAAATTTGAAGCGGAACAAACAAGTTATGGTTTTGGTATCTCATCCATATTTTGGATACTTATCTACAATATTACAGTTCACACTTCACAATCACTGCATTTTCCTTGGTACTTCATTTCTCATCTTTTTGATAGTATAATTTGGAAGACTTTCTTTGCTAGTATAATTGAAATAGGAACTAAGAACTTGATTTGGGATGACTGAGAAATGATAGTATGTCTTCTCATCTTTTTGTACTTTGAAATGGGAACTAAGAACTTGATTTGGAAGACTTTCACTGCATTTTCCTTGGTACTTCATTTCTCATCTTTTTATACTTTGTGAGAAATGATAGTAACTAATGTAGATGTCTGTTTCACTTAAAATTCTAAAATCTAAAAAAGAAAGTTTGATTATATGATATGCTTGGTAGGCTTAGCCCGAAAACGAAGTAAACAGTGATTCTGTAGCCTGACTAAAGCTTTAGAACTTGGTGATAAGGATCATTTCCATGACATCTCGGCCATCATAAAGTTACAAGTCTCATAAAAAACGGGTTGAGAGTATCTGACTTCTGCCTTGATCCCTTTCATTCCCAAAATCTCCCTATCCCCAAGTCCTGAATACTGCTTCTCGTTAGCTCTTCAGATGTATATTTTGTGCTTATCTCCTCTGCTATCAGGAAGCATTAACCTGGAGCGATGATCTTCTCTGTTATACGTGAGTATAGACCTAAAGCTCTTATCAGCATGCTTAGATGATCATCTCCTCTGTTATACGTAAGTATAGACCTGGAGCTCTCATCATCTGTTTCCTAAAATAAAAGCACAGTGATTCTTAAACTAAGATCATTGTTGAACCTCAAAAGAAAATCAAGCAGAGTTAATCATATTACTCCATAAGCCCTGATGATGGGATAAGTTCTTTGCCGGATGTATGTGGGAACCAAGTTACCTGAGCTTATCTAATCGAACCTAAAACATGCTAAAATCAGCTGCAGGTCACTCATTGAAAAGAATAAGGCATGGGTTTAAACTGGACAAATATACCAACAATCATTCTTGAACTATTTTTGGCTATCAAAATTTTAAAATCATGATCAGACTCTGCATCAGTGTGATCTCACTAACTTGTCGATGTTTAAATACATCCTTGTGCTTAAGTATATCTTGTGGATGTGATCTTATGATCGAATTAGTTCTTGGTGTAAGGTAATTAAATATATATATATATATATATATATATATATATATATATATATATATATATATATATATATAAAAGGGGATTTTTTTCATTTTATTTCAAGTCTTCCACATTGTAGGTAAGCACTTAGACAATCAGTTAGAATGAATTATAACTGTTTCTTTCTACACTTGTACTTTCTATGCATTCTATCAATGAAAAACTATGAATTTTTCTGATTTGTTTGCATTGAATTGATTACTTGTGTTTGTTTTGATTGAATTGTATCATAATATCATCACAGATTGATCCATTTTGATCCTATCAAATGGTATCAGAGCTATTGGTTCAGTGATTTGAGTTCTTCAAACTGTCGAACTGTTGAATCACTTGAATCTGTGATTGATAAGCAATTCAATCAAACAATTGTTGATTTCAGTTGTGTTTCATCATTAGAAACATGAATTGAATCACAATTTGTAGTTAAATTCGTTCAAAATCAGTGAATTGATCAAAACAGTATACGAACCTGTTCTTCATTTTCGAACTAAAATTCGATCAGAAAACTAAATTGTTGTTGTTGTTTGGTGAAATTGAAGATGAAGGACTGTTAATCGATCGAATTACAGTCTAATTGGAAGTTTTCAGAGCAATTCAACAAGTTTTGAATATTTTCAGCAGATCTGAGTTCGTTTGAATCTGTTGAATTTGGCGCTTAGGTCAAAACACTACTGAAAATTGCCTAAGTGTTTGGGCGCTTGACAACTGTTCAGACGTTTTACAACTGTTAAGACGTTTTTGGTCTAGGCGTTTTACCACTGTGGGGGCGCATTACAACTATGTGGACACTTTGAAACTTTCCAGAAACTAAGTATTTTCAGGCGCATTATCACTCTTGAGGCGCATTTGAACTGTTTGGGCATTTTTGACACCCAGGCGTCTAACAACTGTTTGGGCGTTTCACTACTATTCAGGCACATTGTAAGTTGGGCGTTTGAGAATTCTTCTAAGGCAATCCCTTAGACGTTTCAAAGTCAAAGAAGTTTCACAACTGTTAGGCGCTTCATCACTATTCAGGCGCATCACCTCAACACTTAGAAATTTTTTCAAAATTTAAAAATTCAAAAATATTTTCAATTCATTTTTCAAATTCAAAAACTTAAAAAAAAAACAAAAACAAATATTTTTCTAAAATCAAAAATATAAAATGGTGAAATCAGAAGATTTAGAGAACAGAGTTCCTAAGTTGAAGAACATAGCTGATTTTAAAAACTGGTCTCTTAGATTGAAACATTACCTTAATTCTATTAACACTGACTTGTGGAAGTCAATAGAAAGAGGACCTTATATTCCATCACTTCAGATGGTCCTGATAGAGGGTTTGTCTACACTAAAAATTCTCCAGAACCATATCCTGAAGATGAGTTACAAGGTGATGATCTAAGGAAAGTCAAGAATGATATTAAAGCCTATTCTTTGATGTGTAAAGGATTACCACTTGAAGTACTAACTAGACTTGATGGATATCAAACTGGATATACCATGTATAAAGCTTTGAAGATAATTTGTGAAGTTGGCAAGGAGATTCAAGATCTCAAGAAGCAGAAACTGAAGAGGCAGTTAGAGCTGTTTGAGCATTTATCTGGTGAAACTATAAACCAAATGATGAATAGATTTGTGCAACTTACAACTGAGATGTCTACTGCTGGCATCAAAAATGATCTCAAAGATCTAAACTTCAAGCTTCTTAATGCTCTTCCATCCTCATGGAAACAAACTGTGACATTGTTGAAGCACACTGAAAAATTTCCTATGGATCTTGATATGTTGATTGCAAAAATTGAGTCAGTAGAGATTGATAAAAGCTCAAGAAACAATGATAGAGCAGCATCAATATCTCAATAAAAGTATGTTGCATCTCTAGCTATGGAGAATGCCTTTTTGGCAAAGAATGAGAATTTACCAGAAGAAGAGGGTGATCTGTTTCTTGGAGCAGGGTTTTTTGTAGATTCTTTATATACAAGTGCTCCTGCTTATGCATCTCAAACTCAACCTTAGTCTCCTCCTAAACCTCAAAGCTCTAAACCTCAAATTGAGACTCCATCTATTAACTCTGCTAAAACTAGCAAAGTTAAAGATGTCATTAACATCCTATTACAGGATGAAGAGTCCAAATCTGCTTTTACTGCTTTTGTGGCTAGTTTTCAAGCTTATCAAGGTAGTCATTTAACTCAATTAGATTTTGTTTTGCAGGACTTATTTGAAATGGATCTAGATGATGTGGAGGAAATGGATCTAAACTGGCAGATGGTGATGATTGCATACAGAATTCAGAAACACTCTTATGTCAACAGGAACTACAAGCCAAGTGCTAACAAGACTGTTGGATTTGACAAGTCTAAGTTAAGGTGTTTCAACTGTAATAGCTATGGTCACTTTTCAAGGGAATGCAAAGCTCCTAGAAACAAAGGAGGAAATAGTCAATCGAGTTCAAGCAATCAGAGGTTTCAACAATCATCTCAGAAGACATTCCAAAAGCCATACCAAAGCTTACCAATGCCTGAACTTAAAGATGACTCAAAAGCTTTTGAAGAACCCAAGAAAGCTTTAGTAGTGAGCATCAAGGATGGATACGACAGGAGTGCATATGCAGAGCAGTTTACAGCTGACTTAACCTCTAGTTTATCTCTTATTGCAGAAGTTCAAGGAGAAGATTAGTCAGAAGATAGTGATCCAAAGGCTAAGTATGATTCTGAGAATGAAGAAGAAGATACGATTGGAGTGATAAATCTGATCCTAAAGAGGATTTAGAAGAAGTTGCATTGATGGCAAAGTCAGATCAACCAAAGGATGAAAATTTATCTTCCAACTCTAAGACTTCTTCACCTAAATATCCTGAAATACCAGCTAAAGTAAGAGAATAACTATGCACCAAATCTTGCTTTGAACATGTAGAATTTTATCGAACTTATTCTTATAAAATCTATGAAAAGCTTAAGCAAGAGGAATTAATGCATAATAAACTTAAAAATGATCACAAAATATCAGATGAAAAGATCATTTCTCTACAAACTTCATGAAACAAAACTTTGAAAGAATTAGAAATTGTTTCCAAACAACTTGAAGAAATGACTAAGAACTTGGAACAGGAGAAAATAGCACATGTTGCTACACAAGTTGATCTAGCAAAAGTAAAAAGCTCCAAAACGATTGTGGAACAACTGGTGAGTGAACGAAAGGACAAACAAAAAGCAGGCTTAGGTTTCACACACGAACCAATGCCTGAATCTATAACTAACACTTTACCAGAGAACTTCAATACACATGATCATTCTCCTGAAAATAAAGCAAAACTTAAAGCTTACCAAAACAAAAACAACAAGATTTCTGATAATGAAGAAGAGAAAATCAATATTGAAATCTTTGAAGAAAAGGATACAGAAAAGATCAAAAACGGTCATCCAATAAAAGTTAAATCATATGAACCATGACCGGAAAGTAAGAAAATTTTTGTTTCAAAAGAATCTGTGTTGGAGGAAATAATCATTAGAAACAAAGATAAGGCAAAACAAAAAGATGAAACATCTGAAGATTCAAGCTATTATGACTAAAAAGATCAGAAAGAGAAAGAAAATGAACATGAAGATGTTCAATCTCAGATAAAATCAAATTCTACAAAATCAAGGAACCAAAGAAGAAGAAGAAAATTGACTAAAGATAAAACTGATCAAAATAAGAGTCAAGAAAATCAAACAAAAAAATTAATCAAGCAAGTCAATTTAAACCAATAAAATTTGTGTCTGCTGGTAATTTGAACATGAACTTAATTCAAGAAGTTAAACAAACTCCTAAGAACCAATCAAACTCTGATATGAAAACAGGTTCAGATACGAAGACTTCCGCTGACGTTAAATGATTTGTTTCTAAGGATTCTAAGAATACAATTCATGTACAAAAGTCAGAACCAAATATACAAAAGAACAAATTGCCAAATCAAAAACAAAAGATTAACTTTTCGACGCCTAAATCTAAACAAGGATCAAACGTTGTGTCAACACCATAAGTTAACAAACATCTGTTTAACACACCACAAAGGTATTGTGAAATATGTGACATGTATAATCATAAGACTGCTGAATGCTTTTTCAACAAGTACTGTCATATATGTGATATGAGAAATCACTCAACAGTAGATTGTTATTTTAATAAGTACTGTACCTTCTGTGATGAAAGAACTCACAATATAGAAAACTGTTACTTTAGAAAGAGTTCGCCAAGGAAATGATTTACTAATACACATTTAAGCAAAGGTTATGTTAATCCTCAGTTTAAAAGAAATCAACTGTCAGTTTTCAAAGATTAACTAATCAACCTTCCTTAGGTTTGAAATCTTTCAAAAGAAATGACTCTGTGAGACCAAAACAATTCATTCACGATCAATTCATTCGAAGGTCAGTGAAAATGAACAATAAAAATTTTGGAATTAAAAATTTTTCAAAAATTGGTCAATTCAATGGTATGAATTTTCTTAAAAATGATCAAAAATTTATGAATCATAGAACTGGCAATTTCATTAAAAACAAGCCGGATGTGAGCAAACTTCAATTTAAACAATTTACTATTGTTGACAAGTTTGGCAAGCCCAAGACAATCTCGGCTTGGGTTGATAATTCAACTTAATTGTTCTTGAAATGCAGGTGCGCCCGAGAAGACCAATTAACACATGGTATGTGGATAGCGGGTGTAGGCGGCATATGAAGGGCAATCATGCCTTACTTCAAGAATTTAAGTTAAAGGACGGTACTCACGTCGCCTTCGGTGGTGATGCAGGAGGAAAAATCACATGTGAAGGAACAGTATCCGACAAGATAATAAGCTTTGATAAAGTCAACTTTTGCTCACATTTGAACTTTAATTTGTTAAGCGTTTCCCAATTTGTGAAAATCATATTCTGTTCTTTTTGATGATTCTTATTGCTATATTTTTAAGCCAGGTTTTCAGATTAGCAAAGCATGGGTAGTTGTTAAAGCTGTTCGGGATCGAGATGTATATAAGCTGGATATGTCTCAAGTTGATCCATCTACATTAAACAACTTGCCTTATTGCTCAAGCATCAAATGACGAAAGTCAGCTTTGGCATAGACGTCTCGGACATTCTAATTTCAAGAATATGAACAAGCTTGTAGCAGGAAATCATGTTATTGGCCTTCCATCAAAGAAGTTTGCCACTACTGATCTTTGCTCAGCATGTTTAAAGGGGAAGCAACACAGAGCGTCTTATAAGCCCAAGCAAATAAACTCAAATTCCAAACCTCTCCAGATGTTGCATATGGACCTTTTCGGACCAACAAATGTGAAGAGTATTGGAAGAAAATCTTATTATTTAGTTATCATTGATGACTTTACAAGATTTTCATGGGTTTTCTTTTTGAATGCTAAATCTAAAATGGCTGAATTATTAAAAGAATTCATTACAAAAGTTGAAAACCAATTAGAACAAAAAGTAAAAATAATAAGAAGTGATAATGGAACGGAATTTAAAAATGCTAATATTGACATGTTCTATGTAGAAAAAGGAATTGCTCATCAGTTCAGTGCTCCCAGAACTCCACAACAAAATGGAGTTGCTGAAAGGAAGAACAGAACTTTGCTATGAAAGACAAACTGAAAACTCCTTATGAGTTGATGTTTGGCAGGAAACCAAACATAGATTTTCTTAAGTCTTTAGGTTGTCCAGTTTTGATTTTAAATTCAAGTGATCATCTAGGAAAATTTGATTCAAAATCTGATGAAGGATTTTTCGACGAATATTCATCGGTTTCAAAATCCTATCGAGTTTATAACTCTAGGACAAATGTTATACTTGAAACATTCAACGTTAAATTTCTTGAAAATTCTTTTCCATCAGTTTCAAATGGTCCAGCTTGGTTATTTGATTTAGATTCATTGTCAAACTCTTTTCAATCTAACTTGTTTAATCAATCTAACTTGCTTGATTCTGCAGGTGAGAGGAAACCTCAAGGAGATCTTGGTTCTTTCAGTGATGATTCAGATTCTGATGATATGGATGACTCAAGCCCAGATTATCCATTTTTCTCTTTTGTCAAAGATTCAATAATTCGATTTGATAATACGATGATCTCTCTCAACAAGATGAAGATCATTTCGTTTCAGAAAATCAAGCTGTTTCACAACCTATTCCTAATGATGGTATAGAAATTATTCAACCTGAGTCTGGAACGTCATCTATCTCTGGTGATGTAGTTGGTACCGGTAATCTTGATTACTTCATCAACTCACCGACTCAAGTTCCCAATTTCAATCCACATTCTTCGAACCTATTGCATCAGCTTTCTAACTTGAACCAAACCAATCTGGATGTTCATGTTCAAGGGAATGAGATTCCAACATCTATTCACAAGAACCATCCAACCTCTCAGATTATTGGTCCATTGAATGAGAGAACAACAAGAAGCAAATCAGAACAAGCAAATCTTTGCTTATACTCGTGTTTTCTTTCTCAAATTATTCCTAAAAACATTACCGAAGCGTTAAAGGACAATAGTTGGATTGAGGCTATGCAAGAAGAATTATTGCAATTCCGCAAACAAGAAGTGTGGAATCTTATGGATTTACCTGAAGGAGAAAATGCCATAGGTACAAGAACCGTTCAAAAATAAAACAGATGATCGAGGAATTATTACTCAAAATAAAGTGAGACTCGTTGCACAAGGATACACTCAAGAAGAAGGAATAGATTATGATGAAGTATTTGCTCCAGTTGCAAGACTTGAATCAATTCGTGTCTTCCTGGCTTATGCATCATTCATGAAATTCAAGGTGTATCAAATGGACGTGAAAGGTGCTTTCTTGTATGGACCAATCACCGATGATGTGTTCGTAAAGCAACCTCCGGGCTTTGAAGATTCATAATTTCCACTTCATGTGTACAAGCTTAGCAAAGCTTTGTATGGTTTACATCAAGCCCCTAGAATCTGGTATGAAACATTATCACAGCACTTAATCCAACATGGATACACTTGAGGGAAAATCGATCCGACTCTGTTTATCAAGAAGGATGCTGATGATCTTTTATATGTACAAGTGTATGTTCATGATATCATATTTGGTTCTAC
Organism: Flaveria sonorensis; assembly: GCA_025506505.1. Classification (NCBI taxonomy): domain Eukaryota; kingdom Viridiplantae; phylum Streptophyta; class Magnoliopsida; order Asterales; family Asteraceae; genus Flaveria; species Flaveria sonorensis. The sequence goes on along the minus strand of CM046431.1, from coordinate 13,977,498 downwards.
AAGTCCGAAATTGTGCAATAAATTCGAAGAAATCATGAAGTCTCGATTTCAAATGAGTTCTATGGGAGAAATAAATTTCTTTCTTGGACTTCAAGTCAAGCAATCTGCAGATGGAATATTCATAAATCAAGAGAAGTTCGTTGACAAACTCTTGAAGAAATTTAAACTGCAAGATTGTCAGTCCATAGAACTCCAGTTGACGTAAACACCAAGATTGAGCCTGATCCAAAAGGAAAATCTGTAGACGAAACTTTATACAGATCTATAATTGGTTCATTGATGTATCTTACTGCATCTAGACCTGACATAATGTATGCTGTTTGTGTCTGTGCAAGGTATCAATCAGACCCGAAGGAATCTCACTTAATTGCTGTCAAACGCATATTCAGATATCTCAAAGGAAAACCGCCTTAGGGTTATGGTATCCTTATGAAGGAACTTCAAGTTATTTGGGTATACTGATAGTGATTATGGAGGATGTTGTCAAGATAGAAAATCAACTACGGGTGGGTGTCAGTTTTTAGGACCCAAATTAGTCTCATGGCAATGTAAGAAACAAATAAATACCTCCGTTTCAACCGCAGAAGCTGAGTACATAGCTGCTTCAGCAGGATGTTCTCAAATCCTTTGGTTACAAAACCAACTGCTGGATTACGGGTTCAAATTTCTTAAAACTCCAATTTACATTGATAACACTGCTGCTATGTTCATTACAGCTAATCCTGTCCAACATTCAAAAACAAAACATATCGAGATTCAATATCATTTTCTCAGAGATAACTCTAAAAAAGGTTTAATCATTCTGATTCAAATTGCAACTGAAAAACAGTTGGCTGATCTTTTTAATAAAGCCATCTTACCAGGACGGTTTGAGTATTTGGTAGAGTCAATTGGTCTTATTAACCATATTTAAAAATTGGTTTTTGAGATTTCAGTTAATTGAGTCTAAATATGATCAGAACCCTCCCTTACCTGAATAGGACACAACAAAAGAAACTGGCAAAGTTAATTGCCTGATTGTATTTTGTGTGTGCATGTTTCTTAGAAAAGCAAAACCAAATACAAAAATAGAAAATTAAAAAATCAAAAGATAAAAATATAAAACAAAAACTACAAAAATAGAGTTTTTCTTTGTTAATTCATTATTTAGGATGAATTTGTCTTTGCAATATGTGAGAAATGATAGATACATTAGTATGATCAGTTGCATACTTCACTCGATAATAAAGTCTGACGTGATCAGATATGATGTGCAAGTAAGTTCATGTAATTAGAATGAAAAAGTAAATTCTTGTGATTAAACTAAATCACTCATGCATTCAAGTCTGTCTATCTTAGCACTAATGAGTAGTGTTGATTTCTCAAATTGATTGCTTATTAAGACATAATCTCACAACTGGCGGTGATATGAATAATGATTGAGCTCTAATTATCTAAAGCATCTAACACTTCTCTGTTATGAGAAATCATAGAACTGAAGTGATGAGATATCCTTTGTTGTAAGTGATTACAGACCTAGATATTCTCACTGACGCAACAAGATGCCAATGTGCACAAACACCAAATGAGATATGGTTATAGTATATGTCAGGTTAACAAGTTGACAACCACAATGATGTTGACCCGTGCACGTGCTCCTAGGCAATGGTAACCTCAACCTGAAAATAGCATACTAAAAGAGTCAACACAATGGTTGGTGAGTTCAAGAGTTTACGATAATCATAAAACAGTAACAGTTGCAAAATAGAAGAGGTGTATTGAAATAGATAGCTGGTCTATGTTCATCAGTAATAATCATAGTGATTTCGCGATTGAAGCTGACTGTGTTTCGTTTGTTGCCTCCCGTCATGACTTACCTGGTCGTGACGATGTCTGTGTTAGGAGAAAAATTACACCCGTTTGACCTCGAGTCGCACAGGTGGGGCTCGTTAGACCTAGTAGTACTACCCAAGATTTCCTGCTAATCATCATTATTAACAATCCAAAAGTGTGAGGACTTTCATGGTATTCAACACTATATCATACTATACACAACTCATATTAATAAAGTGTTTGTAAAACCAGTATGCTATCTCCCCCAAAAGAGAGTATGTAAAAGAGTGGGGCATGAACTCACCTGATACGCGTAAGAAATTACTTAAGGCTTAACTTGACAAGAAAGAGTGGATAGACAACCCTCAGAGGTCACCTAGAACACATGAGTACATAAGTACGTGTACACAGAATCATAATGAAACCCTAAGTGCTCTACAAACCAACGAACTCAAGGTTTAAGAAGACAAGACACATTTGACCCAGTTGACCCGTTTGACCCGTTGGTGACATTATAGATGAAATTCCATTCAAACAAGCATAACAGTACAACACATATGATTTACATAAAAACTGATCACATATGAAACTTCATTAATCACATGTACTACCTAGATCATCATACAGCCAGATATCATACAAGTCATGCGAATCTAAAACAATTATCATACTCAACATAGCTACAACACAACCAATGCATCATACATAGAATCAAATCATGCACAGCATGCCATGAGAAGCCACTCATGACTTCACACCCTAAACCCTACCAATCCTACTAAGTAGGGGCCTCAGATTCGTACGCGTGTATGATGACCATCAACATACCATTTAATAGAATTCTTATCACCCAAGATGTTCAAACATGATCAACTACTATCCAAACAATAGCCTATCATAACCCCTATGACCTATATCCATGTAATCCCACAAACAGGCCAAACCTACCAATCAACCCAATAAACATTCATACACCCAAACAATACATTCTACTACCTTAGAAACCATCCATGAACATACTAGCATGATCCTAATGTCCTAAACATACTCAAACCATCATATTAAAGAATTTGTGCAAATAAAGTTTCCCTTTTAGGAAAGCACATCCCAAAATCTATCAAACACCCAATACATTCATGAATTCATTACTAATATACCAATTCAAGCTAATGTTAACATCTAGACATGATCAACAACATCCAATCATCCTAATTCATCAATCTTTCTAACCAAAAGTTACTACTTTTAGTAAGACATGAACTACAACATTCATTCTTGGATTTCCAACATTCATATCATCAATCTAACACCCAATCATCATCACAAACACATTAACCACACCAATTCATCATCAAATCACCATATTCATGCAAACAAAGTTACTATTATTAGTAACCTATGAACAACGCATCAAAATCGCAACTTTCTTGCATAATCAACGTTAACTAACGTATATACAATCCAACTAACATATTAACATCATCAAACAATCAAGAATCGACAATCACCATAAAAAATTTGATTAGGGTTTCGGCTAACATCAATACTGCATGAAAAACACCAAAACTAACCTTTAATTCGCGAAAAGAAACAAGAATCGATGTTCCAATGTGTTGTGGAGCTTGAAATCGATCCAAAACCGATGCTTTGTGGGTGTTCTTGGCCGAAATCGCAAGGGAGGGAGTAGGGGATGAATGTCGCGGCCGATGGGGTGGGATTAGGGTTGAGTTTTTCCTTTTGTTTTATTTAATTTGTTATTATTACCACTTAAACCCTTGTAAATTGTATTTTATAAAAAACTAGTTTTTTAATTACTCTTTTAAAATGTTTTTAACCAATGTAATAAACATATGAACTAATAATAACAATTATATGTTTTATCTCTACTAGATACAAAACATACGGATTTAATACACACATTTCCACGTTACGCGATAAAATTCACAATTAATATTTAAATCACGTAATCACAACCAATAATCAACGTAGAAATTATTGTTTAACATTATTAATTATTATTAAGTCACCAACGTTCAACAACAACGAGTGTGTGCTCACGACACGTGTATGCAAGACTTAACGCAACTAACGGAGTTTAGTAACGGAAAATTACCGGATGTCACATTATCCCCATGTTGAAAGAATTTTCGTCCCGAAAATTGCGTTACATATTGTGTTCCATCACTGGTCTACTGCATTGGCACAAAGTAATCGAGTGAGTTTCGGGTGAGTTGTCACATCATCCCCATGTTGAAAGAAATTTCGTCCCGAAATTTAATCAATACCTTCGCCGGCTGGCATCGTCTTTTCGAACAATTGAGGATACTTAAGCTTCATCTGGTCCTCACATTCCCACGTGAATTCTGGTCCACGTCTTGAGTTCCAATGAATCTTGACTATGGGTATCTTGCTTTGCTTAAGTGTCTTTACCTCACGATCCATCACCTCGACTGGTTCCTCAATGAAGCGTAATTGTTCATCTACTTGAACTTCCTCAAGCGGTACGATCATCGTTTCATCCGTTAAACACTTCTTTAGATTTGAAACATGGAATACGTCATGGATTCCACTCAATGAATCAGGTAAGGCTAGTCGATAGGCCACTGGACCTATTCTTTCCAATATCTCAAATTGTCCAACATATCTCGGATTTAGTTTTCCTCTTTTACCAAACCGATTCACGCCTTTCGACGGTGAGACTTTCAGTAAGACCTTGTCACCAATCTGGAACTCTAGAGGTTTCCGTCGCTTATCTGCATAGCTTTTCTGTCTGTCGCGTGCTGCAGCCATACGATTCCTTATTTGTACAATCTTCTCAGTAGTCTCGTGTACTAACTCAGGACCCGTTAGCTGGCTGTCACCAATTTCAGCCCAACAAACTAGTAATCTACATTTTCTCCCATACAACGCTTCAAATGGTGTTGCCTTTATGCTAGTGTGATAACTGTTGTTGTAAGAAAATTCCACCAATGGTAGGTGAACTTCCCAATTATTCCCGAAGTCAATCACACAAGCACGTAGCATGTCCTCCAACGTCTGTATTGTACGCTCACTTTGACCATCGGTCTGCGGGTGATAAGCAGTACTCATATTCAATCGCGTACCTAAAGATTTTTGCAACGACTGCCAGAAGTGAGATGTGAAACGAGCATCATGGTCGGAAATGATTGAAACCGGTACACCATGTCTTGACACTATCTCCTTCAAATAAAGCCGGGTTAATTTCTCCATTTTGTCTGTTTCCCTTATTGCCAAGAAATGAGCAGACTTCGTTAATCGGTCCACAATAACCCATATCGTGTCACAACCAGTAGGAGTTCGGGGTAGCTTGGTAATGAAATCCATTGAGATCTGTTCCCACTTCCACATAGGAATCTTAGGCTGTTGCAACAACCCAGATGGTTTCTGATACTCCAGTTTTTACCTTTGAGCAGGTCAGACACTTGCTCACTTTCATATTAGGCCACCAATAGTGCGCCTTTAGATCATGATACATCTTGTCAGATCCAGGATGTATAGAGTACTTAGACTTGTGTGCCTCACTCATGACCAAGTCTCTCAGATTTCTGTGTAGAGCTACCCAAAGTCTATCAATGAAGTAACGAACTCCATCCGCTTTTACTTCCAATTGTTTTTCCATTCCCCTTAACAATTCAGACCTAATGTTTTCTGCTGTCAAAGCTTCTATCTGAGCCTCTCGGATTTGTTCAGATAACTGTGTGCTAATTGTAAGTTGCAAAGCTCGCACACGTCAAGGCTTAGCAGTTTCTTTCCTACTCAACGCGTCAGCGACTACATTTGCTTTTCCCGGATGATATTTGATAGCACAATCATAATCGTTCAACAATTCCACCCAGCGTCTTTGCCTCATGTTCAACTCCTTTTGCTTAAAGATGTGCTGAAGACTTTTGTGATCGGTGTAAATAGTGCATTTGGTACCGTACAAGTAGTGTCTCCAGATCTTTAAGGCAAAAACTACCGCACCCAGCTCCAAGTCATGGGTGGTATAGTTCTTCTCATGAACCTTTAGTTGTCTAAAGGTGTAAGCTATTACCTTATCCCGCTACAACAATACACACCCAAGTCCTTGAATGGAAGCGTCACAATAGACTACAAAATCATCACTTCCATCCGGTAAGCTAATATCGGTGCGCTACACAGTTTCTGTTTCAGCAACTGGAAAGCAGATTCCTGACTCTCGCCCCATTTATACGGTGTTCCTTTATGAGTCAAGGCCATGAGAAGTTGAGCGATCTTAGAAAATCCTTCAATGAACCGTCGATAGTATCCCGCCAGTCCAAGAAACTGTCGTATCTCACTTGGCGTCTTAGGAATTGACCAATTCTTTATCACCTCAATCTTTGCCGGATCAACATGTATTCCTTTCTCGTTAACAATATGACCCAAGAATTGCACTTCGCGTATCCAGAAATCACACTTAGAAAATTTGGCGTACAGTTGTTCTTTTCTAAGTAATTCCAAGATTAAATGTAAGTGCTCTCCATGTTCTTCCTCAGTCCTTGAGTAGATCAATATGTCATCGATAAAGACAACAACAAACTGATCAAGATAGGGTTTGCACACTCGATTCATGAGGTCCATGAATACTGCTGGTGCATTCGTCAACCCAAATGGCATGACCAAAAATTCATAGTGACCATATCGTGTACGGAAAGCAGTCTTCAAGATGTCCTCTTCTCGAACTCTCAGCTGATAATACCCAGACTTCAGATCAATCTTAGAGTAATAGCTTGATCCTTGCAGTTAATCAAACAAATCATCTATACGAGGTAAATGATATCTATTCTTGATCGTGACCTTGTTCAGCTCCCTATAGTCAATGCACATTCAAAATTTACCATCCTTCTTCTTGACAAATAGAACTGGCGCTCCCCAGGGTGACGAACTGGGTCGGATAAATCCTTTATCCAATAGTTCTTGAAGTTGAGCAGATAATTCCTGCAGTTCGTTTGGAGCTAACCGGTAAGGTGCTCTCGTAATTGGAGCGGCTCCTAGAGTCAACTCAATTTGAAAATCGACTTGACGATGAGGTGGTAGTCCGGGTAGGTCCTCCGGAAACACCTCGGGAAACTCACAAACCACGGGAATATCCTCTATCTTCTTTTCCTCTTTCTGATTATCGGTGACAAGTGCTAATATGGCTAGACGACCTTTCCATAACAACTTCTATGCCTTCATGAATGAGATGATGCCCATCACTACTCCACTCCTATCATCTTTAATCAAGAGAATTTCTTCACCGTTAGGAATCCATATAACCTTCTCGTGACATATGACTTCCGCTTGCTTGTCAGAAAGCCAATCCATACCGACTACTACATCGAAGCTTCCAAGTTTGATAGGCATGAGATCTATTGCGAAGGTATGACCAGCAAGTTCTATCTTGCAGCCTCTAAGGATATGTGTCACGTGAATCTGTTTACCGTCAGCTAACTCTACGGTGTACTTAGATTCTAATGTTGAAGGCATATCACTTAAAATACTACTAAACTTAGTGGAAATAAAGCTTCTATCAGCTCAAGTATCAAATAATACGGTATCAAAATGACCATTAACCGAGAATTTACCAGTTACTGTTGTAGGATCGTTTAGAGCCTCACCTGTGCCAATGACGAATGCTCTCCCTTTGATTCCATTATTATTTCCACCATTGTTGTTGCCATTACCATTGTTGTTGTTATTGTTGTTGCCGTTGTTGTTATTGCCAGTGTTGTTCCCGCCATTTCCATTTCTCTTAAGCTGTAGACAATTGCGCCTGTAATGACCTTCTTTTCCGCACTCGAAACAACCTTTCGGAGTTTTTTGTGATTGTTGAGGCTTCTTCATCAGTTCACCTCGGTAGTCCTTTGCTGCATGCCCAACTTTACCACAGCGTTGGCATCGGAAGTTATCACACCTGCCGGTGTGATGATAGTTGCATTGATTGCACTTGGGACTTTTCCCCACATAGCCTCCTTGTCCTTGCGATGCCGAGGATGCTTGATTGAAATTTCGGTTGTTATCAAACCTCCTTTGTTGCCGGGGAGGTTGCTGCTGCTGTTGTACCTGTTGCTGCTGTTGTTGTGGTTGGTTGCTGGAGGATGAACCTTTGTTACTAATGTTCTCCCACTTTTGTTTGTTGTCGAGCACATTAGCAACCGCGCCCCATTTGGGTAACCGTCCTTGCTCAACTGCCTGGTCAGTCAGCCTGTGGGCTGTCCGGATAGCCTGCTATATGGTAGTGGGGTTGGAAGCAGTTACCATACTCTGAATTTCGGGCACCAGTCCACGTATGTAGTGCTCGACTCTCTTGTGCATTTCATTGACCATTCCAGGGCATAGTGTGGCCAACTCATGAGTACGGCTCGTGTAGGCTTCAATCTCTGAGCCTTGCATTTTGAGTTGCCAGAACTCAATCTCCAGCTTCTGTACTTCGTTTTAGGGGAAGTATTCTTCGGTCATAATCCCCTTAAATTCATCCCAAGGTAGTTCATTAGCCATGGCTTGACCCAGCATTTGTACCTGGGCATTCCACCAAGAAAGTGCTGCACCCTCAAGTGTTCCGGTTGTGAACTTCATTTGGTCAGCTGGCGGACAGTTACATTTCACGAATACGGATTCAGTTTTCTCAAACCACCATACTAATCCCACGGATCCTTCCATCTCGCTGTAGGTGTGAGGTTTACAATCCATGAAGGACTTGTAAGTACAAGGTGGAGGTCCTGTTTCGACAAACCATACATTAGTCAGGTATCCCAGACAAGTAACTAGGATAATTGGTTAAACCTCTTTTATCATTTACCTGCTGGCTGTCCGGTTTGGGCAGCAGCCACTGCTGCCTGTACGTGCTCGTTAATTAGGGCAGCCAACTCTGCAGGTGTCATGTTTATGGCACCGGCACCACGACCTCCGGTGCCACGTCCACGGCCTCGTCCACGTCCTCTTCCACGTCCGTCCATATTTCACTTTACATTCATAAATACAATAACGAGTAACATCCAAAACATTAATCTCATTGAGGTACAGTAAATAATAAGAAATAAGGATTTCATCACAACCACAACATTTATAATATAAATAATAACCAAAGATAAATAAATTGTAAATGAGTCACAAAGTATTCCATCAATGTCAAAATTTGAGTTTTTCAATTGGGTGGGAAACAACCCTTGCCACATAGGTTTCAAAGAAAAGAAACACTATATAGTCTAAGTCATATAAGAGAAGAATCAGTCCAACACATCAGATCCATCACTGTCCTCATCCATCTCCTTCTGTTCCTCTTCGGGGGCTTCCTCCTGTTCCTCTTTTGGGTCTTCCTCATCAGGGTCCACCAAAGGTGCAGGGGCTTCAGCAACCTGAAGTGCTGCCAGTTGTGCCTCTAAATCAGCAAACCTATCATCGATCACTATGTTATGGTGATCCTGCGCGTCCATGCGCCCAGTAAGTGCTACAACGTTGCCTGCCAGGGTATGATGTCCACCAATGGCCATCGAGAGTCGCTCCTGAAGCGTCTCTACCTGGTAGCGCAACTAACGCATCTCAGATCGTAAGGCAGAGTTCTCATCAGTGAGTCCTCGGATACGCTGTCGCTCCGTGTCTTGAGTGGCTACCAAAGCTGCAAACGCCTTCTCGAGAGGGATGTGCAAGGTAGGAAGAGTAGGTAATGCAGAGGCTGTCGATGACTTAGTCCTAGGTCGAGTAGGGGCAACTGGTGGTACACGCTCTCTATAAGCCATACGGTTTATGTAGGTGGGGTAGAAATCCCAGTTGCGCGGAGGATCGAGCTCAGGAGGTATGAAAGGCTGATCCCAGTCTATCTCGCTCGGAGGATAAGGTTGTTGAGGCTAGTTAAATCCCCTATAAGGTACGGGAGAACTAGGAGGTGACTTAGACCGTGCAGGTCTCTTGCTTAAATTTCTGGATGACGATGCCATGCTACGAAGTACGTGATGCGTATGCCAATGAGTATACAGTAAGGAAATAAGTGACAAGTAACTAACAACAGTGCGGCTATAGTCTAGTATGTATGCAACCTAGTTCCCTATAACCAATGGCTCTGATACCAATTTGTCACACCCTCAAAATCCACTTGCGGGGTTTTACCGCGAGGCGTGTGACATACCAGGATCTCAGTCATTAGTTACTCAGAACGACTCTATATGAACAAACATTCAAAATCAGAGTTTAACTTTAAAATATGCGGAAGCGTTTAATAAACCATAAAGACCAAAGTAAAACAATATAATGTAAAATGCGCAAACACACGCGCCCAAAGTAATACCAATAATTACTTAAATGTTTAATAACCAAACCAAAATAAGTTTCAATCATGCTGACAACCACAATGATGCTGACCCGTGCATGTGCTCCTAGGCAATGGTAACCTCAACCTGAAAATAGCATACTAAAAGAGTCAACATAATGGTTGGTGAGTTCAAGAGTTTGCGTTAATCATAAAACAGTAACAGTTGCAAAATATAAGAGGTGTATTGAAATAGATAGCTAGTCTATGTTCATAAGTAATAATCATAGTGATTTCACGATTGAAGCTAACTGTGTTTCGTTTGTTGCCTCCCGTCATGACTTACCAGGTCGTGACGATGTCTGTGTTAGGACAAAATTGCACCCGTTTAACCTCGAGTCGCACAGGTGGGGCTCGTCAGACCCAGTAGTACTACCCAAGATTTCCCGCTAATCATCATTATTAATAATCCGAAAGTGTGAGGACTTTAATGGTATTCAGCACTATATAATACTATACACAACTCATATTAATAAAGCGTTTGTAAAACCAATATGCTATCTCCCCCAAAAGAGAGTATGTAAAATAGTGGGGCATGAACTCACCTGATGAGCGTAAGAAATTACTTAAGGCTTAACTTGACAAGAAAGAGTGGATAGACAACCCTCAGAGGTCATCTAGAACACATGAGTACATAAGTACGTGTACATAGAATCATAATGAAACCCTAAGTGCTCTACAAACCAAAGAACTCAAGGTTTTAGAAGACAAGACACATTTGACCCAGTTGGTCCGTTTGACCCGTTGGTGAAATTATAGATGAAATTCCATTCAAACAAGCATAACAGTACATCACACATGATTTACATACAAACTGATCACATATGACACTTCATTAATCACATGTACTACCTAGATGATCATACAGCCATATATCATACAAGTCATGCGAATCTCAAACAATTATCATGCTCAACATAGCTACAACACAACCAATGCATCATACATAGAATCAAATCATGCACAGCATGCCATGAGAAGCCACTCACGACTTCACACCCTAAACCCTACCAATCCTACTAAGTAGGGGCCTCAGATTCGTACGCGTGTATGATGACCATCAACATACCATTTAACAGAATTCTTAACACCCAAGATGTTTAACCATAATCAACTACTATCCAAACAATAGCCTATCATAACCCCTATGACCCATATCCATGTAATCCCACAAACAGGCCAAACCTACCAATTAACCCAATAAACATTCATACACCCAAACAATACATTCTACTACCCTAGAAACCATCCATGAACATACTATCATGATCCTAATGTCCCAAACATACTCAAACCATCATATTAAAGAATTTGTGCAAATAAAGTTTCCCTTTTGGGAAAGCACATCCCAAAATCTATCAAACACCCAATACGTTCATGAATTCATTACTAATATACCAATTCAAGCTCATGTTAACATCTAGACATGATCAGCAACATCCAATCATCATAATTCATCAATCTTTCTAACCAAAAGTTACTAATTTTAGTAAGACATGAACTACAACATTAATTCTTGGATTTCCAACATTCATATCATCAATCTAACACCCAATCATTATCACAAACACATTAACCACATCAATTCATCATCAAATCACCATATTCATGCAAATAAAGTTACTATTATTAGTAACCTATGAACAACGCATCAAAATCGCAACTTTTTTGCATAATCAACGTTAACTAACGTATATACAATCCAACTAACATATTAACATCATCAAACAATCAAGAATCGACAATCAACATCAAAAAAATCGAATTAGGGTTTCGGCTAACATCAAAAATGCATGAAAAACACCAAAACTAACCTTTAATTCGCGAAAAGAAACAAGAATCGATGTTCCATGTGTTGTGGAGCTTGAAATCGATCCAAAACCAATGCTTTGTGGGTGTTCCTGGCCAAAATCGCAAGGGAGGGGGTAGGGGGATGAATGTCGCGGCCGATGGGGTGGGATTAGGGTTGGGTTTTTCCTTTTGTTTTATTTAATTTGTTATTATTACCACTTAAACCCTTGTAAATTGTATTTTATAAAAAACTAGGTTTTTAATTACTCTTTTGAAATGTTTTTAACCAATGTAATAAACATATGAACTAATAATAACAATTTTATGTTTTATCTCTACTAGATACAAAACATACGGATTAAATACACACATTTCCACGTTACGCGATAAAATTCACAATTAATATTTAAATCACGTAATCACAACTAATAATCAACATAGAAATTATTGTTTAACATTATTAATTATTATTAAGTCCCCAACGTTCAACGACAACGAGTGTGCTCACGACACGTGTATGCAAGACTTAACGGAACTAACGGAGTTTGGTAACAGAAAATTACCGGATGTCACAGTTGGGCGTTTCACAAATCCTCATGCTTCTACACAGTACCTAGCTTTCAAGTGGGAATTTCAAGTAAAAAATTTTTCCAAGTATTGGGCGTTTCAGGTATTCTCATGCGCCTGAACAGTGCAAAAGCGCCTAAACAGTGCTTATGCGTCTGAACAGTGCTCATGCGCCTAACCTCATGTGCGCAAACAGTTCTCATGCGCCTAAGTACTTAGTGAAAAATTTAGTCTCATGCGCATAAACAGTGCTCATGCTCCTAAAAATTTCACTTAGTATAAATACAACACTTTGTGATTTCAGTCGATTCATTCACTCAAAATACCCTGTTCTCTCACACTTGACTATCGATTAGCTTTGATTTTCAGATTGTGATTGATTTAAGTTATAAAATTGCGTTCGATAGTGAGTATTACTGATTATAAACATAAGTTCTTGAACAAAATCACACAAATTTCATGTTTAATGGTTGAATTTGATTGGGCGTTTCTATGGTATTCGGGCATGAACCCTAGTCATCTGAAATATGTGAAATTGTTGAATAAAATGGATATAAGAACTAAAATTAATGATTGATTGTTAATATAAACTTGATTTCGAGCATGTTGATACATTCAAATCAGTTGTTAATCGAAATTGTTCCTGATGATGATTGTTCATTAGTCGAATGTTGAAGATGAACGGTCAAATTTGAATTTTTTTTATAAAATAAAAAATTAATCATAAAATCATGTTAAAATCTGTTTTTGATAAGAATTTATTGATTTAATGTGTTTTATACCACTTTCATACTAACTTGAATGCATTTTGTTCTTGAACAGACCATGTAAACACTTAGAAATTTTTTTTAAGTGCAAGTTAGATTAAAAAAAATTGATAAAACATGCTAATTTTTTAAAATTTCAATAAATTTCATTGATTTTAAGTGTTAAAAGTCAAAGTGTCTAAATCTCTTGTTTCAAATTTTTGTAGATGACTGAGTTAAAATTTGAGCCAAAGCATAATGTAGCAGCTTTACTAAATGAAGAACTACAAGAGGCTGTTAGCTATGAAAAAATGATTAGGTTCCTGTTGAGAACTAAATATGTATATGCTATGTGCTATCAGCCAGTCATATATGCAAGATTGATAAAGAAGTTTGGAACACAGCTACAGTTGAACTCAATGATGATGGTAGAAAGGTTGTAAGGGGATTTATTACTAATGTGAGAATGATTGAAGTTTTTGAAGACTCAATTAGAGAAGCATTAAGGTTGGGACATAATGACCCTGATGATTTAGCTGAATTATCTTTCAATGAATGTAGAGAAACATTTATGGCTATGGGTCACCCAAACCATTTCCCCAAGAAACAATTCTTCAGAGCACGAGTGTATAATCAGTGGAAGCTACATGTTATATCTTTCAGCACTGCATGTCAAAGAGAAGTGCAGGATGGAATTCTTTTCCAGTTGACATAGCATCTCCGATTGTAGCTCTTGCAACAAACAGAAGGTTTAACATGTCAAAATGGATTTTAAATGGTTTTATTTTCAATCTGGAGAAAGGAATTAGGAATAAGTACTTGATGTATCCTAGATTCTTACAAATGATAATTAATGAAGAGTATCCAGACATTCATGTTCATGGTTTTAGTGGAGAGACAATGATTCTGGAGCATATGTCAGAAATTTCTTATAAAAGACTTGCTATGATCACAGGTGCACAAAATGTACCCATGTTTGAATACATGAGAAATGTTGCTAATGATGAGGTGGATGTTGCTATAGATCACTTTCATTTGACTAAGGAAGAACCAATTGATCCAAATGAACTTATTGAAGAATTACCTCAAGAACCTTCTGATGATGATGAAGATGAAGGAAATGATGATGAGAATGATGATGATGAAAGTTCAAGTTCTTCTGATGATGATGATGATAATAATGATAGTGGTAATGATGATGATGAAATGGAAGAAGTTCATGAAGATGTTGTTCATGAATCTGAACATGTTGATGATGATATACATGAAGCTAAACAGGTTGAATGTGAAAATGAAAATGAATTAACTGTTGAAGAGATCATTGAGATGATTGAAGGAAATGTTGAAGCTAATATTCAACAGGACACTGAAAATGTTCAAGATTTTGAAGTTTTTAAAGGTGAGATTCAAAATGATTATCAACAAGATGTTCATATGGCTAAAGAAACAAATGTTCAACAGATTATTGATGATTTGAAAGAAGAAAACTCTAAGCAATTGAAGCTTATTGAGGAATTGAAAGAAGAAAATGATAAGCTGAAAGAAGATTTACTAAAGAAAAATCAAGTGATTGCTGAACTTGAAAGGATAAAGAAGCAATATTCAAATTTTTGAAGTAATGCTTAGAGATTAAGATATTATGGAAGAAAAATTTAAGAATTTGAAAGAAAGCCATGATTTATTGAAAGAAGAATTTGAGAAATTAAAAGAAAGTGAAAAATCTCCATCTCCTGAAGTGATGATGATATCTGAAGCAACTCCAACAAATGTTGAGAAGATATCAAAAGTAGATAAAGGTAAAAGGAAAATTGATGACATTGATGTATCAGTTTTACCTGAATCATCATCAAAAGTGCAATAGATTGTTGATGAACCTACACTTGAAGAAGAAGGAGAGTTTGAAACTCAAAAGAAGATAGAAGCTCTTGATGACATAGACTCATAATTTAATGATGCATGGTACGATGAAGTATTTGAAGATGAAGATTTGGTTGAAGCAAATTATTCTCCTATTAAAGAATCTACTGAAGTCATTCCTATGGATATTGAAGATAAGTATAATTACTTAATCAGGATGAAATATAATAGAGTATTTCTTGATGGATTGACAGTATCTCAAATTAACCAAGAATACAAGAAGTGCGTAACTGCTGAATCAAGTGCTCCTGTAGATCCAAACGAGATTATTGTTGAACATGGTGAATGGAATCCTATTAGTGAAAGCATCAATGTTGATGAACTTTCACTTCTGAATTGCATCATCCAGATTCAAATGATATGAATGTTACTACTTTAAGGACATGGTTACAATCACGTAACTATGTAAGGAAGAAGCTCAATAGATTACAAGCAGAGTCATTGAGAAATTTGGTGAGGAGTTTTCAAGAGACTGAGAAACAAACCAATAGAATGATTGTGCTTGATACGGATAATCCTCAATATCTTAAGATCACAAAATGAACAAGAATCTTGAAGCCTCAAGAAATAAAGAATATGGTGCTAATCAGAAGTGGACATGAGAGAAGGAAAGAGTTAATAAAGTTATTCCCTGAGAATGAAAAACAAGCTTATGAAGTGTCAGTCGAGCAAAAGTAATTGTGGAACAAAGCTCGGACTGCTGGTGATCTAGTTAGAAATGTTTTACAAAAAGGCCAATCAATTTCTGAATTGCTCAATGCAATGATTATGCCAGATTCTACAAAGAATGTGAAAATAGTAGCATGGAAGTATGATGACGTGTTTGATGCATTTTTGATCAAACGTGTAAATGCTATTTGTGATGTTTATCATTTTTACACGAGCATTATAGCCTTACCAGTGCAAGATTTGAAGGAAATGAATAAGTTGCCTTTGATAAATCCTTCAAAATCAAATCGAGGAGAAAATTTTGTTAAACTCCTGAATGTAAGTATGACAAGAATGGAGTCTTATCTAAACACAAGATGTGATCAAGAGGATAAACAATACTTTCAGTCTTTCAAAAGTAAAAGAAAAATTACTGAGAATCCAAAAGAAGAAGAAAGGTTTTTGGATGCTTATAGTGATCAATTTTTTTGAAAAAAGTCACTTCTCCCAGATTAAGGTGATTGATGGTTCACAAAAGACAAAACCAATTTTGAGATGGTTTTATAATTCAGATACTTTTGGGTTGAAATTAGTTCGAAACCTTGATGACTGGGATAAAGATATGATCTCATTGTTTGGTGTATTTGAGCTTAAACTGCTGCATCCGAGCTACATTTCATTTTTGTCTGTTCAAGAATTTGATAAAGTATCTTCTGAAGTGGCAGAGAATGATCAAAAGTATTTCATGTCAATAATCAAAGTAATGAATGCTGCCATGGAAAGAATTTCTTTGAGAAAAGCTCTTGCTTATGCAAAAGAGATTGAGTTCATGAGGATCGAAAGCAAAGGAGTGTTGGAAATCTATTCAAAACAATATCCAAACCCAATTGAACTTTATGATAATATTGATATTGCAGGTTTGTCGAAAGAAACATTGGAGATAATGAATCAAATGGAGATAAAAACTAATCCTTCAAAGTCAGAACAAGGAGTACTTGCAAGCAAATTCAAATCAACAATTTCCAAAGCTTTGTCTGAGTTGAAGCTATACAAGGAAAAACTGATGCTCAAGATCAAGGAGGAACCCGAAGATTACTTTGGAGTATGAAGAAAAAGAGAAAAGACAAGAGAAAAGATTAAAGAATGAAGACAAAAGAGAGAAGACAAAAGATTGAAGATCAAGATTGAAGATTAAAGAAGACAGAAGACAGAAGATTGATGATTTTGAAGACTGAAGACAATGTCAATCTTAGGGGGAGTATTGTAGATTCTTCTTGAAGATTAACATTAAGTCTTTATTAGTCTTTGTATAGTTTTGTCATAGTTTAGGGACTTATTTGTAAATATATGTTCCTTATTTTGTTTTCTTTGATAGTATAAATAGCATAGATAAGGTATTGTAGGTAAGCACTTAGACAATCAATTAGAACGAATTGTAACTGTTTCTCTCTACACTTGTACTTTCTATGCATTCTATCAATGAAAAACTATGAATTTTTCTGATTTGTTTGCATTGAATTGATTACTTGTGTTTGTTTTAATTGAATTGTATCACAATATCATCACAGATTGATCCTATCATATTTTATAGTGTTTGATCTAGATTTTACACAAATATCTTTGATATCTGTGTTATCAGTGGGATTTGTTTGTGTTTATCAATCAAGTGCACTGTTATATCGATCAGTAGGACCAACAAAAATCGAACACGAAACCACATGAATGACACTTGAAATCAATCCACTCCCGCCCAAAACTCATCGAGAACTATTCATAACCAACATGGAACACTCTTGCCTCAATAATGCACCTAGTCAATCAAAATGACAAGTATGGATCTACAAAATACTTTATTGACATTCTAGGCAACAAAAAAGGTGCAAAGGATCAGGAAACTACTCGTATTCACTTAATAACAATCGAGAATCAAATCACACTAACGGAGTGAATGTAATCAGAAACCATACAGAAATGTGATGTGTGGTCGATGAAAAAGAAAGCAAATCAAATTAACACGACCAAGTAAATAAGATTTACTTGTATTTTAATAAAACGTTTGCAACTACATGTTGGTGCATCAAAGGATTCATGACTGCTTAACTAAATAAATGCGAAAGGAACTAGTTATACGAAAACATTAAACAACAACAGTTCTTGCATGGTTAGTTTTTTTCTATCCATGACAACCTCCAATGCTATAGAGTTTTGATTCTCATGCCTTGTAAACACACTCGTGAACTAATCTAATCAAATCCGATTATAATCATCATTGTAATCACACAAATCAATCACAAACAAAACGTTGGATCTATTGTTTAAATCAAAACAAAAATAAAACAAGAAACCACAGGGATGACACTTGAAATCAATCCACTCCCGCCCAAAACTCATCAAGAACAATTCATAACCAACTTCGAACACTTTAGCCTCAATAATGCACCGAGTCAATCAAAATGACAACTATGGGTCTAGAAAATACTTTACTAACATTCTAGGCAAGAAAAAAGGTGCAAACGATCAGGAAACTACTCGTATTCACTCAATAACAATCCAGAATCAAATCACACTGACGGAGTGAATGTAATCAGAAACCATACAGAAATGTGATGTGTGGTAGATAAAAAAGAAAGCAAATCAAAATAAAATGACCAAGTAATTAAAATTTACTTGTATTAAAATCAAAAGTTTGCAACTACATATTCATGCATCAAAGGATTCATGAATTCTTAACTATATAAATGCGAAAGGAACTAGTTTATTAAAAACATTAAACAACAATAGTTCTCGCATGGTTAGTTTTTTTGTCCATAACAACCTCCAATGCTATAGAGTTTTGATTCTCATGCCTTGTAAACACACTCGTGAACCAACCTAATCAAATCTGATTATAATCATCATTGCAATTACACTAATCAATCTCAAACAAAACATAGGATCTATAGTTTAAATCAAAACTAAAATCAAACATGAAACCATATGAATGACACTTGAAATCAATCCACTCCTGCTCAAAACTCATCGAGAACAATTCATAACCAACTTCGAAGATTCTTTCCTCAAAAATGCTCCGAATCAATCAAAATGACAACTATGGATCCATAAAATACTTTATTAACATTCTAGGAAAGGAAAGAGGTGCAAAGGATCAAAAAACTACTCATATTCAATCAATAATAATCGAGAATCAAATCACACGGACGGAGTGAATGTAATCAGAAACTATACAAAAACGTGACATGTTGTCGATGAAAAAGAAACCAAATCAAGTTAACACAACCAAGTAAATAAGCTTTACTTGTCTTTTAATTAAAACTTTTCAATTACATATTGGTGTATTAAAAGATTCACGAATGCTTAACTAAATAAATAGGAAAGGAACTAGTCATACAAAAACATAAAACGACAATAGTTCTCGCATGGTTAGTTTTTTTCTATCCATAACAACCTCCAATGCTATAGAGTCTTGATACTCATGCCTTGTAAACACACTTATGAACCAATCTACTCAAACCTGATTATAATCATAATTGGAATCACGCTAATCAATCACAAACAAAACGTTAGATCTATTGTTTAAACCAAAACAAAAATCAAACATGAAAGCACAATAATGACACTTGAAATCAATCCACTCTCGCCTAAAACTCATCAAGAACAATTCATAACCAACTTCGAACACTCTTGCCTTAATAATGCACCGAGTCAATCAAAATAACAAGTATGGATTTACAAAATACTTTATTAACATTCTAGGCAAGAAAAAAGATGCTAAGGATCAAGAAACTACTCGTATTCACTCAATAACAATCGAGAATCAAATCACACTGATGGAGTGAATGTAATCAGAAACCATACAGAAATGTGATGTGTGGCCTATGAAAAAGAAAGCAAATCAAATTTACACGACCAAGTAAGTAAGATTTACTTGTTTTTTAATCAAAAGTTTGCAACTACATATTGGTGCATCAAAGGAATCACGAATGCTTAACTAAATAAATGCGAAAGGAACTAGTTATACGAAAACATTAAACAACAACAGTTCTCGCATGGTTAGTTTTTTTATGTCCATAATAACCTCCAATGCTATAGAGTTTTGATTCTCATGCCTTGTAAACACACTCGTGAACCAATCTAATAAATTTGATTATAATCATCATTGTGTAACACCTGGAAATTTTTATAAAAAAAAAAGAAGAAGAAAAGAAAAGAGAAGTATAAAGAAAGAAAGGTGAAATAACACAAGTTGAGGGGTTAAAGTTGTGCAAGAGGCAAACTTTACTATTATTATGTTTAAAAGGTGGGCATGGCCGCCCACTCTTCCTGCTCACCAACTGCTTCGACTACAAAAGTAAAAGAACAGAGAGATTCCATCGGTTTTTAGAGAGAAGAAGAAGATCAACTAGAAGGTAAATTTTTGTGTGTTTTGTTTGGTTTCAGCTGAATTTTCAACTTGTGGACCAAGTCATAAGTGTTCCTCTGTGTTCAGTTGGGTGTTTTTGGTGTGTTTAGGTGTTTGAACTCCAAGTGCTCTCAAGTTTGGAGGGGTTTTACTAGAAGGCTGTTGTAGTTGAGTTCTAGATCCCCGATTTTTCTGTTTTAAACTTGTTTTGGGGCTGAAAGGCATGTAAATTATTATTTTTGCAACATCCAGTATGTTAAACCGTATGTGTTACCGCTGTTTTTAGTGGGTGTGTGTATTTGTAAATGTTTGACTGAATTATGTGGTTGTATGCTTGTTTTACGAGCTTAGTATACTAGATTTGGGCTAAGAATATGTTAGGATGATGATCGGGAACTGAAATTAGCATAAGTTAGAACTAGCATAGTGCCGATGCGCCCAAACTGTACATACGCCTAAGTTTCCCATGCGCCTAAGTACCCATGCACCTGCATACTGCATAGTACTCATGCGCCTGCATAGTACCCATGCGCCTAAGTGTTTGCCCATGTGCGTAAGTTTTTTCCCATGCGCCCAAGTGTCCCATGCGCCCAACTGTCCGTGTGCCTGCATAGTGCCCAGGCGCCCACATAGTGCTCATGCGCCTAAATTGCCTTAGAATTTTTCTGAAATTTTGGAAAAAATAGAAATTTATGATTAAGCTCTGGAACGTTTTGGTGGGTTATGTTTATTCATGTTATGCATGTTTGTGGCCTGTTATTGATGTTCCTCATTACGTATTATTACGTGACTTTACGTGGTGTGTTAATGCTCTTGTACGTAACGTATATAAGCGGAGATTAAAGATAATGAAAAGTGGAACATAACGAATGAATGAAAGTCTTGCAAGCAAAATTAAAGAGGTTCACAACTCAATGAAGAGTTGTTAGCTCAACTGTGAGCAATGTAGCGTGCAATTTTGGCTAACCCGTGAGGGTGTACACATAGGGGGGTCAGTCCTGTGACTGATCCATACGTGTGAAACGGGATCCTTGTCGCTTAACCCCAAGACTAAGGTGGCTATGTGCCTAATGATGGGGTATAGCTTATGACAGGATCTAGATAGAAGTGAAAGATAATGAAAAAGTGTGAAACGAACGATTATGAACGATGATAAAAGATAATAATGATATTATCAAGATGTATGTATGTTGTGTGATCACGAACGAAAGTAAAGGAAAGGTTTTTACTAAAGGTAAAGTATTTTATTTATAAAACTATAACTTACTCAACAACGCTGACTTTTTATGCATTTTTAGTTGGCAGGTAGTTTGTTGCTGAGGATGGCATGAGGGTGAAGCTACTTGGCGGGCAAGACTGGCATCCATCTCATGCAATAATAACGATGTTGTTTTGTAATAAAACTAAGTGATATTTTGTAATCTTTTAAACGACGATGTATTACTCGACAAATGTATTTATTAAAGCCTGAAATGGTTTTTGATGAATTATTCCGCTGCAATATTTTATTTACTTAATAAATCTTAATATGTTTTGATATAAATGAGGTTGTGATTGACCAACTATGGGGTTCCTGGGAACGGGGCCTTATGTATCAGAGCCAAAGTTTAAGAGAAGTGGGTAAATATTTTCAAAACCTAAACTTAAACTGAGAATGGGACCGAATGAGGTATGCCAGCCCAAGTAGCTACGTGCCATCAGATAATTTATTTTCTTAAGGTTAACCGGTATTATGTGCGTGTGCTATCTGATTTATGAGCTCTTAGTAGATTTGGATACTGATGTAGTCAGGATAGGAAATGCTTGGGGGATGAAGAGTAAAGTAAGTGGCTAATCATAACTGGCCACTGTAATTAGGGACTTACTATACTTGACATAATCTGAGCTATTACCTTGAATGACCGTGTTGGTGTTTGAATCTTATAGTGTTTGGAGGATGGCGGGCGGTAGATCTTCGAAGACTTCTCGAGGTGGTATGTAGGGTGGTTGTAGTGCTAGGCCACGTGTCACTGGGAACAAGGCTAAGGCTATTGAGAAGGCTCCTGTAGAGCCCAAGCTTCATCACCAGGAAGGCAATGATAAGAGTACTAATTTGAGAGCCTCTATGAAGGAGGCAGTTGTGGAGGAAGTTCATCAGGTCATGTAGACGATCCTGCCGTCTGTGATGACCGAGGTTATTCATGCTGTGAGGGAGGATGAAAAGAAAGAGAAGGAAGAGAGTAAAAGGACCGTTAGGAGAGGTTCAGGTAAAGGGGAGCAACCAGAAACTAAGATGGTTGTCTCCAGTGATGAAGAGGAAGAGGAAGAGGAAGAGGTACATAAAACTGCCAAGGGGTGTAGTTATAGGGCATTTCAAAGATGCAAGCCCCTAACTTTTGATGGTAACGGGAATGCTGCTGCTGCTCACCTATGGGTGAGGGAGATGGAGGCTGTGTTGGATATCAACGAATGTAGGGAGGATCAAAAGGTGAAGTTTGCTAACCACTTATTCATGGACTCGGCCTTGTGCTGGTGGGACAATATTGTCCAGGCTGAGGGCAGCACAGCTGTTTGGAGGATGAGGTGGAGTGAGCTGAAAAAGTTGGTGATTAAGGAATTTTGTCCTCATAGGGAGCTCGATAAGATTGAGAGAGAGTTCTTACAGCTAGAGGCGAGAACCATGACACACTAGCAATACATGACTAAGTTCAATGAGATGGCAAGGCTGGTGCTGGATCAGGTGACGCTGGTGTTAAGGAAGATCAAGAGGTATATCCAGGGTTTGCCGGTAGATATCCGCAGGCACATGTTCGCCGCCCGGCTGAGTACTTTCAGGTCGGTGGTTGATCTGGCAGGGAGGCTGTATGATGAGAGCGAGATGACAGTGGTAGAGGTGAGTATGAAGGGTGGTGGTGACAAGAACTGGAATGGGAAGAAGTTTGGTCGTGATAGTTTTACCCGAGCAATAAGAGGGCAAGGGTGGATGATCGAAGGGTAGTGTCGGCAGGTATGGGGACTAAGCGGTGTGGTAAGTGCGGGAGGAACATTCAGGGGAGTGTAAGTGGGGACTGAATCTCTGCTTCAAGTGTGGGAAGCGCGGTCATATGGCAAGAGAGTGTGGGGTTGTAAGATGTTATAACTGTGGTAAAGAGGGCCATCTGAGCAGGGATTGCAAGAGGCCAAGGGCCGAGAGCTCCGGGGTGAAGAAATGGGTCAAGAAGGAGGGACCTAAGGCAAAAGCCAGAGCATTCACGATGACCCAGGAGGAGGCTAGGGTGGACCCTGATGTCGTGTCAGGTACGTTCCTAGTAAACAAACTTGTGCCTCTATACTATTTGATTCTGATGCTAGTAAGAGTTTTATTTCTGCTTCCTTCTATGCTAAGTTGCCTATTAGGAGTAGAAAGATTGATGAGCCCTTTGATGTAGAAACTGCCATTAGTAAGTCTACCAGGATTTCTGATCTGATAGAGAATTATGACATAGAGTTAGAAGGCCATAGGTTCTCTGCTAAATTATTCGTGATGCCCCTAGGCGGATTAGATGTGGTTCTGGGGATGGATTGGATAGCGGCCTATGAGGCAAATATTGTGTGTCGCAAGAAGATGATCCGATTGACTACGCCTGATGGGTGTTTGGTGACGATCTATGGTGATCAAATTACTATGGTTCCAAAGGTGGTTTTGATGGTGGTGGCAGAGAAGTGCATGAAACGTGGATTTAGTGCCTATCTAGCTTACGTGAAGGATGCGGATGCGTCAGTACCACAATTGTCTGACGTACCAGTTGTGTGTGACTTTCCAGACGTGTTCCCAGAAGATTTATCAGGTGTGCCACCGGACCGCGAGATCGAGTTCCTGATCGACTTGATACTTGGTGCTCAACCTGTTGCCAAGGCACCATATCGATTGGCTCCGTCTGAGATGAAGGAACTGATGGTTTAGTTGCAAGAGTTGTTGGACAAAGGGTTCATTCGACCGAGTATCTCTCCCTGGGGTGCTCCGGTCTTATTTGTAAAGAAGAAGGACTGTAGTATGAGGATGTGCATCGACTACCGTGAGTTAAACAAGTTGACCATGAAGAACCGGTATCCGTTACCGAGGATTGATGACTTATTTGATCAGCTCCAAGGTGCCAGTTGGTTTTCGAGAATAGATCTTCGATCTGGTTACCATCAGTTGAAGGTGAAGGAGCAGGATATCCCTAAAATAGCTTTTCGCACGCGTTATGGACACTACAAGTTTCTCGTTATGTCTTTTGGTCTACCTAACTCGCCAGCTGCCTTTATGGATTTGATGAACCGAGTGTGTCGGCCGATGTTGGATAAATCAATGATTGTGTTTATCAACGATATCCTGATTTATTTGAAGAGCGAAGAAGAGCATGTCGGTCATATTCGTGAGGTATTGGAGACACTTAGAAGAGAGAAGCTGTATGCTAAGTTCTCCAAGTTCACTTTCTGGTTGCGCGAGGTTCAGTTTTTGGGTCATGTGGTAAATTCTGAAGGGATCGTGGTAGACCAGGCAAAGGTGGAGGCGGTGATGCAATGGAAGACTCCAAAGATGCCATCCGAGATCCGCAGTTTCATGGGTTTAGCGGGCTATTACAGGAGATTCATTCAAGACTTTTCTAAGATAGCCTCACCATTGACCCAGCTGACCCGCAAGGATGTGAAGTTTGTATGGAGTCTGGAACAGGAGAATGCTTTTGAGGAGTTAAAGACAAGATTGACTCAAGCTCCTGTCTTGACGTTACCTGAAGGGAATGAATACTTGGTGGTCTATTCGGATGCTTCTTATTCAGGATTGGGTTGCGTGCTGATGCAACGAGGAAGGGTTATAGCCTATGCGTCCTGACAGTTAAAAATCCATGAGGCTAATTACCCTACTCATGACTTGGAGCTAGCGGCTGTGGTCTTTGCATTGAAGATTTGGAGGCACTACTTGTACGGGACGAAGTGCACTATGTTCACTAACCATAAGAGCTTGAAATACTTTTTTGAGCAGAAGGACCTCAATATGAGGCAAAGGAGGTGGTTAGAGTTGATCAAGGATAATGATAGTGAGATCCACTATCATCCGGGCAAGGCCAACGTAGTGGCGGATGCCCTTAGCCGAAAGGAGAGACCCGAGCCAATCTGGGTGAAAGCTTACCAGTTGGTGATGTCCTCCGATGTGATGGCACAGGTCAAGGAATTTCAAGATGAGGCACTGAAGGATGACCAAATCAACTCCGAAAGAATAAAAGGTCTAGTCTCGGAGATGGGTGAGAACACTCTCGGAGTTAGAACCCACTTCGGGCGGATGTGGATCCCTCGTTATGGAGATCTATGGGGGAAAATCATGGATGAAGTTCATAAGACACGATACTCCATTCATCCCGGTGCTACGAAGTTGTATCACGATATTAAGAAAGATTACTGGTGGCCGGGTATGAAGCGTGATGTAGCGGAGTATGTGAGCAAGTGCCTTACTTGCTTGCAAGTGAAGGCTTAGCATCAGAAGCCATACGAGAAGATCCAACATTTGGATATACCCGAGTGGAAACGGGAGCATATCACCATGGACTTTATTATGAAGTTACCACGTACGGCAAGGGGGTACGATGCTATATGGGTGATAGTTGACCGTTTGACGAAGAGTGCTCACTTTCTGCCGATCCGAGAGACATATTTATCTGAGAGGTTGGCGGATCTGTTCATCAAAGAGATTGTGACGCATCATGGTGTACCAGTGTCTATCGTGTCTGACCGTGACACTCAATTTACATCCAAGTTCTGGAAGAGAGTGGTCTGTACAGAAGAATTCTTTTTATGGTAGACCTATGACTAGATCACCTTTAACAAGTTTGTTCATTCTGTTAAAATTAGAGTGACCCAATCGTCTATGCCATAATTGGGAAACATCTTCCCACCCGTTTTATTTCCTCCAAAGGCAACATTGCCTCCATGTTTGTTCTTAAAATCCTAAAGGAGGGAACACTTGCCGGTCATATGTCGGGAGTATCCACTGTCAACATACCATATGTTGTCAGGCCTTCTTTGATGTCCCTATAAAATAAAAGAAATCAGTTAGTTGAAGCAACCCAAGCCAAGATGGTCTTGGGTTTTCCGTCTTTTCCGACAACACAAATTTCTTCCAAATCGGCATTATCTGCTGGTTTTGGAACTCCAGAAACACTAGATTTCCTTTGATTTGTTTTAGCTCTATTGGGAGAAGTGCTTTGTGCTCTTCTCTTTTGTGAGCTAATGTCAGGTGACTGTCTGTTTTAAGACTTATGTCTCCTTATTGGTTGTTTAAAGTTGTCATAAAATGTTTTGTCACTGTTTAAAACAACTTTTTGGGAGGAGTTTGTCTTGGTGCTCATCCTTTGTTCTTGTTAGGAACAACTGTCTGTTTCTCAGTTGATTTCTCAACTTGAGGCTGTTTGTTTTGCTTTTTGTTTTTCTTATTGAAAAAAGTTTGTAGTGCTATGATTATTTCTTTCACAAATTGAGCAGTAATTGTGAAAATGACATGATTTTGTACTGTGATTATTCATCTTACAGTATTTGTAGTACTTACCATATCTATATTTTTCAGTGGTGTGTGTGAATTGATCACACCACTCACAGTATGGCAACTTTGATTTTGATTGTTTATTGATAACTTTATTTTTCAAATTTGATTTTGATGGGATTTCAAAAGTTACTGACTATTGTTTTGGCTGAAAGGTTGCTTTGCTTTCCCTTTGTTTGCCTGTTTGGGAGAGGCAGTGGAAGATACAGGCTTCCTTCCACCAGAACAGATATCAAATCCTTGACTCTGTTTTGTTTGTTTGTTTAATGTATCAGCCACACTTGAAACCTTTTGAGTTTTAGTAATTAGCTGATCAGGCTCATCATCTAATAAATCATCCTCATCATCATCTGTTATTTATTTATCAAATTCATTGTTTTCCCCTTGATAAAAGTCAGTTGATTTGATTGGTTGAAGTGTTCAACTTTTAACAAACTTTATCAAAGGTGATTTTGATGATGATGATGATGATTGTTTGGAGTCCTCAGTCTTTTCATGAGGACCAAGAGATTCACCTTGTTTGTTGGTCATTGAATCAGGAAGAGGAATATAGTTGTCATTATAATGTGGATTCACCTTATGATATCCAAGTCCTGATGGGTCCTTAAAAGTCCGTTGCTAAGCAAGAAGTTCTTCAAACTTCTTATTGCTCACCTGAAACTTCTGAAGCTTCACTTCAGTTTCAGCTTGTAGTGATTTTGACTCAGTTAATGAGATAGAGAGTTGCTTAACCTGAGCTGCCAAAGTCAATTTTCAGACATTAATTTGTCTAAATCTGTTTGCAATGAAAGTATTTTAGTTGCGTATTGTTTCTGTTCAGATTTTAAACTTTCATTTAAAATGTTTGTTTATATAACTTTCTTTGACAGTTTATCAGCATGCTCTCTATACCTATTTACCTCATCAATGTGTGCTTGGCTACAGAGGTTTTTCTTTTACCTCTTTCAGGATTTCTATCAATTTGTCTTCAACATCTGCCATAAGGGCATGATCAGAATATGATGGTATATCAGCCTCATAAAGGCTCCAGTCATACTCTCCATCTTGTTTGATAATCATTGCTGAAGATTTTGAATATTGATTTGGACTGTACTGTGTGATTTGTGGTGGGTTGGTGCAGCTGGAATGCTGATTAGAGGTAGCACTTGTCTGTTTGAATGATATCCACTGGATGGTTACGCTTGATGTGTGTTTTTGTCAACTCTAGGCTGTTGACATTCTCTTGAAAAGTGCCCATAAAGCTGATAGTCGTAGCACCTAACTTTGGTTTTATCAAAACCAATTCTTGTCTTTTTGTCCATGTTTAACCCCCGATTTTTTTGTAGAAACCTTTTGGACCTGTATGCCATCATGGCCATGGACCATTGCAGATCCATCTCTTCTACCATATCAGGTGGAAGTTCATCCAAATCCTGTTGAATGATCCGTGAAGGAGTCAGACTTGCTCCTAGGAATGCTTCAAAACTAGTTGAAAAGGCTACATATGTTGCCTTTTGTTCTTCACTTTGAAGAATGATGGTGAGAGCATCCATGGGATTTTCAGGTTTAAGAATGTTTGGTGGTGGCTGTGATTGTTTGTTTGTTGCTGAAGAGTGAGGGTGGTGCTTGCTTTGGGGAGTGGCTTCATAAGAAGCATTTACACCAGTCTTCTTAGACTTGTGTTTGGTACTGGATGTTTCTGAAGATGAGAAGAATGAAGTGTCATTAGAATCCAAGAATTCTTCTTCTTTATCTTCCCCAGTGCTTGTGAGGAAAGCACTGTCTGTATGTTGGGTTTCCTTGAACTTATAAGCCTCTACGTGTTTGATTTGGTTATTGTTCCTGTATTTTTCATCCATTTCCAATGCTTCAACCTTGGCTACTAGTGAGTCAAGGGATAGGGCTTCTAAGTCCAATGTTGCTTTCATGAGAGATACTGACTGAGTCTAACTCTCAGGCAATGTGTGCAACATTTTCTTGTTTATTTCACAGTGTCATATTTTAGTCCATAAACTATCATTGCATTGACCAATTGGACTTATCTATGCAACTGTTGAGGGTTGGATTCCCCATGTATTTGATGAAAGGTCTGGTACTGGGTCCTCAGTTTTTCTTTCTTGATTTCCTGTATCTCTTCACTACCTTCACACATAGTGTGAAGAACCTTCCATAATTCGTGTTATGTTTTGAAATTTTCAACACGAGTCAAAATTTCAAAAGGCAGTGTCATAGCAAGAATGCTATATGCTTTCATGTCTGTTTTGACCCGTTTCAGGTCATCACCAGCTACACTCTTCAGACTAACTGGCTTTTGGATGTTGTAATCTGGTCCTAATGTCAAGGGAATAAAAGGACCTTCAGTGATAGATGTCCATAGATCAGGATCTTGAAAAATAATCCAATTTCTTAACATTATCTTCCATTGCTTAAAATCTGACTTGTTCTTCAACCTGGGAGGTTTTAATCCACTGTTAGAACTAGTCATATCATCAGCCATGTATGTTTAAATTTTAACTTAAATTTTTTTTAAGTGAAATCTGTTTGTTTAAATTTTAGTCCGTTGCTAAAATTTGATTAATCCTAATTGTCTCTAGGATTTGTTTGATATTTGTTAAACCTTTTTAATTGTTTACCAAATAAAGGAAATTAATTAATTAATTTTCCTATGTAATGTTGCTTTCAATGCCATAGTGACAAGAAAGGAATATTGTGAAAAGGAATGTTTGTCCTTTTTAATTAATATGTGGTCAATGTAGAAAAAGGTCAAAAACCCTAAAAACAAAAGTTTTGTCTTTTGTGAGTTACTTTTTGGTCAAAAAGTAGCTTTTTGAAAAATTTCATAAGAAGAATATTGTTCTTCTTCGTTTCTTCAAATAAACAAACACAATTCCCTTGAATTGTGAATGTATTTTTAGATCAAAAACCTAGGGTTCTCTAGGGTTTTGACGGCTGAGATAATTTCAACAAAAATAACAATCGGTTTGTTGTTTGATGAAGATTAATCACCTGTTTTGAGTGAAAAACAACTCAAATGTGATGTTTAAATACAATGAACAGATTCAAAGTATTCAACCCAGTGTTTGTTTAATAAAAACTAGATAGAACAATAACCATATATTGTTTATCCAAAACCCTTAAAAACCGATGTGGTTTTAGTGAGTTTTGTGATGAACACGTTTGAAAATCATGTATGAATGATGTTTCAAGCTAGAAATTCAAAAACACTTCTTCAAAATGCACAAACCGATTTTGAAATCATTTGTTTGCATTTAATGAATGTTATGAGTAGAAGAAGATGAGTTTGAAGATTTTGCAGCTTTGAAATGTTTGTTTTAAAGCTAATGAACCACTGATTTTAGGTTTGTTGAATGAGAGGATCGAAATCTATGAATGATTAAGCCAAGGCTCTGATACCACCTAATGAAATCAGCCTAAACTCATGATGAACATGAGCATATTCAACATGAATAAAAGGTTGATTCCCCCAAGGATCTTTTCAATATCTCTCAAACTTCAACACACTAGAATCATGGTGCGGAAACCCATGATAATAGAGTATGAAATAAGTGTGTGTGTGTGTGTGTGTTTGTGTGTGTGTGGTGTGTGTGTAAAAGCACAATCAAAATAAACTACTTTTTTCTATTGAATTCATTCAAAAGCTTACAAAGGATTAGGGTAGAATGCTATTTATAGCCTATACATATAGCTATATACAATTACTGAACTACCCTTATGTAAACGAATAGTACATAAATAATCCTATGTCTATATGTCATCCGTTGGAGATCAGTCATCCGCTGTGGATGTTTGCTTATCCGCTATGGAGAAGATCTTGTCATCCGCTGTGCATGGTTGTATGCTATCCGCTGTGGGATGTTCATCCGCTGTGGATGAACATCCGCTGTGGAATGTTCATCCGCTGTGGATGATCATCGGCTGTGGACAGTTGTGTGTGTTTGCTTGTATGTTTTCCACTGTGGAATGTTCATCCGCTGTGGATAAACATCCACTGTGAACACTTGTGTGTGTTTGCTTTGTATATTGTCCGCTGTGGAAATGTTCATCAGTTGTGGACTTAGGCATCCGCTGTGTGTGTTGATCTTCATCCGCTGTGGGCACTTGGACTTGATCTTCATCCGCTGCATCTTCTTGTACATCCACTGTGGGCAGTTATTCATCTGCTGCCGACACTTGGTCAAAATTCTTTTATCTACAATATTGAGAAAGAAATTTAAACAAATATTAGTGTTTGTTATGAATGATAATGATGCTAATGTGTTAGTAAATGATTGTTTGAATGTTAGAACACATTATGTTTGATATATGTCTGATATGGCAAGCATCATACTTTTATGCATTAATTCTTAATGCACTTGTTGAGTCCAACAACATAGTTTGAGAGATTTAGACACTCCGATGTCTAGACTCTAACTGAGAATGGGATCAATTAAAGGATGCCAGTGCCAGTAGCTCCATGCCAGGAAGGTTATGACTGATAGAGGTTCCTTGAGGTTATAGTGCTTGTAGTGATATTGAGTGATGATGTGACTCAGGATAGGAAAAGTTTAGGACATGAAGAGTGATGTAAGTAGTTAATTACAATTGGCCACTATCATTAGAAACTTACATTACTTGACATGATCTAAACTATTACCTGGAATGATAATGTTAGCCTTTTACATCTTATAGCAAGCAATGGCTGGAAGAAAGCTACCCGAGGAGGTGCTCATGGTGGAAGGGGTAGACCACCAGTCACCAGGAACCAAGGACAGACGACTGAGGAGGTGCCTGTGGACACTATTCACACTGCTAGCAAGGAAAACTCTCATCACCCTGAAGAGAGGATTACCTTGGAGCCTGTTGTTAGGGAGGCTATCGCCGAAGAGGTCCATAAGATCCTTCAGGACATCATGCCTTCGATCATGGTAACTAAGGAGTGGACGTTGGAGGCAAAGAAAAAAGCTAGCAAGAAAGATAGTGAAGGTATCGGGGAAGGCTCGAGGAAGGATGGGAAGGACAAGGGGGATGAAACTAAAGGGGATTTAGCCAAAGGGTGTTTGTATTGCATCTTCAAGGGGTGCAATCCTCCATTCCTGGATGGCAAGGGTGGTGCTATTGCCACTCTCTAGTGGGTGTCTGATATGGAAGCGGTGATTGAGATCAGTGAATGTAGAGCTGACCAGGCTGTGAAGTTCACAGCTCACTCATTTGTTAATGAAGCTATTCATTGGTGGAACACCATCAAGCAGACGAAGGACACTCGTGAGTTCAGGAACTTGAAGTGGAATGACTTGAAAGAGATGGTGATGAGGAAGTTCTGCCCTCAGAATGAGATCGACATGGTGGAAAGAGAATTCTTGGGTTTTGAAGCTGGAAGTATGACCCACAGGCAGTAACACGTCTCGCTTCAACGAGATGGCCAGGTTGGTGCCTCACCTGGTGAGTATTGAGGAGTGGTGGATGAAGTGCTATGTGTAGGGTTTGCCTTTGAAGGTTAGTTGTATGTAAAGGCAAGCGGGCCGAAGACCTTCGAGTCTTTGGTGGAGTTGAGTGGGATAGTGTATGATGATGTCATGGCTGATAAGCCCGTCAAGGAAGTAAAGAAGAAATGTTGGTCGGGAAATGTGAAGCGAGAGAGAAATAAGAGGTTTGCTGCTCAGGCTAAAAAGATAAAGGTGGAATCATCTGGTGATTGCCGGAAATATGGAAGGATGCACGTTGGTGAATGCAGGCTCGGTTTCAGTCTGTGTTTCAGATTTGGACGGGGCATTTCTCCAAGGATTTCCCTAATCTGGTAAAGTGCTACAACTGTGGCAAGTTAGGGCAGTACAGTCAAGATTGTAAAGAGGCGCGAGCAGTTGACTCGGCCAAGAGAAAGGAGTCTGAGAAGAAAAGCTGCTGACAAGCCAAGGGCCAAGGCTAGGACTTTCATGATGACCAGAGAGGAGGCCAGAGCAGAACCTGATGTTGTGTCAGGTATGTTCCCAGTTAACAACATACTTGCTTCTGTTCTGTTTGATTTCGGTGCAAGTAAGAGTTTTATAGCTGCTACCTTCTATGATGTGATGAATGCTAAGGCCAAAGAAATAGATCATGTGTTTGAAGTAGAAACTACCATTGGAAAGACTACTAAGATAACTGAGGCCTTAGAGGATTGTAGCATAGAATAAGAAGGTCATAGATACCCCACTAGGTTGTTTGTTATGACGCTAGGACTAGGTTGTTTGTTATGACCCTAGGAGGATTTGATGTTGTGTTGGGTATGGATTGGTTAGCCGCCTACGAGGCTAATATAGTTTGTCAGAGGAAGATGATTCAGATGAAAGCGCCTGATGGTAGCTTAGTCACGATTTATGGCGATAGAATCTGTGAAGTTCCAAAGATGATTTCTATGATAAAGGCAGAGAAGTTGATGAGACAAGAGTGTGGAGCATGCTTGGCATACGTTAAAGATGCTAAAGCTGAAACTATGAAGTTGACAGATGTGCCCGTGGTGTGTGCCTTCCCTGATGTGTTCCCTGATGACTTGACAGAGGTACCACCAGATCGGGAGATAGAGTTTCAGATTGATCTTGTGCCGGGAGCTCAGCCTGTTGCTAAAGCGCCGTATCATCTAGCTCCGTCAGAGTTGAAGGAGTTGTTAGCCTAACTACAGGACCTTCTCGATAAAGGATTTATCAGACTGAGCATTTCTCCTTGGGGTGTTCCGGTGTTGTTCGTGAAGAAGAAGGATGGTAGCATGCGTATGTGTATAGACTACAGGGAGCTGAATAAGCTCACAGTGAAGAATAGATACCCGTTACCTCAGATAGATGATGAAAGGCTGAAGGGGCAGATTGCGAACCTAGAAGAAAACACCAATAGTGTTACAGCTAGATTTGGGCGTATGTGGATTCCTAGATATGGAGGTCTGCGAGAGAAGGTGTTGGACGAAGCCTACAAGACTCGCTACTCCATTCACCCGGGAACCAACAAGATGTACCAAGACCTAAAGAAGAACTATTGGTGGCCGGGAATGAAAGTCGACATGGCAAGGTACGTAAAAAGGTGCTTGACATGATACCAGGTTAAGGTTGAGCATCAGAAGCCATACGGGAAAATCCAACCCTTGGAAATTCCTGAATGGAAGTGTGAGCACATTACTATGGACTTCATAATGAAGGTACCTCGCACAGCTAAAGGTTATGATGCTATATGGGTCATAGTGGATAGACTGACGAAAAGTGCTCACTTTCTACCCATCCGAGAGACGTATAACTCGGAGCGGTTTGCCAAATTGTTCATCGATAAGATAGTTTCCCGTCATGGTGTGCCGGATTCGATTGTATCGGACAGAGATACGCGGTTTACATCCAAATTTTGGAAGAAGTTCAATGACACGATGGGAACTAGACTGTACATTTATATAGCATACCACTTACAGATGGAAGGTCAATTCAAAAGGAGTATCCAGACCTTGGAGGACATGCTTAGGATGTGTATTATTGACTTTGGTAGGAGCAAGGATAGTCATCTACCATTGGTGGAGTTCTCATACAATAACAGCTACCATGCCAGTATTGGTATGCTCTCGTATGAGATATTGTATGGCCAGAAGTGTAGGACCCCATTATTTTAGGGGAAATAGGACAGAAGGAGTTCGGTAGTATCGAGGTCATCGAGACAACCAACGAGAAGTTGGGCAGGATTAAATCCTTTATGAAAGCCACTAAAGATAGACAGAAATCCTATGCCGACAAACTTCAAAGACCGATTGAGTTTAACGTCAGTGATAGGGTGATGCTAAAGGTGCCTCCTTGGAGAGGAATCATTCGATTCCGAAAGAGAGGAAAGTTGAGCCCTAGATTTATTGGGCCTTTCAAGATAGCGGCCCATGTGGGGGAAGTGGCGTATAGGCTGGATCTACCAGATGCGTTGAGTGGAATTCATACTACCTTCCACGTATCACATCTGTGTAAGTGTCTAGCAGATGAAGATGCTCATGATCCACTGGAAGATGTGGAGATTGATGAAAGACTAAACTACATGGAACAACCCATAGCAATAATAGACAGAAAGGAGAAATGACTGAGGAATAAAGTAGTTCCACTTGACCGAGTGCAGTGGAAGCATAGAAAGGGGACGGAGTCCAACTAGGAGTCCAAAGATAAGGTGAGACAGCATTATCCTCAGTTGATTGAGGAATGACAGGTTTCGAGGACGAAACCCAAATAAGGGGTGGACTTGTAACGCCCCTAAATTTTGATTAAAGGCAAAGTTATCAAGTGAGAGGTTGAGTTCTCATGCGAGACATGAAGTTCTCGCGCGGAAGACAGTTCTCGCGCGACTGGAAGTTCTCGCACGAGAAGTCTGGCAAAAAGTTGGAGCTGGGTATAAATAGCTGAGAACACCCAGCCAGACCCTAGTTTCACGTGAGAAGTACTACTGCTAGAGAGAGAAAGCGGTTGTGTTGAGATAGAAAGTGAAGAAACGAAGT
This sequence comes from Flaveria sonorensis, assembly GCA_025506505.1. NCBI lineage: Eukaryota > Viridiplantae > Streptophyta > Magnoliopsida > Asterales > Asteraceae > Flaveria > Flaveria sonorensis. The sequence goes on along the minus strand of CM046431.1, from coordinate 13,942,323 downwards.
GTTTAACGTATGTAACTCGTGTAGTAACTCATGTTATGTACTAAGGATGGATTATTGATGTATAAACACATGATTATATAGATTTTGCTTGGTGAAAGTTTCAGGAAAGTTGTGGTTGTGCTGGAATTTCAAGTGGTGAGTTCTAGTCCCCTCTTTTACGAGTTTTATCTATGTTTTAGGGCTAATATGCATACTTTATGAATGTATTGTTAAAGAATGATTTTTATACTTGTTATAGCATGTTTTGCGTGTTAAAGTAGTTAAAGAAGCGATAACTTTTGGGTAAAGTTATGTACAGCGGAAAAGTTATCGCGCGAGAGGCGAGTTCTCGCGTGAAATGTAGTTTTCACGGCTAACGGTTACTTTTCAAAAGTACTCGCGCAAATGATAATGTTCTCGCGCGAATGATGTTGTTCTCGTGGGAATGCGTGTTCTCGCGCGAAGAGGGAGTTGTCACTTGAAGTGGGAAGTTCTCGTGCAAATATGGGTTCTCGCGCAAAAACTTTGGACTGTTACATGTTATGTTACCCCGTAAGCGTGCCGCTAAAGGATATATGCTTGGTGTATTCTCGCATAGGAGCTACACATCGGTGTGCTCACATAGGGGTATACTTTGGGTATGCCCGTGCCGCTAAAGGAGATATGCTTGGTGCATTCTCGCAGAGGAGCTACACATCGGTGTGCTCACATAGGGGTATACTTTGGGTATGCCCGTGTCGCTAAAAGAGATATGCTTGGTGCATTCTCGTATAGGAGCTACACATCGGTGTGCTCACATAGGGGTATACTTTGGGTATGCTTGTGCCGCTAAAAGAGATATGCTTGGTGCATTCTCACATAGGAGCTACATATCGGTGTGCTCACATAGGGGTATACTTTGGGTATGCCCTTGCAGCTAAAGGAGATATGCCTAGTGCATTCTCGCATAGGAGCTACATATCGGTGTGCTCACATAAGGGTGTACTTTGGGTATGCCCGTTCCATTAAAGGAGATTGCTTCGTGCATTCTCGCCTAGGAGCTACCCATTGGTGTGCTCACATAGGGGTATACTTTGGGTATGTCCGTGTAGCTAAAGGATATATGCCTGGTGCATTCTCGCATAGGAGCTACACTCGGTGTGCTCATATAGGGTTGTACTTCGGGTATGCCCGTGCCGTTAAAGGAGATTGCTTCGTGCATTCTCGTATAGGAGCTACACATCTGTGTGCTCACATAGGGGCTATACTTTGGGTATGCCCATGCAGTTAAAGGGGAATGACATTTGTTGCGTTCTCACCTGGAAAGGAACTAAGCTTCGTGCTAAGTTCAAAAGATTAAGCAAGCGATTAAAGCTTAGGTAAAGATAAAGTATGGGTAACACAATGCTAAAGTATTTGATAATGTGTGGGTAACGTAACGATAAAGAAATTGATAAAGTAAAAGCTAATGTTAAAGTTTGGTTATCGAACGAGTTCGATGATGATGTTTATGATGAACGAGGTTAAAGTTTTTACGATGTTAATGTATGTTGCAGTTTAGTTAAAGTAAACCTAGAGCTCACTCAGCGTCGCTGACTTTTGTATGCATATTAGATTGACAGGTATGCTATACATTTTTGGGGTGAGCTTGGCATGGATAGGAGAGCTACCTAGCACATGATCGAGACTGGCATCCTGGCATAGAACTTTTGTTAGTTAGCCAAGTGATCTTTTGATGTAAATGTTAAACAATAGAAATTTTTGTACATTCCGCTGCGTATATTAATGATATATGATGCTCGAGAACTTGAGTTTCTGATGTCCAAATCCAACTGTGAGGTTTCCCGGATTGGGGCCTTACATCTTCCAGTGGAACATGAGTGTCTTCATCTGCTAGACACTTACGCAGATGTGATACGTGGAAGGTAGGATGAATTCCACCCAACGCATCTGGTAGATCCAGCCTATATGCCACTTCCCCCACTGGGCTACGATCTTGAAAGGTCCAATAAATCGAGGGCTCAACTTTCCTCTCTTTCGGAATCGAATGATTCCTCTCTAAGGTGACACCTTTAGCATCACCCTATCACCGACGTTAAACTCAATCGGTCTTCGACATTTGTCTGCATAGGATTTCTGTTTATCTTTAGCGGCTTTCATGTAGGCTTTAATCCTGCCCAACTTCTCATTGGTCGTCTCGATGACCTCGATACTACATAACTCCTTCTATCCGATTTCCCCCAACATAACGGGGTCCTACACTTCCGGCCATACAACATCTCATACGAGGGCATACTAATACTGGCATGGTAGCTGTTATTGTATCAGAACTCTGCCAACGGTAGATGACTATCCCAGCTCCCACCAAAGTTGACAATATATGCCTGAAGCATGTCCTCTAAGGTCTGGATAGTCCTTTCAGATTGGTCGTCCGTCTGTGGGTGGTATGCTGTACTGATGTGCAGTCTAGTTCCTATCACATCATTGAACTTCTTTCAAAATTTGGATGTTAACCGCGTATCTCTGTCCGAGACAATCGACAACGGCACACCATGATAGGAAACTATCTCATCAATAAACAATTTTGCAAGCCTCTCCGAGTTATACGTCCCTTGGATGGGTAGAAAGTGAGCACTTTTCGTCAGTCTATCCACTATGATCCATATAGTATCATAACCTTTAGCTGTGCAAGGTACCTTCACTATGAAGTCCATAGTAATGTGCTCCCACTTCCATTCGGGAATTTCCAAGGCTTGGATTTTCCCGTATGGCTTCTGATGCTCAGCCTTAACTTGGAGATAGGTCAAGCACCTTTTTACGTACCTTGCCATGTCGACTTTCATTCCCGGCCACCAATAGTTCTTCTTTAGGTCTTGGAACATCTTGTTGGTTCCTTGGTGAATGGAGTAGCGAGTCTTGTGGGCTTTGTCCAATACCATCTCTCGTTGACCTCCACGTCTAGGAATCCACATACACCCAAATCCATCTTTGACACCATTGGTGTTTTCTTCCAGGTTCGCGATCTGCCCCTTCATCCTTTCTTCGTTAACATGCTCGGGCTTTAGAGCTTCTTTTCGAGTTTCGCAAATTTTCCTTATCACATCAGGAGTCACAATCAACTGGTAAGATCTCACCCGAATTGGTTCCGAGTCCTCCTTCCGGCTTAGGGCATCAGCTACCACGCTAGCCTTACCCGGGTGGTAATGAATCTCACAGTTGTAATCTTTTATGAGCTCCAACCACCGTCTCTGCCTCATATTAAGATCTTTCTACTCAAAGAAATACTTTAGGCTTTTGTGGTTCGTGAAAATTGTACATTTGACACCATATAAGTAGTGTCTCCATATCTTTAATGCGAATACCACAGCAGCCAGCTCCAGATCGTGGGTAGGGTAGTTCACCTTATGAACCTTTAACTGTCGATATGCGTACGCTATGACTTTACCTCACTACATTAGCATGCACCCTAACCCCTGATAAGAAGCATCGGAATAGACAACCAAGTCCTCATTCCCTTCCAGTAACGTTAACACTAGAGCTTGTGTCACTCTTTTCTTTAACTCCATGAACGCATTCTCTTGACTGTCGCCCCATTCAAACTTCACATCTTTTCTTGTCAGCTTGGTCAATGGCGAGGCAGTCTTGGAAAAGTCCTGAATGAACCTCCGGTAATAACCAGCCAATCCGAGGAAGCTTCGGATTTCAGACGGTGTTTTAGGTGAATTCCACTTCATCACCGCCTCCACCTTAGTAGGATCAACCATGATTCCCTCTGATCGCATGACCCAGAAACTACACCTCGTGTAACCAAAACACACATTTAGAGAATTTCGCATACAACTTCTCCCTTTTGGAGTTTCCAGCACCTCGCGGAGGTGACAGGCATGGTCTCCCTCGTTCTTCGAATAGATCAGGATATCATCTACGAACACTATCACGGACTTGTCGAGCATCGGTCGACAAACTCTATTCATCAAGTCCATGAATGCTGCAGGAGCTTTGGTTAGACCAAACGACATCACGAGAAATTCATAATGCCCATATCGTGTCCGAAACGCAGTCTTTGGGATATCCTGCTCCCTAACCTTTAGCTGGTGATAACCCGATCTAAGATCGATCTTCGAGAACTAACTTGCACCTTGCAACTGGTCGAACAGATCATCTATCCGAGTAACGGATATCTATTCTTCACCGTGAGCTTATTCAGCTCCCTGTAGTCTATACACATACGCATGCTACCATCCTTCTTCTTCACGAACAACACCGGAACACCCCAAGGAGAAATGCTCAGTCTGATAAATCCTTTATCGAGAAGGTCATAGTTGGGCTAACAACTCCTTCAACTTTGACGGAGCTAGATGATACGTCACTTTAGCAACGGGCTTAGCTCCGGCACAAGATGAATCTGAAACTCTATCTCCTGATCGGGTGGTACCTCTGTCAAGTCATCAGGGAACACATCCGGGAAGGCACACACCACGGGCACATCTGTCAACTTCATAGTTTTAGCTTTAGCATCTTTAACGTATGCCAAGCATGCTCCACACCCTCGTCTCATCAACTTCTCTGCCTTTATCATAGAAGTCATCTTCGGAACTTCACAGATTCTGTCACCGTAAATCGTGACTAAGCTACCATCAGGCGCTTTCATCTGAATCATCTTCCTCTGACAAACTATATTAGCCACCTAGGTGGCTAACCAGTCCATACCCAACACAACATCAAATCCTCCTAGGGTCATAACAAACAACCTAGCGGGGAATCTATGACCTTCCAATTCTATGCTACAATCATCTACGACCTCAGTTATCTTAATAGTCTTTCCAATGGTAGTTTCTACTTCAAACACATGATCTATTTCTTTTAGCATTCATCACATCACATAAGGTAGCAGCTATAAAATTATTACTTGCACCAGAATCAAACAGAACAGAATCAAGTATGTTGTTATCTGGGAACATACCAGACACAACATCAGGTTCCACTCTAGCCTCCTCTCTGGTCATCGTGAAAGCCCTAGCCTTGGCCCTTGGCTTGTCAGTAGCTTTCTTTTCCTTCTCAAACTCTTTTCTCTTTGCCGAGTCAACCGTTTTTACAATCTCGGCTGTAGTGCCCCAACTTGCCATAGTTGTAGCACTTTACAGATTAGGGCAATCCTTGGAGAAATGCCCCATCTTCCCACATCTAAAACACAGACTCGAACTGAGCCTGCATTCACTAGCGTGCATCCTCCCATATTTCTGGCAATCACCGGACGATTCGACCTTTATCTTTTTGGCCTGAGCAGCAGACCTCTCATTTCTCTCTCGCTTCACATTTCCTGACCAACTCTTCTTCTTCACTTCCTTGACGGTCTGATCAGCCACCACATCATCATACACTATCCCACTCAACTCCACCAAAGACTTGAAGGTCTTCGGCCCGCTTGCCTTTACATATGTCCTGACCTTCGAAGGCAAACCCTGCATTTAGCACTTCATCCTCCTCTCCTCAGTACTCACCAGGTGAGGCACCAACTTGGCCATCTCGTTGAAGCGAGACGTGTACTGCCTGTAGGTCATACTTCCAGCTTTAAAACCCAAGAATCCCCTTTCAACCCTATCAATCACATTCTGAGGGCAGAACTTCCTCATCACCATCTCTTTCAGGTCATTCTACTTCAAGTTCCTGAACTCACGAGTGTCCTTCGTCTGCTTGATGGTGTTCCACCAATGAATAGCTTCATCAACAAATGAGTGAGCGACAAACTTCACAGCCTGGTCAGTTCTACATTCACTGATCTCAATCACCGCTTCCATCTCAGAGACCCACTGGAGGGTGGCAATAGCACCACCCTTGCCATCCAGGGATGGAGGATTGCACCCCTTAAAGATGCGATACGAACACCCTTTGGCTAAATCCCCTTCAGTTTCATCCCCCTTGTCCTTCCCATCCTTCCCTGAGCCTTCCCCGGTACCTTCACTATCTTTCTTGCTAGCTTTGTTCTTTGCCTCCAACGTCCACTTCTTGGTTACCTCCTTCATGGCCTCAGTCATGATCAAAGGCATGATGTCCTGCAGGATCTTGTGGACCTCTTTGGCGATAGCCTCCCTAACAACAGGCTCCAAGGTAATCCTCTCTTTAGATTGATGAGAGTTTTCCTCACTAATAGAGTGAACAGAGTCCACAGGCACCTCCTCAGTCGTCTGTCCTTGGTTCCTGGTGACTGGTGGTCTACCCCTACCACCACGAGCACCTCCTCGAGTAGTTTTTCTTCCAGCCATTGTTTGCTATAAGATGCAAAAGGCTAACATTATCATTCCCGGTAATAGTTCAGATCATGTCAAGTAATGTAAGTTTCTAATGATAGTGGCCAATTGTAATTAACTACTTACTTCACTCTTCATGTCCTAAACGTTTCCTATCTTGAGTCATATTAGGACTCAATCTCACTACAAACACTATAACCTCAAGGAGCCTTTATCACTCATAACCTTCCTGGCATGGAGCTACTGGCACTGGCATCCTTTAATTGATCCCATTCTCAGTTCGAGTCTAGACATCGGAGTGTCTAAATCTCTCAAACTATGGCTCTGATACCAACTTGTAAGGCTCCATTCCGGAAACCCCACAGTTGGATTTGGACATCAGAAACTCAAGTTCTCGAACATCAAATTTCATTAATATACGCAGCGAAACGTACAAAAATTTCTATTATTTAACATTTACATCAAAAGATCACTTGCATAACTAACAAATGTTGGATGCCAGTCTCGATCATGTGCCAGGTAGATCTCCTATCCATGCCAAGCTCACCCAAAATGTATAGCATACGTGTCAATCTAATATGCATAGAAAAGTCAGCAACGCTGAGTGAGCTCTAGGTTTACTTTAACAAAACTATAACATACATTAACATCTTAAAAACTTTAACCTCGTTCATCATTAACATCGTCATCAAACTCGTTCGATAACCAAACTTTAACATTAGCTTTTACTTTATCGATTTCTTTATCGTTATGTTACCCACACATTATCAAATACTTTAGAATCGCGTTACCCATACTTTATCTTTACTTTAGCTTTAATCGCTTACATAATCTTTTGAACTTAGCACGAAGCTTAGTTCCTTTACCAGGTGAAAACACAACAAATAACATTCTCCTTTAACTGCATGGCCATACCCAAAGTATAGCCCCTATGTGAGCACACCGATGTGTAGCTCCTATGCGAGAACCAAGCATATCTCCTTTAGCGGCATGGGCATACCCAAAGTATACCCCTATGTGAGCACACCGATGTGTAGCTCCTATGCGAGAATGCACCAAGCATATCTCCTTTAGCGGCACGTGCATACCCAAAGTATACCCCTATGTGAGCACACTGATGTGTAGCTCCTATGAGAGAATGCACCAGGCATATCTCCTTTAGCGGCATGCTTATGGGGTAACATAACACATAACAGTTAAAAGTTTTCGCGCAAGAACCCACATTCGAGCGAGAACTTCTCACTTCAAGCGACAACTCCCTCTTCACGTGAGAACTCACATTCGCGTGAGAACATCATCATTCATGCGAGAACATCATCATTCGCGCGAGTACTTTCAAAAAGTTACAGTTAGCCGTGAAAACTACATTTCTGCTATACATAGCTTTACCCACAAGTTATCGCTTCTTTAGCCACTTTAACTCCCAAAACATGCTATAACAATTATAAACATCATTCTTTAACAAAACATTCATAAAGTATGCATATTTGCCCCAAAAGATGGATAAAACACATAAAAGAGGGGACTAGAACTCATCACTTGAAGTTCCAGCACAACCACAACTTTCCCGAAACTTTTACCGAGCAAAACTACATAATCATGCGTTTTATACATCAATAATCCATCTTTAGTACATAACACGAGTTACATACCTTAAACACTTCGTTTCTTCACTTTCTATCTCAACCCAGCTACTTTCTCTCTTTAGCAGCAATACTTCTCACATGAAACTAGGGTCAGGCTAGGTGTTCTCAGCTATTTATACCAAGCACAAACTTTTCGCCAGACTTCTCGCACGAGAATTTTCAGTCATGCGAGAACTGTCCTCCACGCGAGAACTTCATGACTCGCGCGAGTACTCAACCTCTCGTGTGAGAACTTTGCCTTTAATAAAAAATTCGGGGCGTTACGCAATGATGATTATAATTAGATTTGAGTAGATTCATCAGTGTGTTTACAAGGCATGAGAATCAAAACTCTACAACATTGGAGGTTGTTATGGATAAAAAAACTAACCATGCGAGAACTATTGTTGTTTTATGTTTTTGTATGACTAGTTCCTTTTCCATTTATTTAGTTAAGCATCTGTGAATCCTTTGATACACCAATATGTAATTGAAAAGTTTTAATTAAAAGACAAGTAAAGCTTATTTACTTGGTCGTGTTAACTTGATTTGGTTTCTTTTTCATCGATTACACGTCATGTTTCTGTATGGCTTCTGATTACATTCACTCCAAACACAATTGTTTAATATGAAAATAATCCCAAATTTGTAAACAAGGCAAATGTAGACAACTCAACAATGCTGACGTGCGTGCTCCTAGGCAACTGGCATCCTTAACCTGAGAATAGCATACTAAACAAGTCAACACATGGTTTGTGAGTTCAAGAGTTTGTGTTAATAGGTAAACTGATAAACAGTTTTCAAATCATAAGTAGTGTATTGCAATAGATAGCTAGTCTATTTACATAAAAATATTAATCATAGTGATTTCACGATTGAAGCTGACTGTGATAGTTTGTGCCTCCCTTCACGACTTACCAGGTCGTGATGAATATATGTTAGGACAAAATTGCACCCGTATGACCTCGAGTCACACAGGTGGGGCTCGTCAGACCCAGTAGTACTACCCAAAATTTCCCCGCTAGTCAATATTAACAATCCGAAAGTGTGAGGACTTTCCATGGTAAACAGCACTATATCAATATTATACACACTCATATATAAAAGCGTTTGTGATCAACAGTATGCTATCTCCCCCAAAAGAGATTATGTAAAATGAGTGGGGCAAGAACTCACCTGATGCACGCAAGAATTAACTTAGAGCTTAACTTGAAAGAAATAGGGGAAAGACAACCTTCAAAGGTCACCTAGAACACATGAGTACATAAGTACGTGTACACAGAATCAATATGAAACCTTAAGTGCTCTACAAACCAAGGAACTCAAGGTTTAAGAAAGACAAGACACATTTGACCCAGTTGACCCGTTTGACCTGTTGGTGACATTATAGGTGAAATTTCATTCAAACAAGCATAAAAGTACAACAAACATGATCAACATACAACTTGATTACATATAGCACTTCATTAACCACATGTACTACCTAGATCATCATACAACTAGATATCATACAAGTCATGCAAATCTCAACTATTATCTTGCTCATAACATCCAAAATGTTCATTCTTAACCAATCATCTATCCACAAAAGTCCTAGCTTACCTATATAACTCATACCATGATTTTTCCACAAACAGGCCAAAACAAGTAACAAACCAAATCAACATTCATACAACATAAACAAAATATTTAATCACCTTAGAAACCATCCATGAACACACTAGCATGGTCCTAATATCCCAAACATGCTCAAATCATCCAATTCAAGGATTTGCACAATTAAAGTTTCCCTTTTGGGAAAGTACATCCCAATTTCATCAAACACCCAAGACATTCATGGATTCATCATTTACATACCAATTCAAGTCCATGACAACATCTAAACATGATCAACAACACCTAATCATCATGATTCATCAACGTTCAACACCAAAGTTACTATTTTTAGCAATGTATGAACTATAAGACATCTTCTTGTTTTTCAATTGTTCATATCATCAACTTAGCATCTAATCATCATCACAAACACATCCATAACATTCATACATCATCAAATCATCAATTCATGCAAAATAAAGTTATTATTCTTAGTAACCTATGAACCATAAATCAAAATCGAAGCTTTCTTGCAAAATCGACGTTAACCAATATGCATACAACCTAACTAGCATCATTACAACATCAAACAACCAACATTCAACATCCAATTTGATCCAAAATCGCCTCAACCTCTCGGCCAAAGATGATCATATGAACAAACAACCAAAATCCAAACTTTCTTGCATAATCAACGTTAACTAGCATATATACAATCCAACTAACATATTAACATCACCAAACAAACAAGAATCGACCTCCACATCATCAATTTCGAATTAGGGTTTCGGCTAACACCAATAATGCATGAAAACACCAAAACTAACCTTTAATTCGCGAAAGAAAACAAGAATCGATGTTCCAATGTGTTGTGGAGCTTGAAATCGATCCAAAACCGATGCTTTATGGGTGTTCTTGGCCGAAATCGCAAAGGGAGAGGGAGAGGGAGTGAGGTCGCGGCCGATTGGGGTTAGGGGATTAGGGTTTTTTTGATTTTGTTTTAATTAATAATCCATAATTACCCTTTTAACCCTTGTAATTTGAATTTTATAAAAATCAGACTCTTTGAATAGTTTTTAGATAGTTTTTAACTACTAAACACAATTATTATTAGTCACAAATAACAATCATGCATAATTTCCATTTATCACAAAACACACAAAATAAATATACATGTTGTCACGTTACGCGATAAAATTCACAATAAACATTTAAATCACATAATCACAACTAATAATCAACATAGAAATTATTGTTTAACATTATTAATTATTATTAAGTCACAAATCGTTCAACGACAACTAGTGTGTGCTCCCGACACGTGTATGCAAGACTTAACGGAACTAACGGAGTTTGGTAACGGAAAATTACCGGATGTCACATTATCCCCATGTTGAAAGAATTTTCGTCCCGAAAATTACGTTACATGGTGAGTGTTCCATCATTGGTCTGCTGCATTGGCACAAGAAAATTGAAATCGTGTGAGTTTTGGATGAGTTGTCACATCATCCCCATGTTGAAAGAAATTTCGTCCCGAAATTTAATTAGTACCTTCGCCGGCTGGCATCGTCCTTTCGAATAGCTGAGGGTACTTAAGCTTCATTTGGTCTTCACGTTCCCACGTGAATTCTGGTCCACGTCTCGAGTTCCAACGAACTTTGATGATGGGTATCTTGCTTTGCTTAAGCGTTTTCACCTCACAATCCATCACTTCGACAGGTTCCTCAATGAAGCGTAACTGTTCGTCTACTTGAACTTCTTCCAACGGTACAACCATAGTTTCATCCGTTAAACATTTCTTTAGATTTGAAACATGGAATACATCATGGATTCCACTCAATGAATCAGGTAAGGCTAGTCGATAGGCCACTGGACCAATTCTTTCCACTATCTCAAATGGTCCAACGTATCTCGGATTTAGCTTTCCTCGCTTACCAAACCGAACTACGCCTTTCCATGGTGAAACTGTCAATAAGACTTTGTCACCAACTTGAAATTCTAAAGGTTTCCGTCGCTTGTCAGCATAGCTTTTCTGTCGGTCTAGCGCTGCGGCCATGCGGTTTCTTATCTGGAAATTTTTCTCAGTTGTCTCGTGTACCAACTCAGGACCCGTTAATTGACTATCACCAATTTCATCCCAGCAAACTGGTGATCTACACTTTCTCCCATACAAAGCTTCAAAAGGTGCTGCCTTTATGCTAGTGTGATAACTGTTGTTGTAAGAAAATTCCACCAATGGTAGGTGAACTTCCCAGTTATTCTCGAAGTCAATCACACAAGCACGTAACATGTCCTCCAAAGTCTATATAGTACGCTCGCTTTGACCATCAGTCTGTGGATGATAAGCAGTACTCATATCCAATCGCGTACCCAAAGATTTCTGCAGTGATTGCTAGAAGTGTGATGTGAAACGAGAATCGCGATCAGAAATGATTGAGATTGGTACTCCATGCCTCGAAACGATCTCCTTCAGATAAAGTCGGGTTAACTTCTCCATCTTATCCGTTTCTTTTATTGCTAGGAAATGAGCAGATTTTGTCAATCGATCCACGATAACCCATATTGTATCATAACCCGTAGAAGTGCGAGGTAACTTAGTAATAAAATCCATTGATATCTGATCCCACTTCCACATAGGGATCCCGGGTTGTTGTAATAGTCCAGATGGTTTCTGATACTCCACTTTCACCTTCGAGCAGGTCAGACACTTGCTCACATAAGTAGCTACATCTGCTTTCATGTTAGGCCACCAATAGTGCGCCTTCAGATCGTGATACATCTTGTCAGATCCAGGATGTATAGAGTACTTAGACTTGTGTGCCTCACTCATCACCAAGTCTCTCAGGTCTCCATGTAAAGGTACCCATAGTCTATCCATGAAGTAACGAATCCCATCCGCTTTTACTTCCAATTGTTTTTCCATTCCCCTTAACGATTCAGACCCAATGTTTTCTGTTTTCAGAGCTTCCGTCTGAGCCTCTCGGATTGTTCAGGTAATTGCGTACTAATCGTTAGTTGCAGAGCTCGCACTCGTTGAGGTTTAGCAGTCTCTTTTCTACTCAACGCGTCAGCAACTACATTTGCTTTTCCCGGATGATACTTGATAGCACAATCATAGTCATTCAATAACTCTACCCAGCGCCTTTGCCTCATGTTCAATTCCTTTTGCTCAAAGATGTGCTGAAGACTCTTGTGATCGGTGTAGATGGTACATTTGGTACCGTACAAGTAATGTCTCCAGATCTTTAAGGCAAAAACTACCGCACCCAGTTCCAAGTCATGGGTGGTATAGTTCTTCTCATGAATCTTCAATTGTCTAGAGGCGTAAGCTATCACCTTATCCCGCTGCATCAAGACGCATCCAAGTCCTTGAATAGACGCATCGCAGTAGACTACGAAGTCATCACTACCATCCGGTAACGCTAATATTTGTGCGCTACACAGTTTCTGTTTCAGCAACTGGAAAGCAGATTCCTGATTCTCACCCCATTTGTATGTTGTTCCCTTATGAGTCAAGGCTGTGAGAGGTTGTGCAATCTTAGAGAATCCTTCGATGAATAGTCGATAATATCCTGCTAATCCAAGGAATTGTCGTATCTCACTTGGTGTCTTAGGAACAAACCAATTCTTTATCGCTTCAATCTTAGCAGGATCAACATGTATTCCCTTCTCGTTGACAATATGACCCAAGAATTGTACCTCACGTATCCAGAAATCACACTTAGAAAACTTTGCGTACAATTGTTCCTTTCTAAGTAATTCTAAGATTAAACGTAAGTGCTTCTCATGTTCTTCCTCGGTCCTTGAGTATATCAGTATGTCATCAATAAAGACGATAACAAACTGATCAAGATAGGGTTTGCACACGCGATTCATGAGGTCCATAAATCCTGCTGGTGCATTCGTCAACCCAAATGGCATGACCAAAAATTCATAGTGACCATATCGTGTACGGAAGGCAGTTTTCGAGATGTCCTCTTCTCGAACTCTCAGCTGATGATACCCAGACCTCAGATCAATCTTAGAGTAATAGCTTGATCCTTGCAGTTGATCAAACAAATCATCGATACGAGGTAAGGGATATCTATTCTTGATAGTAACCTTGTTCAGTTGCCTATAGTCAATGCACATTCGAAATGTACCATCCTTCTTCTTCACAAATAGAACTGGCGCTCCCCAGGGCGACGAACTCGGTTGGATGAACCCTTTATCCAACAACTCTTGTAGCTGGGCAGATAATTCCTGCAGTTCGTTTGGAGCTCACCGGTACGGTGCTCTCGCAATTGGAGCGGCTCCTGGAGTCAACTCAATTTGGAATTCAACTTGCCGATGAGGCGGTAATCCATGCAGGTCTTTCGGAAACACCTCGAGAAACTCGTGAACTACGGGGATATCCTCTATCCGCTTTTCCTCGATCTGTTTATCTGTGACGAGTGCCAATATGACCAGTCAACCCTTTCGTAACAACTTCTGTGCTTTTATAAACGAGATGATGCCTATCACCGCACCACTCCTATCACCTCTGACCGTAAGGACTTCTTCACCAAAGGGAATCCGTATGATCTTCTCGTGGCATATGACTTCCGCTTGCTTATCGGAAAGCCAATCCATGCCTACTACCACATCAAAGCTTCCTAACGTAACAGGCATGAGATCTATGGTGAATGTATGACCAGCAAGCTCTATCTTGTAGTCTCTAAGAATATGCGTTACGTGAATCTGTGCGCCGTTAGCTAACTCTACGGTGTATTTAGATTCTAAGGCTGAGGGCATATCACTTAAAATACTACAGAACCTAGTGGACACGAAACTTCTATCGGCTCCGGTATCGAATAATACGGTAGCAAAACAACCATTAACCGAAAATTTACCAGTTACTGTTGTAGGATCGTTTAGAGCCTCACCTGAGCCAATGACGAAGGCTCTTCCTTTGGCTCCATTGTTGTTTCCACCATTGTTGTTGCCATTACCATTGTTGTTGTTATTGTTGTTGCCATTGTTATTGTTGCTGTTGTTCCTATTGTTATTGTTGCCATTGCCATTCCTCTTAAGCTGGGGATAGTTGCGTCTGTAATGGCCTTCTTTTCCACACTCAAAACAACCTTTTGGAGTTTCTTGTGATTGTTGAGGCTTCTTCATCAGTTCACCCCGACAGTCTTTGGCTACGTGACCAATCTTCCCACAATGTTGGCACTTGAAGTTATCACATCGACCCACATGGTGGTAGTTACACCGGTTGCACTTCGGCTGTCTTCTACCATACCCACCGGGTCCTTGATTTAAGGGAGTCGCCTGGTTGAAGCTTCGATTGTTATCGAACTTCCGTTGCTGTTGCTGACTTTGCTGCTGTTGTTGAGGTTGAGATTGGCTGCTGGATGACGATCCCTTGTTGCTTGAACCATCCCACTTGCGTTTCTAGTCGGGCACGCTTGCCACCACACCCCGTTTGGGTAACCGTCCTTGCTCAACTGCCTGGTCAGTCAGCCTGTGGGCTGTTCGGATTGCTTGTTGTATGGTAGTGGGGTTAGAGGCAGTTACCATACTTTGAATTTCGGGCACCAATCCCCGTATATAATGCTCCACCCTCTTGTGCATTTCATTCACCATCCCTGGGCATAAAGTGGCTAACTCATGAGTACGAGTTGTGTAGGCTTCAATTTCTGAGCCTTGCATTTTGAGTTGCCAGAACTCAATCTCCAGTTTCTGCACTTCATTTCGGGGGCAGTATTCTTCAGTCATAAATCCCCTTGAACTCATCCCAAGGTAGTTCATTGGCCATGGCTTGACCCAGCATTTGCACCTGGGCATTCCACCAGGAAAGTGCTGCGCCTTCCAATGTCCCGGTGGCATACTTCACTGATCAGCAGGCGGGCAGTTGCATTTCGCGAAGACAGACTCTGTCTTCTCAAACCACCTTACAAGCCCTACAGCTCCTTCCGTCCCGCTGTAGGTATGGGGTTTACAGTCCATGAAGGACTTGTAGGTACATGGTGGTGGTCCTGTTTTGACAACCCAAACATTAGTCAGATATCCTAGACAAATAACTAGGATAATTAGTTTAACCTCTTGTTATCATTTACCTGCTGGTTGTCCCGGTTGGGCAGCAGCCACTGCCTCCTGAACATGTTCGTTAATTAATGCCGCCAATTCCGCAGGCGTCATGTTTATGGCTCCGGCTCCACGGCCTCCGGCGCCACGTCCATGACCACGCCCACGTCCTCTTCCACGTGCGTCCATATTTCACTTTACAATTCACAATTACAATAATGAGTAACATCCAACACATTAATCTCATCAAGGTACAGTAAACAATAAGAAATAATGTATCACCACAACCACAACATTTATAACAGAAATAATAATCAATGATAAATAAATTGTAATTGAATCACAAAATATTCCATCAATGTCAAAATTTAAGTTTGTCAGTTGGGTGGGAAACAACCCTTCCCACATAGGTTTCAAAGAAAAGAAACACTACATAGTCTAAGTCATTTAAAAGTAGGATCAGTCCAGTACGTCAGATCCGTCACTGTCCTCATCCATCTCTGCTGGTTCTTCTTCGGGGGCTTCCTCGGGTTCCTCTTCTGGGTCTTCCTCATCAGGGTCCACCAAAGGTGCAGGGGCTTCAACAACCTGAAGTGCTGCTAGCTGTGCCTCTAAATCAGCAAACCTATCATCGATCACAATGTTATGGTGATCCTGTTCGTCCATGCGCCCACTAAGTGCTACCACGTTGCCTGCTAGGGTATGATGTCCACCAATGGCCATCGAAAGTAGCTCCTGAAGCGTCTCTACCTGGAAACGCAGCTGACGCATCTTAGATCGTAATGCAGAGTTCTCATCAGTGAGTCCTCTAATCCGCTGTCGCTCTGTGTCCAGTGTGGCTACTAGGGCTGCAAATGCCTGCTCCAGAGGGATGCTCAAAGTAGGAAGTGTAGGCAAAGTAGAGGCGGTTGATGACCTAGTCCTAGGTCGTGTAGGTGCTACTGGTGGTACGCGCTCTCTATATGCCATACGGTTTATGTAGGTGGGGTAGAAATCCCAGTTCCGTGGAGGATCGAGCTCAGAGGTATGAAAGGCTGATCCCAGACTATCTCGCCAGGAGGATAAGGATGTCGGGGCCAGTTAAATCCCCTATCAGGTACGGGAGAAGTTGGAGGTGACTCAGATCGTGCAGGTCTCTTGCCTAAATTCCTGGACGACGATGCCATGCTGCGAAGTACGTGTTGCGTATGGCAATGAGTATATAGTAAGGAGAGTAAGCGATAAGTAACTAACAACTGTGCGGTTATAGTCTAGTGTGTGTATGCAACCTAGTTCCCTATAACCAATGGCTCTAATACCAATCTGTCACACCCTCAAAATCCGCGTGCGGGGTTTTACCGCGAGGCGCGTGACATACTAGGATCTCAGTCATTAGTTACCAAGAACGACTCTATATAACTAATAAACAAAACCAGAGTTAACGTTTAAAATACTGCGAAAGCGTTTTTAAAACTAGAAAATCCAAAACAAGTAGTATGTAAAGAGAATGCGCAAAACATACGCTCCCCAAACACAATTGTTTAATATGAAAATAATCCCAAATTTGTAAACAAGGCAAATGTAGACAACTCAACAATGCTGACGTGCGTGCTCCTAGGCAACTGGCATCCTTAACCTGAGAATAGCATACTAAACAAGTCAACACATGGTTGGTGAGTTCAAGAGTTTGTGTTAATAGGTAAACTGATAAATAGTTTTCAAATCATAAGTAGTGTATTGCAATAGATAGCTAGTCTATTAACATAAAAATATTAATCATAATGATTTCGCGATTGAAGCTGACTGTGATAGTTTGTGCCTCCCGTCACGACTTACCAGGTCGTGATGAATATATGTTAGGACAAAATTGCACCCGTATGACCTCGAGTCACACAGGTGGGGCTCGTCAGACCCAGTAGTACTACCCAAAATTTCTCCGCTAGTCAATATTAACAATCCGAAAGTGTGAGGACTTTCCATGGTAAACAACACTATATCAATATTATACACACTCATATATAAAAGCGTTTGAGATCAACAGTATGCTATCTCCCCCAATAGAGATTATGTAAAATGAGTGGGGCAAGAACTCACCTGATGCGTGCAAGAATTAACTTAGAGCTTAACTTGAAAGAAAGAGGGGAAAGACAACCTTCAAAGGTCACCTAGAACACATGAGTACATAAGTACGTGTACACAGAATCAATATGAAACCCTAAGTGCTCTACAAACCAAGGAACTCAAGGTTTAAGAAAGAAAAGACACATTTGACCCAGTTGACCCGTTTGACCCGTTGGTGACATTATAGGTGAAATTTCATTCAAACAAGCACAACAGTACAACACACATGATCAACATACAACTTGATTACATATAGCACTTCATTAACCACATGTACTACCTAGATCATCATACAACTAGATATCATACAAGTCATACGAATCTTAACTATTATCTTGCTCATAACATCCAAAATGTTCATTCTTAACCAATCATCTATCCACAAAAGTCCTAGCTTACCTATATAACTCATACCATGATTTTTCCACAAACAGGCCAAAACAGGTAACAAACCAAATCAACATTCATACAACATAAACAACATATTTAATCACCTTAGAAACCATCCATGAACACACTAGCATGGTCCTAATATCCCAAACATGCTCAAATCATCCAATTCAAGGATTTGCACAATTAAAGTTTCCCTTTTGGGAAAGTACATCCCAATTTCATCAAACACCCAAGACATTCATGGATTCATCATTTACATACCAATTCAAGTCCATGACAACATCTAAACATGATCAACAACACCTAATCATCATGATTCATCAACGTTCAACACCAAAGTTACTATTTTTAGCAATGTATGAACTATAAGACATCTTCTTGTTTTTCAATTGTTCATATCATCAACTTAGCATCTAATCATCATCACAAACACATCCATAACATTCATACATCATCAAATCATCAATTCATGCAAAATAAAGTTACTATTCTTAGTAACCTATGAACCATAAATCAAAATCGAAACTTTCTTGCAAAATCAACGTTAACCAATATGCATACAACCTAAATAGCATCATTACAACATCAAACAACCAACATTCAACATTCAATTTGATCCAAAATCGCCTCAACCTCTCGGTCAAAGATGATCATATGAACAAACAACCAAAATCCGAACTTTCTTGCATAATCAACGTTAACTAGCATATATACAATCCAACTAACATATTAACATCACCAAACAAACAAGAATCGACCTCCACATCATCAATTTCGAATTAGGGTTTCGGCTAACACCAATAATGCATGAAAACACCAAAACTAACCTTTAATTCGCGAAAGAAAACAAGAATCGATGTTTCAATGTGTTGTGGAGCTTGAAATCGATCCAAAACCGATGCTTTGTGGGTGTTCTTGGCCGAAATCGCAAAGGGAGAGGGAGAGGGAGTGAGGTCGCGGCCGATTGGGGTTAGGGGATTAGGGTTTTTTTGATTTTGTTTTAATTAATACTCCATAATTACCCTTTTAACCCTTGTAATTTGTATTTTATAAAAATCAGACTCTTTGAATAGTTTTTAGATAGTTTTTAACTACTAAACACAATTATTATTAGTCACAAATAACAATCATGCATAATTTCCATTTATCACAAAACACACGAAATAAATATACACGTTGTCACGTTACACGATAAAATTCACAATAAACATTTAAATCACATAATCACAACTAATAATCAACATAGAAATTATTGTTTAACATTATTAATTATTATTAAGTCACCAATCGTTCAACGACAACTAGTGTGTGCTCCCGACACGTGTATGCAAGACTTAACGGAACTAACGGAGTTTGGTAACGGAAAATTACCGGATGTCACTTGTTAACTTGATTTGGTTTCTTTTTCATCGACCACACGTCACGTTTCTGTATGGTTTCTTTCTCGATTATTATTGATTGAATAAGAGTAGTTTCTTGATCGTTTGCACCTTTTTCCTTTCCTAGAATGCTAGTAAAGTATTTTGTGGATCAATAGTTGTCATGTGAATCCAAGGATCGAACAAGAATTATCAGTTTGATTGAACAAATAATGATTGTGGAATTATCATAACTTGTTTAATTAATTGTTTAAGAAATTGCAATTGTAACACAAATAAACGATGAACAGATGAGGGAAATGAAAAACAGGTTGAAGTAATATGATAAACAAACAATGCTTCAATTGATTTCCATTAATACAGAAGCAGTTATAATTGATTTTGATTTTTGATGATATGGTAATTGCTAGGTGTTCTTGGTGTTCTTGGCATTCTTCTCTTTTGTTGATTTGATTGATATTGATGATATTGGTTATTGGTATTGTTACTGGTGCCCTAAAAGTGTGCACCCATGCCTTCTATTTCTAGGCAGAGGGATTCACTTTTTACATGGGTAAAAGAAACATGACGTGACATGAAATATTCGATTTTGACAAATGTGTAGTCTTCCATAGATGTTGACTTGATGACATCACTTCAGACATTTTGACTTGTTGACTTCTTATGACGTACTTGATGATTGGAGTTCATGCAAGTATTTTGTTCTTCTGTAGGAGTTAGCCCTTTGATCATCTTGCACTTCATCCACAGAAGCAAGCTTCCTCAGGAGCAGCAGTAACTTGATCGGAGATGACTTGTTATTCAAAAGATGTTACAATGCTTCCGCAGAAGATCCACGGTTGCACATTCCTTGACTTGTTCTTTTATTTTCCGCAGAACATCTACGGAAAAACAAACTTGTTCATCCGTAGGAGTTCTGATACTTGGTCAATTTTCCAAATTGACCAAGAATGATGTTTTTCCTGCAGTTACACACAAAATCAACACAATTAATATTTGAGTTAACATATATATAAATTGCATAGAAAGGAAAAAGATTTTCAAGAGTTCATTACAAGACATGAATAATATTCTAAACCTATACAATTGATCTAGACCTATCATGTCATTTTGATTGATTCGATGCATTTTTGAGGCAAGAATTTTCGAAGTTGGTTGTGAATTGTTCTCAATGAGTTTTGAGCGGGAGTGGATTGATTTCAAGTGTCATCATTGTGGTTTCGTGTTCATTTTTGGTTTTGATTCAAACAATAAATGCTACATTTCATTTGTGATTTATTTTCATAGTTGCAATGATGATTATAATTAGATTTGATTATATTGGTTCATGAGTGTGTTTACAAGGCATGAGATCAAAACTCCATAGCATTGGAGGTTGTTATGGAAAGCAAAAAATTATCCATGCAAGAACAATTGATGTTTAATGTTTTCGTATAACTAGTTCCTTTTTCTATTTATTTAGGTAAGCATTCGTGAATTCTTTGATGCACCAATATGTAGTTACAAAGTTTTGATTAAAATACAAGTAAATCTTATTTACTTGGTCATGTCAATTTCATTTGCTTTCTTTTTCATCGACCACACATCACGTTTCTGTATGGTTTCTGATTACATTCACTTCGTCAGTGTGATTTGATTCTTAATTGTTATTGAGTGAATACGAGTCGTTTCTAGATCCTTTACACCTTTTTTACTGCCTAGTATGTTAATAAGTATTTTGTGGATCCAAAGTTTTCATTTTGATTGATTTGGTGCATTGTTAAGGCAAGAGTGTTCGAAGTTGGTTATGAATCGATGAGTTTTCGAAGGGAGTGGATTGATTTCAAGTGTCATTCATGTGGTTTCATGTTCGATTCTAGTTTTTATTTAAACTATAGATCCTACGTTCCGTTTGAGATGGATTAGTGTGATTGCAATGATGATTATAATCATATTTGATTAGATTGGTTCACGAGTGTGTTTACAAGGCATGAGAATCGAAACACTATATCACTGGAGGTTCTTATGGACAGAAAAAAACTAACCATGTGAGAACTATTATTGTTTAATGTTTTCGTATAACTAGTTCCTTTCGCATTTATTTAGTTAAGCATTCGCGATCCTTTGATGCACCAATATGTAGTTGCAAAGTTTTGATTAAAATACAAGTAAATCTTATTTACTTGGTCGTGTTAATTTGATTTGCTTTCTTTTTCATCGACCACACATCACATTTCTGTATGGATTCTGATTACATTCACTCCGTCAGTGTGATTTGATTCTAGATTGTTATTGAATGAATACGAGTAGTTTAGTGATCCTACGCACCTTTTTTCTTGCCTCGAATATTAATAAAGTATTTTATAGATCCAAAGTTGTCATTTTGATTGACTCAGTGCATTATTGAGACAACAGTATTCAAAGTTGGTTATGAATTGTTCTTGATGAGTTTTGGGCGTGAGTGGATTGATTTCAAGTGTCATTCATGTGGTTTCGTGTTTGATTTTTGTTTTGATTTAAACAATAGAGCCAACGTTTCATTTTTCATGGATTAGTGAGATTGCAATGATGATTATAATCAGATTTGAGTAGATTGGTTCATGCGTGTGTTTACAAGACATGAGAATCAAAACTCTATAGCATTGGAGGTTGTTATTGATAGAAAAAAACTAACCATGCGAGAACTATTGGTGTTTTATGTTTTTGTATGACTAGTTTCTTTCCCATTTATTTAGTTAAGCATTCGAGAATCCTTTGATACACCAATATGTAATTGAATAGTTTTAATTAAAAGACAAGTAAATCTTATTTTCTTGGTCGTGTTAACTTGATTTGATTTCTTTTTCATCGACCACACTTCACGTTTCTATATGGTTTCTGATTACATTCACTCCGTTCGTGAGATTTGATTCTCGATTATTATTGATTGAATACGAGTAGTTGCTTGATCCATTTCACTTTTTTTCCTTTCCTAGAATGTTAATAAAGTATTTTGTTGATCCATAGTTGTCATTTTGATTGATTCGGTGCACTTTTGAGACAAGAATCTTTGAAGTTGGTTGTGAATTGTTCTCGATGAGTTTTGAGCAGGAGTCGATTGATTTCAAGTGTCATCCTTGTGGTTTCGTGTCGATTTTGGTTTTGATTCAAACAATAGATGCTACGTTTCATTTGATTTATTAGCATAGTTGCAATGATGATTACAATCAGATTTGATTAGATTGGTTCATCAGTGTGTTTACAAGGCATGAGATCAAAACTCCATAGCATTGGAGGTTCTTATGGAAAGCAAAAATTTATCCATGCGTGAACAATTGTTGTTTAATGTTTTCATAAAACATTGGTGATTTGCAGGGCCACCAGATTGGCGATCCTTTCATCATTGACATTTACTTCATGGTTGGTCCTTGGTGGAGTAGGTGGTCGGTTTCTACCCTGGTTCCCGATGCGTCCAGCACCCCTATTCCTTCCCCCACGAATTCCACGTACAGGAGGCATTCTGGTGTCAACATAGATAAACTCATTTAGTGTCTTATAAGATTTGTTTCAAGAATCTCGTTACATTGATTCGGATCCTAAAGGTCGCTTTACCAATCACATGAGGGTCCCCAATATTTTATAAATCGTACATAGTTTCAAACAATTTTCATGAGGTTAATTAATATTTTGAAGAGGCAATCAAATTTGTTTCTTAGAATATACAGTACTTTCTAATTAGGCAACCTGCAACAGATAAGATAATATCATAAAAGAAAATTCAAACATAGATAAATATAGCATCATCAAGTAAAATGTCAATAGTCTCATACAATTTGGCGTGCTGCAGGGTCAGCTCGTGACACTGGATGGTCTGAAGTATATCGCTCAGTGTAGGGTCAGATTGACCAAAATCGCTAGCTCGGCGGCTGGATTGGGAGTAGGGGTATCTAGCTAAGACACTCGGGCCATCGTACAAGCTACGCCTAGGCGGTATCCAATACTCGTCCTGTAGTTAGCGTCAGGGCGGTCCCATCATCGGAGGTACCGGTGCGGGAGCCGTCGCATGAGGAGGTGGAGGAGGCGGCATCCTAAATGAAATAGAAGATCCAGGTCAAGTACTCTTGCGTGGCCGGGTGATGACTCGCGTGCCTGTGTTTTTGATAGGCGGGATAGGCGAATGTACAGGTGCAGTGACATGAGGTGAGTGGGAGCGTGTCCGACTCCTCTCCTATGATGTCGGGAAGACTCCTCCGATGGCTTCGTGTCGTCGGATGTCACCGATATCCATCCTGGATGGCTGCATCTCCTCAGGTACTCCTCATACTACGATGGGGATGTTGCCCTCCTGAGTCTTCCTACTAGGGCGGTCTCATCAATAGGAAATGCAGGCGCTTTACCGTTGTTAGCCATGAGTCTCAAGTTCCTGTAAAATCATCATGAGTAATTTGGTTTCTCAAAGCTCACGACAATAGTAAAGATAGTATCTCATAATAGTAGTTACAATAGTAATGATGGCAGTAGTATCTCTAAAAGTAATAATACAGGTTACAACAGGCACAAAGATAAAGTTTAGACTACACAAAAACATTTTTCTATCTGGGAGAAATATTTTTATCACCAATTGGGGAATCGTGCTGGAATTCACGCTTACGATAAATTCATGATTACGTTGATCAAGTGTAATCATCAATTTACCCGACCCACTCATCCCAACACATTCCAAAACAAGGACAGTCCTAGGGCATCAAGGTTGTAACCTAGGGTCTACTAAGGTATTCCCGACTTCTCTACAACCTGCGGCTCTGATACCAATCTGTCACACGGGCCCAAGGAGGGTGGGACGTCGTAGACTAGCAAAATACATGGCAGCGGAAACCAACCACTCAAGAGCACACAAGGAGAGATATCACATGGCATTACATTAAAACAAGATATCCGGGCTATGAATGTCTTGCCCAAACATCAAATCCACACCCATTGTAAATTATTCAAATTTATTACACAACAAAACCGAATGTCTAAAAAAAGTTTTTAAAATCGAGTAATGCCATTGGTAGTCACGGTACTAAGCCATCCATAAAGTTTCTATTAAAATACAAGCTTCATCAAGGGTCACTGTTGTGGGGTCACAATCAACCCTTCACTCAGCCCTGGCTAACCTCTTCTAAACTTGTGTTGTATCGGTTATCCCATAGGGGAAATTGAGCCTCAAAGAGTGTACCATACCTCCTGAGTGGTACTCCATAGTATCTTATAAAACCTGTCACATGACACAAAGGACCCTGCAGGATCTCAGTGGTTCCTATTATGTCGAAAGGCACTATGCGTGGGGGATTCCCCAAGTAGATCTACCCATATAAAACAAGCGGTTCACACAAGAATTAATGATTGTTATACAAGTAGGTGCAGGTTCTAACATTAGCCACAACATATAATAGCATCACATAATAGTACACAAATAACCTTAGTTCAAACATAGCATGCTTCATCCCAAAATAGTAGTAAAAAGGGAACACTAAAACTCACCTTATGCAGATCAAAGATTCTTCAGACACAGAAAAGATTCAAGCCCTAGCACCCTATGATCAAGGTATAAGTAGTAAGCAAATGCTCTTAGGCTATTGGAAGTGTATCTAAATGTTATGGTCTTCACGTGGCTTGGCTTCTTAAAAGTTTGTGTCAAAAAGTTTCCCCTTTAGGAAAGCTAGGGTTTTTGATATGGATAACAAGTTATATGACTCCTATAAGTTTGTTTATATTATAATAAGTTTAACAAGAGTTTTCTAGTCATAAGATTACTGAAATTTAGTTTTATTTACGAAATTTACACTTTGGTATCTCAAGTATCAAAATTTACAATTTTGATCCAAAAGTTTGCTTTATTTCAACCTTCCACCAAATTATCATATTTAGGTCTTCTAACTCACTGAAATAACATGGATTTATAGGTCTTAAGCTTGTTACACCATTTTTAGAAATTTATCCAAAAATTCCCCGGTTAGGCGTATTTTAGCAGAATAATTTCCCAGAAATTACATATTAACCCAAAAATTCACCAAGTTTGGTTTTTAGCAATATAATACATGTTTTATGTTCTGAAAATTTTAATACTTGCCTCTCATTAAGTTTTGGCCGATTCAAGAGTTTCATCACCTATTCGGGTCACTAACTAAGCTCCAAATATCCATTATACCATACCAATCCACCCATTTCTATAATTTTGTTAGTTTAGCATCCTCAAATAACTGGAAAATACAATAACCTCACGAATCTTACAAATTTTAATTGACAAGGTTATGATTAAGGTGTTTTAACACCATTACACATGTGTAACTAATAAAGTTCAAGTTTAAACATCTTTAAATCTTTCTGTAACCTTAAATTTAGATTATTATATTGTTTATAGGATGTTTTTAAGCAGGTTATAAGCATAGAATGAGGGGGTTGTTCAAGAAAAGTGGTTAAATAGGTGTTAAATTCCATAAAAAGAGGGTTTTAGGGTATATTCATATGAACCAACACATGAAATGCGAGCCTTTAAGAAAATGTACCTTTTTGTGAAGCCATGAGTCTCACAAAGATAGTGATATGGCTGCAAGATTCTGGTTTGAAACAAGAAAAGTGAGACTTATGGAAGGAAAATAGAGAAAACTCAAGAAATAGTTTTCGTTCGGGTACAAAAATGCTTACACACTAGATTTTCGGTGTTTAGAGTGATTCAAGAGGTGCTAGAATGGTTGTTCCAAGAGTTTGAGGCTTGGAGTCCTTGTTCCTTGCTTGGTTGTAGCTTGAGGAGTTCTCGGTTCCTAGTTGTGATGATTTGCCGAGAGAGAGAGAGAGAGACTTCGAGAGGTTATGAAAGAGTGAAATGAAGTGGTGCATGTGGTTTGAAAGAAGAGGTGGAGTGTGGGTTTGGGTTAGTGAGAAACGAGGTGAAGAGGGGTTGGCTGGAGGGGTGGCCGAATGCATGGTAACAGCCCACGCATTGGTCAGTTTGGAGGTGCGCAGACTAGGTCAAATGCTTCTAGAAGGGTTCGGACATTTTATAATGCTATGTGGCAAAAATGCCTGAACAGTGCTCATGCGCCCACTTTCAGGGTGCCTGAACAGTTGTCATGCGCCTAAACAAGGGTGATGCGCCTAACTGCCAAATGCGCCTGAACAGTCGTCATGCGCCTAAACAGTGGCGATGCGCCTAACTGCCAAAAGCGTCTGACCGGTTGTCATGCGCCTAAACAGTTCTGAGGCGCCTAGGGGAAATTTTCATAAGGAAGACTTGGATTTAAATTTTATGTATAATTATCAAGGGATAATGCCAATTAAGTGAATTTTTCTAGCCTCAGGAACAATTTCTAGGCTTAAACATGTTATACAAAAGTCAACCAAAGCTACATAAATTATAGAAATCAATTAATCACAAAGAAAAGGAGATACATTTATGAAATGAAATGATGTAAAAAACACAATGTTAAATCACATTTAGGTTCTGGGAGTTGGACCTAGGAGTCGGTTGTTACATTCACCCACCGTTTGGGAAATTTCATCCCGAAATTTTAGCTTCAATTAGATTTTGAACGTGTGGGCTTAAAGAGGTGTGGATACTCTTTCCTCATCACATCTTCTCATTCCCATGTGAATTCGGGTCCTCACTTAGAGTTCCATCTTACTTTCACTTTGGGTATAAGACTTCGTCTGAGTTTCTAGACTAGTCGGTCAGTGATCTCTATGGGCTCTTCCACAAACTTCAACTTTTTAGTGATTTTGGCATCTTTCAATGGGAGTTCCAAGGCCTTGTCAACGAAACACTTCTTCAAGTTGGACACATGAAAAGTGTCATGTACGTAGCTCAGCTCTTGGGATAGCCTTAACTGGTACGCTACCGGGCCAACTCTTGATAATATTTCAAATGGTCTAATGTATCTTGGACTTAATTTGCCCTTCTTGCCAAATCTTACGGGGCCTTTCCATGGTGCCACTTTTAGCATCTCTATCGCCCACTTGAAATTCTAGGGGCTTTCGTCGTCTATCCGCGTATTTCTTTTGACGGTCTCTGGCTGCTCTCAGCCGTTCCTTAATCTTGAATACCTTATCGGTGGTTTCCATTACGATATCGGGTCCCATTATTTGGCTATCACCAATCTCATTCCAGCTTAATGGTGATCGGCATTTTCTACCATATAAAGCTTCATACGGGGCTGCGTTAATACTTGTGTGGTAACTATTATTGTAGGAGAATTCCACGAGAGGAAGGTGGTTATCCCAACTTCTGCTGAAGTCGATCGTGCAAGCTCTTAGCATGTCTTCTAGGGTTTGAATGGTTCTTTCACTTTGTCCGTCAGTTTGAGGGTGGTATGCAGTGCTTAAGTCAAGACGTGTCCCCAAAGCCTGTTGGAGAGACTTCCAGAATCATGAAGTGAAGCGACTATCATGGTCTGAGATAATCGATAGTGGCACTCCATGTCTTGTTACTATTTCATCGATGTATAGTCGCGCTAGCTTCGGTAAGCCGTAATCTTCTCGAATAGGTAGGAAGTGTGCTGATTTGGTAAGCCTATCCACTATCACCCAGATTGCATCATGCCCTCGAGAGGTTCTTGGCAACTTTGTAACAAAATCCATCGTAATGTTATCCCATTTCCATTCGTGGATTTCGGGTTGTTGTAAGGTTCCTGATGGTTTTTGGTTTTCAGCTTTTACCATTGCACACGTCAGACATTTCCCTACATAAGTGGTAATGGATTTCTTTAATCCGGGCCACCAGAAGAGGGTCTTCAAGTCTTGATACATTTTATCACTTCCCGGATGAACCGAATATCTGGGTTTGTGGCCTTCATCTAGGACTATCTCTCTAATTCCTCCGTGTTTCGGTACCCAAGTCCTTCCCTCATGCTTATACAATCCGTCATTACTCACTTCTAAACATTTCTCCATTCCCGTTAACATCTCCTCAGCTAGCTTGTCCTCATTCAGGGATTCCCTTTATGCTTCTTTTAATCTAGCGGTAAAACTGGTATACACGCTCATTCTTAAGGCACGAACACGAAGGGGTTTTTCCCTTTCCTTTCTATTCAATGCATCCGCCACCATATTGGCCTTGCCTGGATGTTAACGAATCTCACATTCATAATCGCTCAACAATTCTACCTACCTTCTTTGTTGCATATTTAACATCTTCTATTCCAGAATGTGTTGCAAACTTTTATGATCAGTGTAAATGACGCATTTGGTACCGTAGAGGTAGTGTCTCCATATTTTGAGCGCAAACACCACGGCACCCAGTTCTAGATCATGAGTAGTGTAGTTTCTCTCATGCTCATTTAACAATCTGGACATGTAAGCAATCACCTTGTCTCGCTGCATCAATACACACCCCAGCCCCTGATGTGAGGGGTCGCAATAAACTATGAAATCCTCAACGCCTTCCGGTAGGGCAAGGATAGGTGCACTGCACAGCTTCTCCTTGAGTATCATAAATGCTTTATTCTGTTCCTTTACCTATATGAAGGCTGTATTCTTTTTGGTTAGAGCGGTTAATGGCTGCACAATTCGTGAGAAATCCTTGATGAACCTTCTATAGTATCCAGCCAAGCCAAGAAATTGCCTTATCTCGGTAGGGGTTTCAGGGATCTTCTAGTTTTTAATGGCTTCTGTTTTTGTTGGATGCACTTGGATACCTTCTTTGTTCACCACATGTCCTAGAAATTGGATTTCGCGCATCCAAAACTCACATTTGGGGAACTTTGCATATAACTGCTCATTCTTAAGCAACTCAAGAATCAGTCTAAGGTGCTTCTCATGCTCTTCCTTGCTACGGGAGTAGATCAAAACATCGTCAATAAATACAATCATGAACTTGTCTAGATACGGGCGACATACTCGGTTCATGAGGTCCATAAATGCCGCAGGTGCATTAGTCAGTCCGAAGGGCATGACTAAGTACTCATAGTGTCCATACCTAGTTCTAAAGGCTATCTTGGGTATGTATTCTTCTCTTATCTTCAGCTGATGGTATCCCGATCTTAAGTCTATCTTGGAGAAATAGCTGGCTCCCTGTAATTGATCGAACAAGTCATTGATTCTTGGGATAGGATAGCGATTCTTGATTGTAAGCTTGTTCAAATCACGATAGTCAATACACATTCATAGGGTTCCATCCTTCTTTTTAACAAATAGTACCGGTGCGCCCCACAGAGAAACACTTGGTTGAATGAATCCTTTATCTAGCAATTCCTGGATTTGTACCATTAGCTCCTTCATCTCGGGTGGAGCGAGTCGGTAAGGTGCCTTGGCCACTGGTGCAGCACCAGGTGCTAGATCTATCTGGAATTCGACCTGTCTAGTTGGAGGGAGTCCCGGTAGATCCTTTGGAAATACTCCCGGGTACTCAGACACCACCGGTATATCGTCAATTTTCTTTTCTTCCCACACTTTCATCACGTAGACTATGAAAGAGGAGCATCCCTTGTGGAGATTCTTGGTAGCCTTCAGGTGAGATATCATGGGGTATAGCGGGTCGCTTCTATCACCGTGAACCGTTAGTGTACTTCCATTACTTAGGGGTATTCTAAGCAAACGCTCATCACACATGATTTCAGCCTTATATTTAGCTAACCAATCCATTACATCAAACCCTCCTAATGTTATAAGCATCAAGTCTATTTTAAATGGATTACCTTTTAATTCTATCGTGCAGTCTTTGATGACTTCACTGGTTTCTATTATCTTACCGTCAGCTAATTCTACAGTGTATGCATCAGTTAGGGTACGAGCTTCCAAATCAATTAAAGGCCTAAAGGTAGTAGAAACGAAACTACTTGTTGCTCCGGTATCAAATAAAACTGAAGCATGATGGTTATTGAGGAGGAACATACCGTTAACCACGTCAGGATCTTTATGAGCACCATTTGGATCCATTACGAACGCTCTTCCTTTGGGCTTGTTAGGCCTGGCGTCCTTATCCCTTGCTAACTTGGGACACTTGTTCCGCATGTGTCCTGGATCCCAGCACTCATAGCATTGCTTCCCGGGCTCATACGTACAATCTTTAATCAGGTGACCGGTTCGCTTGCACCTGAAACAAGGCATCGGGTTGCATTCCCCTTGGTGGTGTAGCTTGCACTTGTTGCAAAAGGGGCTTGTACCTAAGTACAGTTTTCGTTCTCTTGCCCCCTGATCATCACGCCTTGCTCCTTCGCTAGCCCTTCTGCTTGAGCTACCGCTACTGCCCATTCCTCTTTTAACTTCAAACCACTTTCTCTTCTCACCTGTCACCTTCTTCTTGTCTTCGGCTCTCCCCTGTTCCGTCCAGCCAGCTCTAATCATGTCGTCAGTCAGGCTACCAGTAAGATCAACTACTGCTTGGAGGGTTATAGGCCTGGTAGATCAGACCATGCCCAGAACTCTAGGGTGTAGTCCCCAGATGAAACGGGCTACACCTTTTGATTCAGGTGTCACCAAGTGGGGCACTAGTCGGGACAGAGCCGAGAACCGGTTGATGTACTCAGTGTAATTTGGGCCTTTCATTTCCAAGCTCAGGAATTTAGCTTCCAGCTTCTCCAATTGATTTATTAGGCAGTACTTGCTGGTCATCAACTCTCTAAACTTTGACCAACTCATGAGGCCGGCAGCATTTCTGCCTCATGGCTGAACGATGGTCTTCCATCATTCCAAGGCTGGCCCTTTCAGAGATTGGGAGGCGAACTTGACCAGGTGCTTAGTTTTGCACTCGCTAATATCCAGTACAGCCTCGATCTCATCTAACCATCGGTAAGTATCAATCGCACCCTCAGTGCCGTAGAAATCTTTTGGTTTGCACGCCATAAAAGTTTTGTAAGAACACCCGGTTCTTATTTCCTCAGCGTCCTCGGTGTTCCCTTCATTGTTTCCAGGTTCTTCATTTTCGGTGGTATTTTCCCGGTCTGCGTTTATTTGAGCTATGATGGTGGGGATAGCATTGGCGATTTGCTGGGTCACCAGATTGGCGATCCTTTCATCATTGGCATTTTCTTCATGGGTGGTCCTTGGTGGAGTAGGTGGTCAGTTTCTACACCAGTTCCCGATGCGCCTACACCCCTATTCCTTCCCCCACGCATTCCACGTACAGGCGGCATTCTGGTGTCAACATAGATAAACTCATTTAGTGTCTTATAAGATTTGTTTCAAGTATCTCATTACATTGATTCGACTCCTAAAGGTCGCTTTACCAATCACATGAGGGTCCCTAATATTTTATAAATCGTACATAGTTTCAAACAATTTTCATGAGGTTAATTAATATTTTGAAGAGGCAATCAAATTAGTTTCTTAGAATATACTATTGTACATTCTAATTAGGCAATCTGCAACAGATAAGATAATATTATAAAAGTAAATTCAAACATAGATAAATATAGCATCATCAAGTAAAATGTCAATAGTCTCATACAATTTGGAAGGTACCATCAGCCCCAGAATAATAATCATAGTATCTGAAATAGATAAGTAGTCTCTTAAAAAAATAGTAGCATTTTTAGATAATCAGGCATCAACCCATCATTACTGTCATCTCTTCTTCAACCACCCAAACCAGCCCGACCCCTTCTTCTTCTGCTCTTGTTCCAAGCGTTGGACACCGTGAGACGCCATCATGGCCTGGAACTAGGCGGACTGCGAGGTTCGCGTGGCGTGCTGCAGGGTCAGCTCATGACGCTGGATGGTCCGAAGTATATCGCTCAGTGTAGGGTCAGAAGGACCAAAATCGTTAGCTCGGCAGCTGGATTGGGAATAGGGGTCTCCAGTTACGATGCTCAGGCCGTCGTACAAGCTAAGCCTAGGCGGTATCCAATACTCATCCTGTAGGTGGCGTCTGGGCAGTCCCATCATCGGAGGTACCGGTGCGGGAGCCGTCGCATGAGGAGGTGGAGGAGGCGGCATCCTAAATGAAACAGAAGCTCCAGGTTGAGTACTCTTGATCGGCCGGGTGATGACTCACGCGCTCGTGTTTTTGATAGGCGGGATAGGCGAATGTGCAGGTGCAGTGACATGAGGTGAGTGGGAGCGTGTCTGATCCTCTCCTGGGATGTCGGGGAAGATTCCTCTGATGGCTCCGTGTCGTCGGATGTCACCGATATCCATCCTGGGTGGCTGCATCTCCTCAGGTACTCCTCATACTGCGATAGGGATGTTGCCCTCCCGAGTCTTCCTACTAGGGCGGTCTCATCAATAAGGAATGCAGGCGCTTTACCGTTGTTAGCCATGAGTCTCAAGTTCCTGTAAAATCATCATGAGTAATTTGGTTTCTCATAGCTCACGACAATAGTAAAGATAGTATCTCATAATAGTAGTTACAGCTGTAATGATGGTAGTAGTATCTCTAATCAGTAATAATACAGGTTACAACAGGCACAAAGATAAAGTTTAGACTACACAAAAACATTTTTCTATCTGGGAGAAAGATTTTTATCACCAATTAGGGAATCGTGCTGGAATTCACGCGTTCGATAAATTCATGATTACGTTGATCAAGTGTAATCATCAATTTACCCGACCCACTCATCCCAACACATTCCAAAACAAGGACAGTCCTAGGGGCATCAGGGTTGTAGCCTAGGGTCTACTAAGGTATTCCCGACTTCTCTACAACCTGCGGCTCTGATACCAATCTGTCACACCCCGGGCCCAAGGAGGGTGGGACGTTTCAGACTAGCAAAATACATGACAGTGGAAACCAACCACTCAAGAGCACACTAGGAGAGATATCACATGGCATTACATTAAAACAAGATATCCGGGCTATGAATAACATCAAATCCACACCCATTGTAAATTATTCAAATTTATTTCACAACAAAATTGAATGTCTAAAAAAAGTTTTTAAAATCGAGTAATGCCATTGGTAGTCATGGTACAAAGCCATCCATAAAGTTTCCATTAAAATCCAAGCTTCATCGAAACATGCTCAAAAGAATTTGTGTCAACTAAAAAGTTGGTGAGTTCAAGTGCTTAAGGTTCAAAAACAAAAGGGCTCTTTATAATCCATAAGTTAATTTTAAAAAGAAAACATAAGTGTCACTGTTGTGGGGTCACAATCAACTCTGCACTCAGCCCCGGCTAGCCTCTTCTAAACTTGTGTTGTACCGGTTATCCCATAGGGGAAACTAAGCCTCAAAGAGTGTACCATACCTGCTGAGTGGTACACCATAGTATCTTATAAAACCTGTCACATGACACAAACAACCCCGCAGGATCTTAGTGGGGTACCCTTCCTATTATGTCAGAAGGCACCGTGCGTGGGGGATTCCCCAAGTAGATCTACCCATATAATTAATGATTGTGATACAAGTAGGTGCAGGTTCTAACATTAGCCACAACATATAATAGCATCACATAATAGTACACAAATAACCTTAGTTCAAACATAGCATGCTGTTCATCCCAAAATAGTAGTAAAAAGGGAATACTAAAACTCACCTTATGCAGATCAAAGATTCTTCAGACATAGAAAAGATTCAAGCCCTAGCACCCTATGATCAAGGTACAAGTAGTAAGCAAATGCTCTTAGGCTATTGGAAGTGTATCTAAATGTATTTTATGGTCGTATGTTCACATGGCTTCACTTCTTAAAAAATTTGTGTCAAAAAGTTTCCCCTTTAGGAAAGTTAGGGTTTTTGATATGGATGACAAGTTATATGACTCCTATAAGTTTGTTTATATTATAATAAGTTTAACAAGAGTTTTCTAGTCATAAGATTACTGAAATTTAGTTTTATTTACGAAATTTACACTTTGGTCCCTCAAGTTTCAAAATTTACAATTTTGATCCAAAAGTTTGCTTTCTTTCAACCTTCCACCAAAGTTGTAACACCCGAAACTTCAGTCAAATAAAAAGAAAATAAAAGTATCAAGAAGAAAGCAAAAAGAAGCCAAAGATGAGGGGTGTTTTGTGTAAAAGTACATAAAAGTCAAAAGTGCACTTTATATGGGCATGGTCGCCCATATCTTCCTGCTGCTGCTGTGTTCAATAGAAGAAGAAGAAGAACCTGAATTCTATTTCTCTCGGTTTCAAGAAGAAGAAGAAGCTGAATTCTATTTCTCTCGGTTTCACGAAGAAGAAGAGGCTGATTCCCGCTTGTGGTTAGTATTCTTTGTATTTTATGGTTTGGTTTGTTGGGTTTTGACCATGAAACTGATTTATATGTGTTTATGTGTTTTGTTGTCTGTTTTTGCTTGTTTTAGGCGTTTGAACTCTTGTGCACACGAGTTTGGAGGAGTTTTGCTTGTTTGCTGTACTAGGTGAGTTCTAGACCCTGGTTTTTATGTGTTTTAAACTTCTTTAGGGCTGAAAATGCATGTTTAAAAGGTTTTACAGCTGTTTTATGCTTCACCGTATGTATGTGGGTGTTTGTGTTTGTGCTTTATGGTGGTTTATATGCGGTTGATGCTTGTGATGTTGAGTTTAAGTTTCGAACAGAGGGATAAGCATGATTGGTTAGGACTGTTGGTGTTTTTCATGGTTGAATGCCTGCTCTAGATGTTAAGCATGTTAGATCCATGATAAGGATGTGTTTGATCGAGGATTGGGGAATTAATAATTGCATAAGCGCATTTGCAGGTTGGTTAGTTCATCCGCATTTAAGTACTTTGTTCATGCGCATCTGTTGTTTGTTCATCCGCATTTGTAGATGCTTATGCGCCTAAGTGTTCTTCCGCATTTCTTTTGTTCATGCGTATTTGTTGTTTGTTCATCCGCATTTGTAGATGCTTATGCGCCAAAGTGTTCTTCCGCATTTCTTTTATTCATGCGCATTTGCTACAGTGTTCATGCGCATTTGTTTCAGTCATTCGCATTTGTTCTACCAGCATTTAGTTGGACTCTTGGAATAATCTGAAAGCATTCATCCATATTAGTATTGTTTATCTGCATTAGTATTGTTCATCCGCATTAGTATTGTTCATCCGCATTAGTTGTTCATCCGCATTGGTTACTGTTCATCCGCATTTGTCTAGGGACTTAGGATTTTTCCGAAGCTTGGGAAGTAGAATGTAGCGGGTAAGTTCTGGGATGTTTTGCTGGTTCATGTCTGTTGTGGTGATGCATGTTGTGGGCTGCTATTGATGCTTTATACTATGTATAATGTGACTTTACGTGGTGTGTTTATATTCGTATGCGTAAAGTATTATCGTAAAAAAGTGAAAGATTAATGTTAATAAAGAAGTGGAACATAAGAAAAGTATGAAAAGTCTTGCATGCAAAGGTTGAGGTGAGTGACTGTGTTGTCTCAAAAGACTTGTATGCCAAAATTGAGGTGAGTGACTGTGTTGTCACAAAAGACTCGTAAGCCATAGTTGAGGTGAGTGACTGTGGTGTCACAAAAGACTCTTAAGGGATTCAATCCATGAGATTGACCCGGGTCCTTGTCGCGTACCCCGGTACTGTCGATCTTCGGATATGAGTCAGGTATTGCATGAGACAGGATCCAGATTATAGTGAAAGATAATGAATGAATACGTGAGTTAATGAAAGATAATTAAATCTATACCTTGATGTATGTATGATGAATGCTCACGTGTGAAAGTGAAGGAAGTATTTTATTGAAAAGGTTATTTTCATATATAAATCCTACAAGGTATTTTAAACTTTTTAAAACTAGAACTCACTCAACGACGCTGACTTTTATGCATTTTCAGTTGGCAGGTAATAGTTGCTGAGGGTGGCACGCGGCGGAAGCTACTCGGCAGGGCAAGATTGGCATCCATTCATCTTTAATAATATTGTTGTTTTGTAATGCAACGAAACAGGGTCTTTTGTAATTCAAGAAAACAATGATGTATCGCTTAACAATGTTAATTATTAATAGAATGAATGGTTTTTATTAATTTAATTCCGCTGCAATATTTTATGAAATGTGTGATGTTTAATGTTTTATGCTATGATTAACCAACTGTGAGATCTCCGGGAATGGGGCCATACAAAAATATCATATTGAGGTCTTCTAACTCACTGAAATAACATGGATTTATAGGTCTTAAGCTTGTTACACCATTTTTATAAATTTATCCAAAAATTCCCCGGTTAGGCGTATTTTAGCAGAATAATTTCATAGAAATTACATATTAACCCAAAAATTCACCAAGTTCGGTTTTTAGCAATATAATACATGTTTTAAGTTCTGAAAATTTTAATACTTGCTTCTCATTAAGTTTTTGGCCGATTCAAGAGTTTCATCACCAATTCGGGTCACTAACTAAGCTCCTAATATCCATTATACCATACCAATCCACCCATTTCTATAATTTTGTAAGTTTAGCATCCTCAAATAACTGGAAAATACAATAACCTCATGAATCTTTCAAATTTTAATTGACAAGGTTATGATTAAGGTGTTTCAACACCATTACACATGTGTAACTAATAAAGTTTGGGTTTAAACATTTTTAAATCTTTCTGTAACCTTAAGTTCAGATTATTATATTGTTCATAGGATGTTTTCAAGCAGGTTCTAAGCATAGAATGAGGGGGTTGTTCAAGAAAAGTGGTTAAATAGGTGTTAAATTCCATGAAAAGAGGGTTTTCGGGTATATTCATGTGAACCAACACACGAAATGTGAGCCTTTAAGAGAATGTACCCTTTTATGAAGCCGTGAGTCTCACAAAGATAGTGATATGGTTGCAAGATTCTGGTTTGAAACAAGAAAAGTGAGACTTATGGAAGGAAAATTGAGAAAACTCAAGAAATAGTTTTTGTTCGCGTACAAAAATGCTTACACACTAGATCTTCCTTGTTTAGAGTGATTCAAGAGGTGCTAGAATGGTTGTTCAGAGAGTTTGAGGCTTGGAGTCCTTGTTCCTTGCTTGGTTGTAGCTTGAGGAGAATCGGTTCCTAGTTGTGATGATTTGCCGAGAGAGAGAGAGAGAGACTTCGAGAGGTTGTGAAAGAGTGAAATGAAGTGGTGCATGCGGTTTGAAAGAAGAGGTGGAGTATGGGTTTGGGTTAGTGAGAACCGAGGTGAAGAGGGGTTGGCTGGAGGGGTAGCCGAATGCATGGTAACAGCCCATGCATTGGTCAGTTGACCAGGTCAAATGCTTCTAGAAGGGTTCAACATTTTAAAATGCTATGTGGCAAAAACGCCCGAACAGTGCTCATGCGCCCACTTTCAGGGCGCCTGAACAGTTGTCATGCGCCTAAACAAGGGTGATGCGCCTAACTGCCAAATGCGCCTGAACAGTCGTCATGCGCCTAAACAGTGGCGATGCACCTAACTGCCAAATGCGCCTGACCGGTTGTCATGCGCCTAAACAGTTCTGAGGCGCCTAGGGGAAATTTTCATAAGGAAGACTTGGATTTAAATTTTATGTACAATTATCAAGGGATAATGCCAATTAAGTGAATTTTTCTAGCCTCAGGAACAAGTTCTAGGCTTAAACATGTTATATAAAAGTCAACCAAAGCTACATAAATTATAGAAATCAATTAATCACACAGAAAAGGAGATACTTTTATGAAATGAAATGATGTAAACAATACAATGTTAAATCACATTTAGGTTCTGGGAGTTGGACCTAGGAGTCGGTTGTTACAGTCCATGTGATTTGATTCTCGATTATTATTGATTGAATATCAGTAGTTTCTTGATCCATTGCACTTTTTTCCTTTCATAGAATGTTAATAAAGTATTTTGTTGATCCATAGTTATCATTTTGATTGATTCGATGCATTTTTGAGACAAGAATCTTTGAAGTTGGTTGTAAATTGTTCTCGATGAGTTTTGAACAGGAGTCGATTGATTTCAAGTGTCATCCTTGTGGTTTCGTGTCGATTTTGGTTTTGATTCAAACAATAGATGCTACGTTTCATTTGTGATTTATTAGCATAGTTGCAATGATGATTACAATCAGATTTGATTAGATTGGTTCATGAGTGTGTTTACAAGGCATGAGATCAAAACTCCATAGCATTGGAGGTTGTTATGGAAAGCAAAAAATTATCCATGCGTGAACAATTGTTGTTTAATGTTTTCGTATAACTAGTTCCTTTCCCATTTATTTAGGTAAGCATTCGTGAATCCTTTGATGCACCAATATGTAGTTGCAAAGTATTGACTAAAATACAAGTAAATCTTATTTAATTGGTCGTGTCAATTTGATTTGCTTTCTTTTTCATCGACCACACATCACGTTTCTGTACGGTTTCTGATTATATTCATTCCGTCAGTGTGATTTGATTCTCAATTGTTATTGAGTGAATAAGAGTAGTTTCTAGATCCTTTGCACCTTTTTTCTTCCCTAGTATGTTAAGAACGTATTTTGTGGATACATAGTTGTCCTTTGGATTGATTCGGTGCATTGTTAAGGCAAAAGTATTCGAAGTTGGTTATGAATCGATGAGTTTTCGGAGTGAGTGGATTGATTTCATGTGTCATTCATGTGGTTTCATAGTCGATTTTTGTTTTGATTATAACTATAGATCCTACGTTCCGTTTGAGATTCATTAGTGTGATTGCAATGATGATTATAATCAGATTTGAGTAGATTGGTTCACGAGTGTCTCTACAAGGCATTAGAGGTTGTTATGGATAGGAAAAAACTAAGCATGCGAGAACTATTGTTGTTATATAATCAGATTTGATTAGATTGGTTCATGAGTGTGTTTACAAGGCATGAGATCAAAACTCCAAAGCATTGGAGGTTATTATGGTAAGCAAAACATTATCCATGCGTTAACAATTGTTGTTTAATGTTTTCGTATAACTAGTTTCTTTCCTATTAATTTAGGTAAGCATTCGTGAATCCTTTGATGCACCAATATGTAGTTGCAAAGTATTGATTAAAATACAAGTAAATCTTATTTACTTGGTTGTGTCAATTTCATTTGCTTTCTTTTTCATCGGCCACACATCACGTTTCTGTATGGTTTCTGATTACATTCACTCCGTCAGTGTGATTTGATTCTTAATTGTTATTGAGTTCATACGAGTAGTTTCTAGATCCTTTGCACCTTTTTTCTTGCCTAGTATGTTAATAACGTATTTTGTGGATCCATGGTTGTCATTTTGATTGATTTGGTGCATTGTTAAGGCAAGAGTGTTCGAAGTTGGTTATGAATCGATGAGTTTTCGGAGGGAATGGATTGATTTCAAGTGTCATTCATGTGGTTTCATGTTCGATTCTAGTTTTGATTTAAACTATAGATCCTACGTTCCGTTTGAGATGGATTAGTGTGATTGCAATGATGATTATAATCAGATTTGATTAGATTGGTTCACAAGTGTGTTTACACGGCATGAGAATTGAAACTCTATATCATTGGAGGTTGTTATGGACAGAAAAAAACTAACCATGCGAGAACTATTGTTGTTTAATGTTTTCGTATAACTAGTTTCTTTCGCATTTATTTAGTTAAGCATTCGCGATCCTTTGATGCACCAATATGTAGTTGCAAAGTTTTGATTAAAATACAAGTATATCTTATTTACTTGGTCGTGTTAATTTGATTTGCTTTCTTATTCATCGACCACACATCACATTTATGTATGGATTCTGATTACATTCACTCCGTCAGTGTGATTTGATTCTCGATTGTTATTGAATGAATACGAGTAGTTTCGTGATCCTACGCACCTTTTTTCTTTCCAAAGTTGTAGTATTTTATAGATCCAAAGTTGTCATTTTGATTGACTCGGTGCATTATAGAGACAACAGTGTTCGAAGTTGGTTATGAATTGTTCTTGATGAGTTTTGGGCGGGAGTGGATTGATTTCAAGTGTCATTCATGTGGTTTCGTGTTTGATTTTTGTGTTGATTTAAACAATAGAGCCAACGTTTCATTTTTCATCGATTAGTGTGATTGCAATGATGATTATAATCAGATTTGAGTAGATTGGTTCACGTGTGTGTTTACAAGGCATGAGAATCAAAACTCTATAGCATTGGATGTTGTTATTGATAAAAAAAAACTAACCATGCGAGAAACTAACCATGCGAGAACTATTGTTGTTTTATGTTTTTGTATTACTAGTTTCTTTCCCATTTATTTAGTTAAGCATTCGAGAATCCTTTGATACACCAATATGTAATTGAATAGTTTTAATTAAAAGACAAGTAAATCTTATTTTCTTGGTCGTGTTAACTTGATTTGATTTCTTTTTCATCGACCACACGTCACGTTTCTATATGGTTTCTGATTACATTCACTCCGTCCATGTGATTTGATTCTCGATTATTATTGATTGAATACGAGTAGTTGCTTGATCCATTGCACCTTTTTTCCTTTCCTAGAATGGTAATAAAGTATTTTGTTGATCCATAGTTGTCATTTTGATTGATTCAGTGCATTTTTTAGACAAGAATCTTTGAAGTTGGTTGTGAATTTTTCTCGATGAGTTTTGAGCAGGAGTCGATTGATTTCAATTGTCATCCTTGTGGTTTCATGTCGATTTTGGTTTTGATTCAAACAATAGATGCTACGTTTCATTTGTGATTTATTAGCATATTTGCACTGATGATTACAATAAGATTTGATTAGATTGGTTCATGAGTGTGTTTTCAAGGCATGAGATCAAAACTCTATAGCATTGGAGGTTGTTATGGAAAGCAAAAACTTATCCATGCTTGAACAATTGTTGTTTATTGTTTTCATATAACTAGTTCCTTTCCCATTAATTTAGGTAAGCATTCGTGAATCCTTTGATGCACCAATATGTAGTTTCAAAGTATTGATTAAAATACAAGGAAATCTTATTTACTTGGTCATGTCAATTTGATTTGCTTTCTTTTTCATCGAACACACATCACGTTTCTTTATGGTTTCTGATTACATTAACTCCGTCAGTGTGATTCAATTATCGATTGTTATTGAGTGAATACGAGTAGTTTCGTGATCCTATGCACCTTTTTTCTTGCCTAGCATGTTAATGAAGTATTTTATAGATCCATAGTTGTCATTTTGATTGACTCGGTGCATTATTGAGTGTAAGGCCCCATTCCCGGGAACCCCATAGTTGGTGAATCACAACCTATTCTTAGCCAAAATCTAGCATACTAAGCTCATAAAACAGGAATACAACCACATAATTCAGTCAAACATTCACAAATACACACACCCTCTAAAAACAAAGGTAACACATATGGTTTAACATATTGGAAGTTGCAAAAATAATAATTTACATGCATTTCAGCCCCAAAACAAGTTTAAAACAGAAAAACCGGGGATCTAGAACTCACCTACAGTAGCCTTCGAGTAAAACCCCTCCAAACTCGAGAGCACTTGGAGTTCAAACACCTAAACACACCAAAAACACCCAACCGAA
Organism: Flaveria sonorensis; assembly: GCA_025506505.1. Lineage (NCBI taxonomy): Eukaryota > Viridiplantae > Streptophyta > Magnoliopsida > Asterales > Asteraceae > Flaveria > Flaveria sonorensis. The sequence continues at coordinate 13,900,734 of CM046431.1, read as the reverse complement.
CACAGAGGAACACATAAGACTTGGTCCACAAGCTGAAAATTCAGCTGAAACCGAACAGAACACACAAAATCTTACCTTCTACACGATCTTCTTCTTCTTCTCTCTAAAAAACCGATGGAACTCTGCTTTTTCTTCTTTCTACAGTCGAGCAGTTGTTGAGAGCAGAGGTGTGGGCGGCCATGCCCACTTTTAAGCATAATAATAATAAAGTTTGCCTCTTGCACAACATTAACCCCTCAACTTGGGTTATTTCACCTTTCTTTCTTTATACTTCTCTTTTCTTTTCTTTTTCTCTTTTAAAATTTTCGGGTGTTATGTCACACCCCAAGCCCAAGGTGGGTGGGACGTTGCAGATTAGCAAAACACATGGTAGCAGAAACTAACCACTCAAGAGCACACAAGGAGGGAAATCACATGGCATTACATTAAAACAACATATTCGGGCTATGAAAGTCTTGCCCAAACATCAAATCCACACCCATTTGTAGTCACGGTACTAAGCCATCCATTAAGAGTCCATTACAATCCAGGCTTCATCAAGGGTTACCTGAAACATGCTCAAAAAGATTTTGTGTCAACTAAAAAGTTGATGAGTTCAAGTGCTTAAAGTTCAAAAACAAAAGGACTCTTTAGAATCCATAAGTTAATTATAAAAAGAAAACATAAGTGTCACTGTTGTGGGGTCACAATCAACCTTGCAATCAGCCCCGGCTAGCCTCTTCTAAACTTGTGTTGTACTGGTTATCCCATAGAGGAAACTGAGCCTCAAAGAGTGTACCATACCTGCTGAGTGGTAAACCATAATATCTTATAAAACCTGTCACATGACACAAACAACCCCGCAGGATCTCAGTGGGGTACCCTTCCTATTATGTCGGAAGGCACTATGCGTGGGGGATTCCCCAAGTAGATCTACCCATATAAAACAAGCGGTTCACACAAGAATTAATGATTGTGATATAAGTAGGTGCAGGTTCTAACATTAGCCACAATAATAGCATCGTATAATAGTAAACAAATAACTTTTAGTTCAAACATAGCATGTTTCATCCCAAAATAGTAGTAAAAAGGGAACACTAAAACTCATCTTAGGTAATTCAACAGTTCTTCAGTCACAGAAAAGATTCAAGTCCTAACACCGTATGATTAAGATACAAGTAGTAAGCTAATGCTCTTAGGCCATTGGAAGTGTATCTAAATGTATTTTATGGTCATACGTTCTTGTGGCTTCGTTTCTTAGGAGTTCGTGTCGAAAAGTTTCCTTTTTAGGAAAGTTAGGGTTTTTGATATGGATGACAAGTTATATGACTTTTATAAGTTTGTTTATATTATAATAAGTTTAATAAGAGTTTTCTAGTCATAAGATTACTGAAAGTTAGTTATATTTACGAAATTTACACTTTGGTCCCTCAAGTTTCAAAATTTACAATTTTGACCCAAAAGTTTGCTTTCTTTCATTACTTGACCCAATATGGCCCTTATTAGTTCCTAGGGGTTGTTATATTACTTTTAGGTCTGTTTTAACTTAATATTTATAGATTTTAACTTGAGAGGTTTAAAACACAAAATTCAGGTTACCGGTTACTGTAAAATCGTTAATTTAAGCATCTTGTTTTAGATCTCGTAATTTTAACCTATGACCTCAAGTATAACGTTTTAAGGGCTTCTAACCAAGATCATAATCTGTTTTAAAAGTAGTTTTGGGGTTATTTGAGCAAAAAGTCTATTTTTTTAAACTAACCCGTTAAAACCCGTTTTTATCCGAAACCGAACACTCTAACCCACTTTCTTTCAATTTTCCACCAAGATTTCACTTTGAGGTCTTCTAACTTACTGAAATAATATTTATTTAGTGGTCTTAGGCTTGTTACACTATTTTTAATATTTTATCCAAAAATCTCCCGGTTTATGCTTATTTTTATTAAATAAATTCATAGAAATTACATATTAACCCAAAAATTCACCAAATTCTGTTTTTAATACTAAAATACTTATTTTAGGGCCTGGAGATTTTAAAATTTGCAACTTATTAAGTTTTAGCCATTTTGAGAATTTCACCACCGTTTCAGGTCACTAAAATACACCCATTTAGTCCATAATACCACTCCAATATACCCATTCAACAACTATCACGAATTTTATAATATTATTATCACGAAACTCCTGGAACAAACACAAACTCACGGATTTGAGCATAACTAGCATCATTATTGCATTTTAGAGGGTGTTTTACAACATTTGCACATGTGTAATCATCATAGTTTGAGCATAAACATTACCAACCCTTTTTGTAACTTTTAATCCAGAATATAACGATATTAATAAACTGTTTTGGAGCAGGTTTTAACATTGGTTGAAGGTTCTTTCAAAACAAGTGGGTTATTGGTGCTAAAACACACGAAAAAGAGGGTTTTCGGGTTGAAATCATATGCACCAACCCATGGTTCACGAACACTCATTAAAATATACCTTCTTGAAGTCGTGAGTCTCACAAAAACAGTGATATGGCCGCAAGTTTCTGCTGTGAACAAGAAAAGTGAGATTTCATGGTAGGAAAGTAAGAAAACTCAAGAAATAGCTTTGTTTCGGGTATATAGATGCTTACACTCAAGGTGTTTAGTGATTTTGGAATGATTTGAGGAGAATGAGGGCTGTAGAATCACTAGCTTGAGCTGAAACTTTCTGGATTTTGCAAGAACCTTGTGTAAAAACACACTTTAGTTCATCTTCTAGCTTGGTTTGCTCTTGGTCGACGTTGGGATGGAGTTGGTCTTCGAATTTCTTGGCTATAATAGAGAAGAATTGTAGATTTTTGAAGAGGGGAGGGAGAGAATTCGTGAGTTAGAGAGGGAGGAGGAGGATGAGAGTGAATGTTGCATGTATGGGGAAGAGAGGTGGAAGTGTGGGTTAGTGGGTTTGTAGGTTTCAAGAAGGGTGGTGATTAGGGGGGGGGGGCGGCCGAGATTGGATGTGTGGGTGGTTATTTATTTATTTTTTTGTAAAGTTTATATATTGTAGTGTAAGTTGATTGTGTAGTGTAGTTGTTGGTAGTATTAGTTTTATAAGTTTTTAAGTGTAAGATTACATATATATATGTGTGTGCCGTGAATATGTATTATGTACACACATATTATTTGTTTTAATTAAAATTTTAATTTCTAGCATAGATTTACTATTTTTCTAGGATCGCTTAATAATTTCTAAACTAAGGCAAGATATAATGAAATCTTATAAGGCAACTAAACATGAAATCAATTGTCACATAAGAAGAAAATAATATTAATAATAAGAATGAAAATAATGTCGGGTAAAAATTAAAGTTAAAGTTGGACCTAGGAGTCAGTTGTTACATGTTACAAGTCCACCCCCTTATATATGTTTCATCCCCGAAACCTGTCACTCCTCGAACAGCTGGGGATAATGCTGTCTCATCTCTTCCTCGGTCTCCCACGTAGACTCGGATCCCTTCCTGTGCCTCCACTGTACTCGCACCAGTGGAACCACTTTGTTCCGCAGCCTCTTCTCTTTTTTATCAATGATGGCCACCAGTTGCTCCACATAATTGAGCCGTTCATCTACCTCAATATCCTCCAGTAGTACAATCATATCTTCATCAGCTAGGCATTTTCTTAGATGAGATACATGGAATGTTGGATGAATTCCAATTAACTCATCGGGTAGCTCCAACCTATAGGCCACCTCTCCTACTCGAAAAACAATTCGGAAAGGTCCTATATACCTCGGGCTCAGCTTACCCTGCTTTCTGAACCAAATGATCCCCTTCCAAGGTGAAACCTTCAGCATAACTTTATCACTCACCTTGAATTCAATTGGTCTACGCCTCTTGTCAGCATACGACTTTTGCCTATCCTTTGCCGCCTTCATAAAGGCCTCGATCTTCTCTAACTTTTTAGTCATAGCCTCGACCACTTCAACGCTCCCCAACTCCTTCCATCCGATGGCACCCTAACATACGGGCATTCTACACTTCCTACCGTATAGCATCTCATATGGTGGCATGCCAATGCTGGTATGATAACTGTTGTTGTATGAGAATTCAGCTAACGGTAAGTGTTCATCCCAACTTCCTCCAAAATCGATCACGCATGCCGTAGCATATCTTCCAGTGTCTGAATCTTCCTCTCCGACTGACCATCTGTCTGAGAATGATACGCCGTACTAATATGTAACCTCATCCCCATCGCGTAATGAAATCTCTTCCAAAACTTGGATGTAAACCGAGTGTCACGATCAGATACGATAGACACTGGTACACCATGACGCATCATAATCTCCTTGATGAATAGATCCACCAGCCTCTCAGATGAATACGTCTCACGGATTGGCAGGAAATGAGCACTCTTTGTCAGATGGTCTCCTATCACCTATATAGCATCGTACCCCCTCGCCGTACGTGGTAATTTCATAATGAAATCCATGGTGATGTACTCTCACTTTCACTCAAGTATATCCAAAGGTTGGATCTTCCCATATGGCTTCTGATGCTTAGCTTTTACTTGCAAGCAAGGCACTTGCTCATATACTCCGCTACATCGCGCTTCATACCCAGCCACCAGTAATCTTTCTTCATATCATGATACATCTTCATAGCACCAGGATGAATAGATTATAAAGTCTTATGAGCTTCATCCATGATTTTCCACCGTAGGTCTCCATAACGAGGGATCCACATCCGCCCAAAGCGGGTTCTAACTCTGAGAGTGTTTTCACCCAACTCCGAGACTAGACCTCTCATCCTTTAGGAGTTAAGGCGATCTTCTTTCAACGCCTCATCTTGGAACCCCTTGACCTGTGTCATCATATCGAAGGTCATCACCAACCGGTAAGCTTTCACACAGATTGGCTCGGGTCTCTCCTTTCGGCTAAGGGCATCCGCCACTACGTTGGCCTTGCCCGGATGGTAGTGGATCTCACAATCATAATCCTTGATCAACTCTAACCACCTCCTTTGCCTCATATTGAGGTCCTTCTACTCAAAGAAGTATTTCAAGCTCTTATGGTCGGTGAAGATAGTGCACTTTGTCCCGTACAAGTAGTGCCTCCAAATCTTCAATGCAAAGACCACAACAGCTAGCTCCATGTCATGAGTAGGGTAATTAGCCTCATGGATTTTCAACTGTCGGGACACATAGGCTATAACCCTTCCCCGTTGCATCAGCAAGCAACCCAATCCTGAATAGGAAGCGTCCGAATAGACCACCAAGTCTTCATTCCCTTCGGGCAACGTCAAAATAGGAGCTTGAGTCAATCTTGTCTTCAGCTCTTCAAAAGCACTCTCTTGTTCTAAACCCCACACAAACTTCACATCCTTGCGGTTCAGCTTGGCCAATGGTGAGACTATCTTAGAAAAGTCTTGAATGAATCTCCTGTAATAGCCCACTAAACCCAAGAAACTGTAGATCTTGGATGGTGTCTTTGGAGTCTTCCATTACATCACCGCCTCCACCTTTGCCGTGTCTACCATGATCCCTTCGGAATTTACCACATGACCCAAAAACTGAACCTCACGCAACCAGAGAGGGCACTTGGAGAACTTAGCATACAGCTTCTCTCTTCTAAGTGTCTCCAACACCTCACGAATATGACTGGCATGCTCTTTTTCACTCTTCGAATAAATCTGGATATCATCAATAAACACAATCACTGATTTATCCAACATCGGCCGACACACCAGGTTCATCAAATCCATTAAGGTAGCTGGCGCGTTAGTTAGACCAAAGGACATGACAAGAAACTTGTATTATCCATAACGCGTGCGAAAAGCTGTTTTAGGGATACTCTGCTCCTTCACCTTCAACTGATGGTAACCAGATCGAAGATCTATCCTCGAGAACCAACTGGCACCTTGGAGCTGATCAAATAAGTTGTCAATTCTCAGTAGTGGATACCGGTTCTTCACCGTCAACTTGTTTAACTCACGGTAGTTGATGCACATCCTCATACTACCATCCTTCTTCTTTACAAACAAGACCGGAGCACCGCAGGGAGAGATACTCAGTTAAATGAATCCCTTATCCAATAGCTCTTGTAGCTGAGTCATCAACTCTTTCATCTCTGACGGAGCCAATCAATATGGTTCCTTAGCAACAGGTTGAGCACCAGGTATCAAGTCGATCTGGAACTCGATCTCGCGGTTCGGTGGCACACCTGGTAAATCTTCTAGGAACACATCTGGAAAGTCACACACAACTGGTACATCGGATAATTGTGGTACTAACGCATCCACATCCTTCACGTAAGCCAGGTAGGCACTACATCCACGTATCATGCACTTATCTGCCACCACCATTGAAATCACCTTCGGAACAGTAATAACTCGATCACCGTAGATCGTCACCAAATTCCTATCAGGCGCAGTCAATCGGCTCATTTTCTTGTGACACACAATATATGCCTCATAGGCTGCTAACCAATCCATCCCTAGAACCACATCGAATCCGCCCGGGGCATCATGAATAATTTAGCAGAGAACCTATGGCCTTCCAACTCTATGTCGTAATTTTCTATCAGATCAGAAATCCTGGTAGGCTTACCAATGGCAGTTTCTACATCGAAGGGCTCATCAATCTTTCTACTCCTAACAGGCAACTTAGCATAGAAGGCAGCATAAATAAAGCTCTTACTAGCACCAGAATCAAATAATACTGAGGCACAAGTTTGGTTTACTAGGAACGTACTTGATACGACATCAGGATCCTTCCTAGCCTCCTCCCGGGTCATCGTGAATGCTCTGGCTTATGCTCTCTTCCCATCATTCTCGGTCCCCCTCTTTGCCCTAGAACTTTTAGCCCTCGGCTTCTTACAATCCCTGCTCAGGTGACCTTCCTCACCGCAGTTGTAGCACCTCATCGCCCTACAATCCCTTGCCACATGACCAGGCTTCCCACATTTGAAGCAAACGTTCAATCCCCACTTGTATTCTCCCGTATGCTCCTTCCCGCACTTACAACACCACTTCATCCCCGTACCTGCCGATGCTACCCTTCGATCATCCACCCTTGCCTTCTTGTCGTTCAGGGTGAAACGACCACGACCAAATCGTTTCCCGTTCCAGTTCCTATTACCACCACCCTTCTTGCTCACCTCCACCACTGCCACTTCTTCTCTCTCATCATATAACCTCCCTGCCAGATCAACCACCGACCTAAACGTACTTGGCCGGGCAGCGATCATGTGCCTGCGGATATCTACCGGCAAATCCTGTATGTACCTCTTGATCTTTCTCGACACCGGCGTCACCTGCTCTGGCACTAGCCTTGCCATCTCGTTAAACTTAGTCGTGTATTTTTGGGGTGTCATAGTTCCTGCCTCCAGCTGTAGGAACTCTCTCTTAATCTTGTCAAGCTCACTGTGAGGACAAAACTCCCCGATCACCATCTTTTTTAGTTCACTCCACCTCATCCTCCCAATAACCCTGCTGCCCTTGGCCTGGACAATATTGTCCCACCAGCATAAGGCCGAGTCCATAAATGAGTGGGTAGCAAATTTCACCTTTTGGTCCTCTCGGCACTCGCTAATGTCACGTACCACCTCCATTTCTCTTACCCATCGGTGAGCAGCAGCAGCGTTACCATTTCCATCAAAAGTTGGGGGCTTGCATCTCTGGAATGCCCCATAACTACACCCTTTGGAGGTTTCCTGCACCGCTTCCACTTCCTCTTCACCACTAGAGACGACAATCTCAGTCTCTAATTGCTCCCCTTCACCTGAATCTCTCCCAACGGTCCTCCTCCTCTCCTCCTTCTTTTTCTTTTCATCCTTCCTCACAGCACGAATAACCTCGGTCCCCACAGACAGCAGGATCATCTGCATGACCTGATGAACTTCCTCCACAACTGCCTCCTTCATAGAGGCTCTCAAATTAGCACTCTCATCACCGCCTTCCTGGTGATGAAGCTCGGGCTCTGCAGGAGCCATCTCAGCAGCCTTAGCCTTGTTCCTGGTGACACGTGGCCTAGCACCACGACCATCCTGCACACCTCCTCGAGAAGCCTTTGAAGATCTACCACCCGCCATCCTCTAAACACTATAAGATTCAAACACCAACACGGTCATTCAAGGTAATAGCTCAGATTATGTCAAGTATTGTAAGTCCCTAATTAAAGTGTCCAGTTGTGATTAGCCACTTACTTTACTCTTCATTCCCCAAGCATTATCTATCCTGACTACATCAATATCCAAATCTACTAAGAGCACATAAATTAGATAGCACACACACATAATACCGGTTAACTTAAAGAAAGTAAATTACCTGATGGCACTTAGCTACTTGCTGGCATCCTCCAATTGGTCCCATTCTCAGTTTAAGTTTAGGTTTTGAAAATATTTACCCATTTCTCTTAAACTTTGGCTCTGATACCAACTTGTAAGGCCATGTTCCCATCATAACCTCATTTATATCAAAACATATTAAGATTTATTAAGTAATAAAATATTGCAGCAGAATAGTTCATCAAAAACCACTTCATGCTTTAATAAATATATTTGCCATGTAATACATCATTGTTTACAAGATTACAAAATATCACATAGTTGTATTACAAAACAACATCATTTTTATTGCATGAGATGGATGCCAGTCTTGCCCGCCAAGTAGCTTCACCCTCGTGCCATCCTCAGCAACAAGTTACCTGCCAACTGAATATACAAGAAAAGTCAGTGTTGCTGAGTGAGTTCTAGTTTTATAAATAAAATACTTTTCTTTCGTTTAAAACCTTTTCATTACTTTCGTACATAATCACACATCATACATACGTCTTGATAATATCATTATTATCTTTCATCATTCTTCTCATTCATTTCGTACGTTTCGAACTTTCATTATTATCTTTCACTTTCATCCAGACCAATGTGCAATACCCCAAACATTGTGCATGAAGCTCGTACTAGGCCTGGGGCCTATAAATAGACCCTGAATATTGTGCACGAAGCTGACTCCAGTATTTGGGGCAAGCAACAAGGGTCCCGTTTCATACTTTTTAGTCAATCACAAAGATTGACCCCTATGTGCATCCTCATGGGTTAGCTAAACCGCACACAGTTAAGCTAACAACCCCTCAATGAGTTGTGAACCTCCTTTCAATTGTTTGCAAGACTTTGCTTTCATTCGTTATGTTCCACTTTTCATTATCATTAATCTTTCGCTTCTTTATGATAATACTTTACGTATAAGAGCATAAACACACCATGTAAAGCCACGTAATAATACGTAGTAAAGAACATCAACAACAACCCACAACATGCAAAACATGAACAAACATAACCCAACTTAACATCCCAGAGCTTAATCATAAATTTCCATTTTTCCCAAAATTCCAGAAAAATTCTAAGTCATCTTAGGCACATGAGCACTATACAGGAGCATGGATACTATGCAGGCGCATGAACAGTTGGGCGTATGGGAACTCTTGGGTGTATGAACTTAGGCGCATGGGTACTACGCAGGCGCATGAGTAGTATGCGCATGGGAAACTTAGGCGCATAAGCAACACTTAGGCGTATGGGGAACTTAGTCGCATGAGCAACCACTTGGGCACATTGGTAGTTTGGGCGCATGGATACTATACTAGTTCCAACTTATGCTAATTTCAGTTCCCGATCATCATTCTAACATATTCTTAGCTCAAATCTAGCATACTAAGCTCATAAAACAAGCATACAACCACATATTCGATCAAAACATTCAAAAACACACATACCCACATAATCAGGGGAAACATATACGGTTAACATACTGAAACTTTCAAAAATAATAGTTTACATGCATTTTATCCCCAAAACAAGTTTAAAACAGAAAACCGAGGATCTAGAACTCACCTTCAGCAGCCTTCGAGTAAAACTACTCCAAACTCGAGAGCACTTGGAGTTCAAACACCTAAACACACCAAAAACACCCAACCGAACATAGAAAAACACATAAGACTCGGTCTACAAGCTGAAAACCCAGCTGAAACCGAACAAAACACACAAAATCTTACCTTCCAGACGATCTTATTCTTCTTCTCTCTAAAAAACTAATAGAACTCTGCTTTTTCTTCTTTCTGCAGTCGAGCAGTTGTTGAGAGCAGAGGTGTGGGCGGCCATGCCAACTTTTAAGCATAATAATAATAAAGTTTGTCTCTTGCACAACTTTAACCCCTCAACTTGGGTTATTTCACCTTTATTTCTTTATTTTTCTCTTTTCTTTTCTTTTTCTCTTTTAAAATTTCCGGGTGTTACATTGAGGCAACAGTGTTCGAAGTTGGTTATGAATTGTTCTCGATGAGTTTTAGGTGGGAGTGGATTGATTTCAAGTGTCATTCATGTGGTTTCGTGTTTGATTTTTATTTTGATTTAAACAACAGATCCAACGTTTTGTTTGTGATTTATTAGTATGATTGCAATGATGATTATAATCAGATTTGAGTAGATTTTTTCACGAGTGTGTTTACGAGGCATGAGAATCAAAACTCTACAGCTTTGGAGGTTGTTATGGATAGGAAAAAAATGACCATGCGAGAACTATTTTTGTTTTATGTTTTTGTAAGACTAGTTCCTTTCCAATTTACTTAGTTAAGCATTCATGAATCCTTTGATACACCAATATGTAATTGAAAATTTTTAATTAAAAGACAAATAAATCTTACTTACTTGGTCGTGTTAACTTGATTTGGTTTCTTTTTCATCGACCACACGTCACATTTTTGTATGGTTTCAAATTACATTCACTCCGTCAGTGTGATTGGATTCTCGATTATTATTGATTGAATACGAGAAGTTTCTTGATCCTTTGCACCTTTTTCCTTTCCTAGAATGTTAATAAAGTATTTTGTGGATCCATAGTTGTCATTTTGACTGATTCTATGCATTTTTGAGACAAGAAACTTCGAAGTTGGTTGTGAATTGTTCTCGATGAGTTTTCAGCTGGAGTGGATTGATTTCAAGTGTCATCCTTGTGGTTTCCTGTTCGATTTTGGTTTTGATTCAAACAATAGATGCTACGTTTCATTTGTGATTTATTAGCATAGTTGCAATGATGATTTTAATCAGATTTGATTAGATTGGTTCATAAGTGTGTTTACAAGGCATCAGATCAAAACTCCATAGCATTAGAGGTTGTTATGGAGAGAAAAAACTATCCATGGAGAACTATTATTGTTTAATGTTTTCGTATAACTAGTTCCTTTCCCATTTATTTAGGTAAGCGTTCGTGAATCCTTTGATGCACCAATATGTAGTTGCAAAGTTTTGATTAAAATACGAGTAAATCTTATTTACTTGGTCGTGTCAATTTGATTTGCTTTCTTTTTTACCGACCACACATCACATTTCTGTATGGTTTTTGATTACATTAACTCCGTCAGTGTGATTTGATTCTCGATTGTTATTGAGTGAATACGAGTAGTTTCTAGATCCTTTTCACATTTTTTTCTTGCCTATTATGTTAATAATGATTTTTGTGGATTCATAGTTGCCACTTTGATTGATTATGTGCATTGTTAAGGTAGGAGTGTTTGAAGTCGGTTATGAATTGTTCTTGATGAGTTTTGGGTGGGAGTGGATTGATTTCAAGTGTCATTCATGTGGTTTCATGTTCGATTTTAGTTTTGATTTAAACTATAGATCCTACGTTTCGTTTAAGATTGATTAGTGTGATTGCAATGATGATTATAATCATATTTTATTAGATTGGTTCACGAGTATGTTTACAAGGCATGAGAATCAAAACTCTATAACATTGGAGGTTGTTATGGACAGAAAAAAACTAACCATGCGAGAACTATTATTGTTTAATGTTTTCGTATAACTAGTTCCTTTTGAATTTATTTAGTTAAGCATTCATGAATCATTTGATGCACCAATATGTAGTTGCAAACTTTTGATTAAAATACAAGTAAATCTTATTTACTTAGCGTTAATTTGATTTGCTTTCTTTTACATCGACCACACATCATATTTCTGTAAGGTTTGTGATTACATTCACTCTGTCAGTGTGATTTGATTCTTGATTGTTATTGAGTGAATACGAGTAGTTTCTTGATCCTTTGCAAATTTTTCCTTGCCTAGAATGTTAATAATATATTTCTAGACCCATAGTTGTCATTTTGATTGACTCGGTGCATTATTGAGGCTAGAGTGTTCGAAGTTGGTTATGAATTGTTCTCGATGAGTTTTGGGCTGGAGATGATTGATTTCAAGTGTCATTCATGTGGTTTCGTGTTTGGTTTTTGTTTTGATTTAAACAATAGATCCAACGTTTTGTTTGTGATTGATTAGTGTGATTTCAATGATGATTATAATCAGATTTGAGTAGATTGGTTCACGAGTGTGTTTACAAGGCATGAGAATCAAAACTCTATAGCATTGAGGGTTGTTATTGATAGAAAAAAACTAACCATTCGAGAACTATTATTGTTTAATGTTTTTTATGACTAGTTCCTTTTTTATTTATTTAGTTAAGCATTTGTGAATCCTTTGACACACCAATATGTAATTGAAGAATTTTAATTGAAAGACAAGTAAATCTTATTTACTTGGTCGTGTTAACTTGATTTGGTTTCTTTTTCATCGACCACACGTCACGTTTCTATATGATTTCTGATTATATTCACGCTGTCCGTGTGATTTGATTCTCGATTATTATTGATTGAATACGAGTAGTTTCTTGATCCTTTACACCTTTTTCGTTTCCTAGAATGTTAATAAAGTATTTTATGGATCCATAGTTGTCATTTTGATTGATTCTGTACATTTTTGAGGCAAGAATATTCAAAGTTGGTTGTGAATTGTTCTCGATGAGTTTTGAGCGGGAGTGGATTGATTTCAAGTTTCGTGTTCGATTTTGGTTTTGATTCAAACAATAGATGCTATGTTTCATTTGTGATTTATTAGCATAGTTGCAATGATGATTTTAATCAGATTTGATTAGATTGGTTCATAAGTGTGTTTACAAGGCATCAGATCAAAACTCCATAGCATTAGAGGTTGTTATGGAGAGAAAAAACTATCCATGGAGAACTATTATTGTTTAATGTTTTCGTATAACTAGTTCCTTTCCTATTTATTTAGGTAAGCATTCGTGAATCCTTTGATGCACCAATATGTAGTTGCTGAGTTTTCATTAAAATACAAGTAAATCTTATTTACTTGGTGTAACACCCGAAATTTTGCCACATAAAAGAAAGAAAAGAAAAGTATTTTGAAGAAAACTAAAAAAAGCCAAAGTTGAGGGGTGCTCTGTGTAAATAGTACAAAAAGTCAAAAAGGTGAGCTTTATATGGGCATGGCCGCCCATATCTTCCCTGCTGTTGCTGTTGTTCGACAAAACAAAGGAGAAAAGAACTGAAAAAAAACTTGAGTTTTTTTTCGGTTGTGATGAGAAGAAGGGCTAAAATCTTCTTAGGTGAGTGTTTTTGTGTTAATTGGTTCGGTTTTTTTTTGGGATTTTCATCCTTATAACCGATATTTAAGTGCTCTTTGTGTTTGGGTGTTTGTTTATTCTTGTTCTAGGTGTTTGAACTCTTGTACAAGCAAGTTTGGTGGAGTTTTGCTTGTTTGCTGCAATAGGTGAGTTCTAAACGCCGTTTTATATGTGTTTTAAACAAGTTTGGGGCTGAAAATGCATTTAAAAAGAATTTCACAATAGATTTCTTATAACCGTACTTTTATATGTGTATATAGCTTATGTTTTATGCTTGTTTATGTGTTGTAGTTGCTTAGAATGTTATGTTTATGCTTAGAATAGGTGCAAATGCGGATCTGGGATAGTTTAGATTCTAAAAAATACATAACAGGTGGTCATGCGCCCAAACAGGGCCCATGCGCCTGAGGTTTAGGCTTAGAAATGGCTAAGTACAAGTCATGCACCCAAACAGGGCCCATGCGCCTGGAATTTGCAGTAGAAAAATTTTAAGTAGGGCTCATACGCCCCACTAGTGCCCATGCGCCCAAGGTGTTTGCCTGAAAACACTAAGTATAGACTCATGCGCCTCGATAGTGTCCATGCGCCCAACCCTTTTGTTCAGGCGCCTAAGTGCTAGTCATGCGCCTGAACAGTTCATGCGCCCAGAAATGTAAGCTAAAATGCCTAAGTTTAGGATTCATGCACCCGAATAGTGTTAATGCGCCAAATCAGGGCTCATGGGCCTGCATAGTGCCCATGCGCCTAAACACTTAGAAAATTTTCTAGAATTTTGGGAAATCAGAATTTTAGTGTTTGACCCTGGTTTGACTTGGTGTTATTATTTGATTATTTTATTTATGTTTTTGGCCGTTCTTGTGTTCCTTATTATTATACTATTACGTGGTGTGATTTTATCTGTATCCGTAAAGTATTATCATTAAAGAAAGTGGAAAGATCAATGATAATGAAAAGTGGAACATAAAGAACGAAAGAAAGTCTTGCAAGCAAATTCACATGAGCTCCACAACCATTAGGTTGTTAGCTCAACTGTGTGCGGTTTAGCTAACCCGTTGGATGCACACAGGGTCAATCTTTGAGATTGAGGGGACCTTTGTTGCTGCCCCGGTACTAGAGTCAGCTTCATGCACCAGTTTGGGGTCTATTTGTAGACCTCGGCCTAGTACCAGTTTTATGCGCATTATTTGAGGGCATAGCACATTGGTCTGGATTAAGTGAAAAATTAAAATAAAAGTTCAAAATGAATGATGATGGAAATGGTAAAAGAAGATAATGGATGTTATCTAACTGTACGTATGATGTGTGATCACGTACGAAAAAAATGAATATTATTTTAAAAAGGGTATTTTCATATACAAATCTTACAAGGTATTTTAATATTTTTTTTAAACTAGAGCTCACTTAGCAACACTGACTTTTATGTATTTTCAGTTGGCAGGTAATTTTGCTGAGGATGACACATGGGGAGGCTACTCGTCAGGGCTAAACTGGCATCCGTTCACCCTTAATATCATTGTTGTTTTGTAATGCAAATATTATGGGCTTTTGTAACTGATAATAATCAACGATGTATTGCTTAGTAACAATCTTTATTAATGAATGGGTGGCTTTTGATATTAACTCCGCTGCATTGATTCGTACACTATATAATGTTTTATATATTTTTTGCTATGATTGACCAACTGTGAGGTCTCCGGGAATGGGGTCTTACAAGTTGGTATCAGAGCCAAAGTTTAAGAGAAATAGGTAAATATTTTCAAAACCTAAACTTAAACTGAGAATGGGACGAATGGAGGGATGCCAGCCCGAGTAGCTAAGTGCCATCAGGTATTTCTTTTCTTAATGTAACCGGTATTATGTGCGTGTGCTATTTGATTTATGTGCCTTTAGTAGATTTGAATACTAATGTAGTCAGGATAGGAAATGCTCGGGGGATGAAGAGTAAAGTAAGTGGCTAATCACAACTGGCTGCTGTAATTTGGGACTTACTATACTTGACATAAAACTGAGCTATTACCTTGAATGACCGTGTTGGTGTTTGAATCTTATAGTGTTTTAGGATGGTCGGAGGGAGATCATCTAAGACTTTTAGAGGTGGAGCATGGGGTGGACATGTTGGTAGACTACGGGCCGCAAAGAACAAGACGAGGACTGCAGAGATGGCTCCTGGTGAGCCTGGGATTCATCACCTGGAGGGTGGTGATGAGAGTGCCAACCTGAGAGCCTCAGTGAAAGAGGCAGTGGTTGAGGAGGTTTATCAAGTCATGCAGACGATCCTACCGTCTGTAGTGACTGAAGTCATCCGGACTGTAAGGAATGACAAGAGGAAGGAGAAGGAGGAGGAAAGAAGGAAGACGACTGGGAGAAGGGAGAATGAGGGAGATCATGATGAGGAGGAGTTGAATGCTGTAAGGGGAGCCTCCAGTGATGAAGAAGATGTAGAGGTGCGGGAAACTGCGAGGGGTTGCAGCTACGGGGCATTCCAATGATGTAAACCCCCTACTTTTGATGGTAATGGCAATGCTGCAACTGCTCACCGCTGGGTAAGGGAGATGGAGGCGGTGTTAGAATTCAGCGAGTGTCGGGAGGACCAGAAGGTGAGGTTCACCACTCACTCGTTTGTTGACTCGGCTCTATGCTGGTGGGACAATATTGTCCAAGCCGAGGGCAACCGGGCCATTAGGAGGATGAGATGGGAAGAGTTGAAGAAGATGATGATTGAGGAATTCTGTCCTCACAGGGAACTAGACAAGATAGAGAGAGTTCCTACAGCTTGAGGTGGGAACCATGACCCACCAGCAATACACTACCAAGTTTAATGAGATGGCGAGGCTGGTGCCGGATCAGGTGACGTCCATGTCGTGGAAGATTAAGAGGTATGTGCAGGGATTGCCAGCTGATATCCGCAGGCACTTGATTGTTGCCCGACCAAGCACCTTTAGGTCGGCGGTGGATCTGGCTGGGAGGTTGTACGATGAGAGAGAGGTGGCGGTGGTTGAGGTGAAGAAGACTGGTGGTGGTGACAAGAACTGGAGCGGGAAACGATTCGGGCGTGGCAGTTTCACCCCGAATAATAAGAGGATGTGAATAGATGACCGAGGAGTGGGGTCATCAAGCTTAGGGATGAAGAGGTGTGGCCGATGTGGGAAGGAGCACACTGGTGAATGCATGAGCGGTGTGACTGTGTGCTTCAAGTGTAGGAAGCCCGATCATATAGCAAAAGATTGTGGAATGTCAAAGTGCTTCAACTGTGGCGGGACTGGCCACAGGAGCCATGAGTGCAGGAAGCCTAGAGCTGAGAGCTCTGGGGCCAAGAAAGGGGCTGAAGAAGGAGGACAGAGGGCAAGTGCTAGAGCCTTTACGATGACCCGAGAAGAGGCCCGGGTAGACCCTGACGTCGTGTCAGGTATGTTTCTAGTAAACCAAACTTGTGCCTCTGCATTATTTGATTCTGGAGCTAGTAGGAGTTTCATTTCTACTGCTTTCTGTGATAAGTTGCCTGTTAGTAGTAGAAGTATTGATGAGCCATTTGAGGTAGAAACTGCTATTGGTAAGTCTACCAAAATTTCTGATATGTTAGAAGACTGTGACATAGAACTAGAAGGCCATAGGTTCTCTGCTAAACTATATGTGATGCCCCTAGGCGGATTTGATATAGTACTAGGGATGGAATGGTTAGTAGCCTATGAGACAAATATCATGTGTCGTAAGAAGATGATTCGAATAATTATGCCCGATGGAAGTTCGGTGACGGTCTACGGTGATAGCGCCACTACGGTTCCGAAGGTGATTTAGATAGCGGTGGTAGAGAAGTGCATAAAGCTAGGATGTAGTGCCTACCTGGATTATGTGAAGGATGTGGACGCGTCAGTACCACAGTTGTCTAAAGTACTCGTGGTGTGTGACTTCCCAGACTGTTCCCAGAAGATTTACCAGGTGTGCCACCAGATCGTGAGATTGAGTTTCAGATTGATTTGATACCCGGTGCTTAACCCGTTGCCAAAGCACCGTATCGATTGGCTCCGACGGAGATGAAAGAACTAATGCTCCAACTACAAGAGTTGATGGACAAGGGATTCATCCGACCGAGCATCTCTCCCTAGGGTGCTTCGGTCTTGTTTGTTAAGAAGAAAGATGGTAGTATGAGGATGTGCATAGACTACTTGGAACTAAACAAGTTAATGGTGAAGAACTGATATCCCCTGCCCAGAATAGATGACTTGTTCGATCAGCTCCAAGGTGCCAGTTGGTTCTCAAGGATAGATCTGCGATCTGGCTACCATCAATTGAAGGTGAAGGAGCAAGATATTCCTAAGACAGCTTTTCACACGCGTTATGGACACTACGAGTTTCTCGTCATGTCCTTCGGTTTAACTAACGCACCAGCCGCCTTTATGGATCTGATGAACCGAGTGTGTCGGTCAATGTTGGATAAATCAGTGATTGTGTTTATTGATGATATCCTGATCTATTCAAGGAGCGAAGAAGAGCATGCTGACCACATACATGAAGTGTTGGAGACACTTAGAAAGGAGAAGCTATATTCTAAATTCTCCAAGTGTGCTTTTTGGTTGCGTGAAGTTCAATTTTTAGGTCATGTGGTGAATTCTGAAGGAATCATGGTGGACCCGACGAAGGTTGAGGCGGTGATGCAATGGAAGTCTCCAAAGACGCCATCCGAGATTCGCAGTTTCTTGGGTTTAGCGGGATACTACCGAAGGTTCATTCAAGACTTTTCCAAGATAGCCTTACCTTTGACCAAGTTGACTCGCAAGGATGTGAAGTATGTGTGGGGACAGGAACAAGAGGATGCTTTTGAGGAGTTAAAGGCGGGATTAATTCAAGCTCCTGTCTTGACATTGCCCGAGGGGAACGAAGATTTAGTGGTCTATTCGGATGCTTCCTATTCGGGACTGGGTTGCTTGCTAATGCAACGTGGGAGAGTGATAGCTTATGCATCCTGGCAATTGAAAACCCATGAGACCAATTACCCCACTCATGACTTAGAGCTAGTAGCGGTGGTTTTTGTGTTGAAGATTTGGAGGCATTACTTATATGGGACAAAGTGCACAATCTTCACGGACCACAAGAGCTTAAAGTATTTCTTTGAGCAGAAAGATCTCAACATGAGGCAGAGGAGGTGGTTAGAGCTGATCAAGGATTATGATTGTGAAATCCATTACCACCCGGGCAAAGCCAATGTAGTGGCCGATGCCTTGAGCCGAAAGGAGAGACCCGAGCCAATCCGGGTGAATGCTTATCAATTGGTGATGACCTCTGACGTGATGACACAGGTCAAAGAATTTCAGGATGAGGCATTGAAAGAAGATCGCCTTAACTTTGAAAGGATGAGAGGTCTAGTCGTGGAGTTGGGAGAAAATACCCACGGAGTTAGAACCCACTTCGGGCGGATGTGGATTCCCAGATATGGAGATCTACGGGGGCGAATTATGGACGAAGCTCATAAGACTCAATACTCCATTCATCCCGGTGTTACCAAAATGTATCAAGACATGAAGAAAGAATACTGGTGGCCGGGAATGAAGCGCGATGTAGTGAAGTATGTGAGTAAATGCCTTACTTGTCTAGAAGTAAAGGCAGAACATCAGAAGCCATACGAGAAGATCCAACCGTTGGATATACCCGAGTGGAAGTGGGAGCACATCACCATGGACTTCATTACGAAGCTACCCCGTATGGCGAAGGTGTACGATACCATATGGGTGATAGTTGATCGTCTGACAAAGAGTGCTCACTTCCTATCGATTCGCGAGACGTATTCCTCCGAGAGACTGGCGGATCTGTTCATTAAGGAGATTGTAGCTCGTCATGGTGTGCCGGTGTCTATCGTGTCAGACCGTGACACCCGGTTCATATCAAAGTTTTGGAAAAGATTCCATGATGCGATGGGGATGAGGCTACATATTAGCACGGCTTACCATCCTCAGACAGATGGTCAGTCTGAGAGGACGATTCAGACGCTCGAGGATATGCTTCGAGCATGCGTGATAGACTTTGGAGGAAGTTGGGATGAACACCTACCGTTAGCGGAGTTCTCATACAACAACAGCTATCATGCCAGCATTGGTATTCCACCTTATGAGATGCTATATGGTAGAAGGTGTAGGACGGCAGTATGTTGGGGAGATATTGGGCAAAAGGAGATAGGAAGTATCGAGGTGATCAAGGCTACGACAGAGAAATTGGAAAAGATCAAAGCCTTTATGAAGGCGGCAAAGGATAGACAGAAGTCGCATGCTGAAAAAAGGCGTAGACCGAATTATATTCAACGTGGTTGATAGAGTCATGTTGAAGGTCTCGCCTTGGAAGGGAATCATCCGGTTCCGAAAGAGGGGCAAGCTGAGCCCGAGGTACATAGGGTCTTTCCGAATCGTTGCACGAGTAGGGGAGGTGGCCTATCGATTAGAACTGCCTGATGAGCTAAGTGGAATTCATTCGACATCCATGTATCTCATCTGAGGAAATGCTTAACAGATGAAGACATGATTGTTCCACTAGATTATATCGAAGTGGATGAACGGCTCAACTATATGGAGCAACCAGTGGCAATCATCGATCGGAAGGAGAAGAGATTGAGAAATAAAGTAGTTCCACTTGTGCGGGTGCAGTGGAAACACCGAAAGGGTTCTGAGTCTACATGGGAGACGGAAGAAGAAATGAGATGGCATTACCCACAGTTATTCGAAGAGTGACGGGTTTCGGGGACGAAACCTCTTTAAGGGGGGTAGACTTGTAACACCCAAAATTTTGCCACATAAAAGAAAGAAAAGAAAAGTATTTTGAAGAAGAAAGCTAAAAGAAGCCAAAGTTTAGGGGTGCTTTGTTTAAATAGTACAAAAAGTCAAAAAGGTGAGCTTTATATGGGCATGGCCGCCCATATCTTCCCTACTGTTGCTGTTGTTTGACTAAACAAAGGAGAAAAGAACTGAAAAAAAACTTGAGTTTTTTTTTCGGTTGTGAAGAGAAGAAGGACTGAAATCTTCTTAGGTGAGTGTTTTTGTGTTAATTTGTTCGGTTTTTTTTGGGATTTTCATCCTTATAACCGATATTTAAGTGCTCTTTGTGTTTGGGTGTTTGTTTATGCTTGTTCTAGGTGTTTGAACTCTTGTGCAAGCAAGTTTGGTGGAGCTTTGCTTGTTTGCTGCAATAGGTGAGTTCTAGACCCCGTTTAATATGTGTTTTAAACAAGTTTGGGGCTGAAAATGCATTTAAAAAGATTTTCACAATGTATTTCTTGTAACCGTATGTTTATATGTGTATATGCTTATGTTTTATGCTTGTTTATTTGTTGTAGTTGCTTAGAATGTTATGTTTATGCTTAGAACAGGTGCAACTGCAGATCTGGGATAGTTTAGATTCTGAAAATTACATAAGAGGTGGTCATGCGCCTAAACAGGGCCCATGCGCCTGAGGTTTAGGCTTAGAAATGCCTAAGTATAGGTCATGCGCCCAAACAGGGCCTATGAGGCTGGAATTTGCCTTAGAAAAATATTAAGTAGGGCTCATGCGCCCCAATAGTGCCCATGCGCTGAAGGTGGTTGCCTGAAAACACTAAGTATAGACTCATGCGCCGCAATAGTGTCCATGCGCCCAACCCTTTTGTTTAGGCGCCTAAGTGCTAGTCATGCTCCTGAACAGTTCATGCGCCCAGAAATGTAAGCTAAAATGCCTAAGTGTAGGATTCATGCACCTGGTTTGACTTGGTGTTATATTTGATTATTTTATTTATGTTTTGGGTCGTTCTTGTGTTCCTTATTATTATACTATTACGTGACTTACGTGTTGTGATTTTATCTGTATTCGTAAAGTATTATCATTAAAGAAAGTGGAAAGATCAATGATAATGAAAAGTGGAACATAAAGAACGAAGGAAAGTCTTGCAATCAAATTCACATGAGGTCCACAACCATTAGGTTGTTAGCTCAACTGTGTGAGGTTTAGCTAACCCATTGGATGCACACAGGGTCAATCTTTGAGATTGAGGGGACCTTTGTTGCTGACCTGCTGCTGGAGTCAGCTTCATGCACCAGTTTGGGGTCTATTTGTAGACCTCGGCCAGTACCAGTTTTATGCGCATTATTTGGGGGCATAGCACATTGGTCTGGATTAAGTGAAAGGTTAAAATAAAAGTTCAAAATGAATGATGATGGAAATGATAAAAGAAGATAATGGATGTTAACTAATTGTACGTATGATGTGTGATCACCTACGAAAGAAATGAATATTATTTTAAAAAGGGTATTTTCATATACAAATCTTACAATGTATTTTAATGTTTTTTTTTTAAACTAGAGCTCACTCAGCAACGCTGACTTTTATGCATTTTCTGTTGGCAGGTAATTTTGTTGAGGATGGCACATGGGAGGCTACTCGTCAGGGCTAGACTGGCATCCGTTCACCCTTAATATCATTGTTGTTTTGTAATGCAAATAATATGGGCTTTTGTAACTGATAATAATCAACGATGTATTGCTTAGCAACAATCTTTATTAATGAATGGGTGGCTTTTGATATTGCTTCCGCTGCATTGATTCGTACACTATATAATGTTTTTATATATATTTTGCTATGATTGACCAACTGTGAGGTCTCAGGAAACAGGGCCTTACACTTGGTCGTGTCAATTTGATTTGCCTTCTTTTTCATCGACCACACATTACGTTTCTGTATGGTTTCTGATTACATTCAGTCCGTCAGTGTGATTTGATTTTCAATTGTTATTGAGTGAATACGAGTAGTTTCTAGATCCTTTGCACCTTTTTTCTTGCCTAGTATGTTAATAACGTATTTTGTGGATCCCTAGTTGTCATTTTGATTGATTCGGTGCATTGTTAAGGCAAGAGTGTTTGAAGTTGGTTATGAATCATTGAGTTTTCGGAGGGAGTGGATTGATTTCAAGTGCCATTCATGTGGTTTCATGTTCGATTTTAGTTTTGATTTAAACTATAGATCCTACATTTCCTTTGAGATTGATTAGTGTGATTGCAATGATGATTATAATCAGCTTTGATTAGATTGGTTCACGTGTGTTTACAAGGCATGAGAATCAAAATTCTATTGCATTGGAGGTTGTTATGGATAGAAAAAAACTATGTGAGAACTATTGTTGTTTAATGTTTTCGTATAACTAGTTCCTTTCGAATTTATTTTGTTAAGCATTCATGAATCCTTTGATGCACCGATATGTAGTTGCAAACTTTTGATTAAAATACAAGTAAATATTATTTACTTGGTCGTGTTAATTTGATTTGCTTTCTTTTTCATCGAACACACATCACATTTCTGTAAGGTTTCTGATTACATTCACACCATCAGTGTGATTTGATTCTCGATTGTTATTGTGTGAATACGAGTAGTTTCCTAATCCTTTGCACCTTTTTATTGTCTAGAATATAATAAAGTATTTTCTAGACCCTTAGTTGTCATTTTGATTGACTCGGTGCATTATTGAGGCTAGAGTGTTCGAAGTTGGTTATGAATTGTTCTTAATGAGTTTTGGGCGGGAGTGGATGATTTCAAGTGTCATTCATGTGGTTTCATGTGTTGATTTTTGTTTTGATTTAAACAATAGATCTAACGTTTCGTTTGTGATTGATTAGTGTGATTGAAATGATGATTATAATTAGATTTGAGTAGATTGGTTCACTAGTGTGTTTACAAGGCATGAGAAAAAAAACTCTATAGCATTGGAGGTTGTTATGGATAGAAAAAAACTAACCATGCGAGAACTATTGTTTTTTATGTTTTTGTATGACTAGTTCCTTTCCCATTTATTTAGGTAAGCATTCGTGAAACCTTTGAGCACCAATATGTAGTTGCAAAGTTTTGATTAAAATACAAGTAAATCTTATTTACTTGGTGTGTCAATTGATTTGCTTTCTTTTTCACCGACCACACATCATGTTTCTATATGGTTTCTGATTACATTTACTCCGTCAGTGTGATTTGATTCTCGATTGTTAATGAGTGAATACGAGTAGTTTCTAGATCCCTTGCACCTTGTTTCTGCCTAGGTATGTTAATAAGTATTTTGTGGTCTATTAATTGTCATTTGATGATTCGGGCATTGTTAAGGAAAGAGTGTTCGAAGTTGGTTACGAATTGTTCTCGAGTTTTTGGGTAGGAGTGGATTGATTTCAAGTGTCATTCATGTGGTTTCATGTTCGATTTTAGTTTTGATTTAAACTATAGATCCTAAGTATCGTTTGAGATTGATTAGTGTGGTTGCAATGTGTAAGGCACCGTTCCTGGGAACCCCACAGTTGATCAATCACAACCTCATTTATATCAAAACATATGAAGATTTATTAAGTAAATAAATATATTGCGCGGATAATTCATCAAAAACCATTTCATGCTTTAATAAATACATTTTCCTAGTAATACATCATCGTTTAAAAGATTAAAAAAATCACTTAGTTGTATTACAAAACAATCATCATTATTATTGCATGTGATGGATGCCATCTTTTCCCGCCAAGTAGCTTCACCTCGTGCCATCCTCAGAAAAAAACTACCTGTTAACTAAAAATGCATAAAAGTCACGTTGCTGAGTGAGTTCTAGTTTTATAAGTAATCTTTACCTTTAGTAAAAACCTTTTTTTACAAGTTCATGATCACACAACGTACTACATCTTGATAATATCATTATTATCTTTTTTATCATTCATAATCGTCGTTCACACTTTTCATTATCTTTCACTTTGTATCGAGATCTGTCATAAGCTATACCCCTCATTAGGCACGAAAACACCTCAGTCTTGGGGTTTAAGAGACAAGGATCCCGTTTCGCAGTATGGATCAGTCAACAGACTGACCCCCCATGTGTACACCCTTATGGGTTAGCCAAGCGCACGCAACATTGCACACAGTTGAGCAAACAACTCTTCATTGAGTTGTGAACCTCTTTTAATTTTGCTTGCAAGACTTTCATTCATTCATTATGTTACACTTTTCATTATCTTTAATCTTCCGCTTCTTTATGATAATACTTTACGTCCAAGAGCATTAACACACACGTAAAGTCACGTAATATACGTTAATGAGGGGACTCATAACAGGCCACAGACATGCATAACATGAAAAACATAACCCACTAAAACGTTCCAGAGCTTAATCATAAATTTCTATTTTCCCAAAATTTCAGAAAAATTCTAGGCAACTTAGGTGCATGACCACTATTGGGCTGGGGCACTATGCAGGCGCACGGACAAGTGGGCGCATAGGACATTGGGCGCTTGGGAAAAAACTTTGGCGCATGGGAAACACTTAGGCACATGAGTTATATGCAGGGTATTATGGTACTATGCAGGAGGAGCATGGGAAAATTAGGAGCATGGACAGTTTGGGCGCATGGGCACTATGCCAGTTCTAACTTATGCTAATTTCAGTTCCCGATCATCATCCTAACATATTCTTAGCCCAAATCTAGCATACTAAGCTTATAAAACAAGCATACAACCACATAATTCAGTCAAACATTTACAAATACACACACCCACTAAAAACAGAGGTAACACATACGGTTTAACATACTAGAAATTGCACAAATAATAATTTACATGCATTCAAACTCAAACAAGTTTAAAACAGAAAAAACCGGGGGATCTAGAACTCACCTACAGCAGCCTTCGAGTAAAACCCCTCCAAACTCGAGAGCACTTGGAGTTCAAACACTAAACACACCAAAAACACCCAACCGAACACATAGGAAACATAAGACTCGGTCCACAAGCTGAAATTCAGCTGAAACTGAACAAAACACAAAAACTTACCTTCTAGTTGATCTTTTCTTCTTCTCTCTAAAAAACCGATGGAAGCTCTCTGTTCTTTTTGGGTTATTTCACCTTTCATTCTTTATACTTTCTTTTCTTTTCTTTTCTTTTCTTCTCTTTTTATAAAAATTTCCGGTATTACAAGTCCACCACCTTATATAGGTTTCGCCCCCGAAACTGTCACTCCTCGAACAATTATGGATAATGCTGTCTCATCTCTTCCTCCGTCTCCCACATAGACTCGGATCCTTCTTGTGCCTCCATGTACTCGCACCAGTGAACCGCTTTATTCCGCAGCTCTTCTCTTTTCGTCAATGATGGCCACCTGTTGCTCCACATAATTGAGCCGTTCATCCACCTCAATATCCTCTAGTGGCACAATCATATCCTCGTCAGAAAAGCACTTTCTCAGATGAGACACATGGAATGTTGGATGAATCATACTTAACTAATCGGGTAGCTCCAACCTATAGGCCACCTCTCTTACTCGAGCAATAATTCAGAAGGTCCTATATACATCAGGCTCAGCTTACCCCACTTTCTAAACTGAATGATCCCCTTCCAAGGTGAAACCTTCAGCATAACTTTATCACCCACCTTAAATTCAACGGTCTACGCCTCTGGTCAGCATGCGACTTTTGCCTATCTTTTGCCGCCTTCATAAAGGCTTGATATTATCCAACTTTTTAGTCGTAGCCTCGATCACCCAACGCTCCCCAACTCCTTCTGTCTGATGTCACCCCAACATCCGGGCGTTCTACACTTCCTACCATATAGCATCTCATATGTGGCATACCAATGCTGCCATGATAACTGTGTTGTAGAGAATTCAGCTAACGGTAAGTGTTCGTCCAACTTCCTCCGAAATCAATGATGCATGCTCGGAGCATATCCTCAAGCATCTGTATAGTTCTCTCTGACTGACATCCATCCGAGATGATAAACTGTACTGATGTGCAACCTCATCCCATCGCGTCAGTGGCACAACATGTCTAAAATGCAAACAACACAGAGTGTCTCATAAGTCTAAATTGGTAAACTTAATCAACATCACTCAAAAAGCTTCATATGGACCTTTTTGGCCCAACAACATCCTAAGTATAGGAAAGAAGCAATAATACCTGGTCATAGTAATAGATTATTCCAGATTCACATGGGTTTTCTTTCTACTACACAAGACAGAAACATCACAAATCATTACATCCTTTATCACAAAGATTGAGAACCAACTTGACCTTAAAGTTAAATCTTTAAGAAGTGATAATGGCACTGAATTTAAAAATGACTACATTTCTTTTTTTTATGCAGAAAAAGGAATAAGTCATCAATTCAGCGTAGCAAGAACTCCACAGTCGAATGGAGTAGCTGAACGGAGAAACAAAACATTAATAGAAGCAGCTAGAACCATCCTAGCTGACTCTCTATTGCCCATAGCCTTTTGGGCTAAAGCCATAAACACAGCTTGCTATCATTAAAGAACATTCCAAAACACCTTATGAGTTACTGTTTAAAAGAAAACCATATATTGGATTTCTTAAGGCCTTTGGATGTTCTGTATCATATTAAACACCAGAGAACAATTATCAAATTTGCTCCAAAGCAGATGATGGATTCTTTGTGGATATTCTGGAAGCTCAAAAGCTTATAGAGATACAATCCAAGATGAATATAGTGGAAGAAACAACAGATGTTGTTTTAATGAACATTCTTTCATTAGAAAGCATTGGATCAAGCTGGTTGTTTGATATTATGCTTTAACCAACTCATTTGACACATTTTATTTTGATGTTTCAGGTACCAAGGATAACAATGAGTATCCAATGGTCCACCAGCACCCATTGATGTTCCGTTGACTGCTGATCGTCCAAGGAGATCTACTAACACCTTCAAGTACAAACCAATCACATCAAGAGGAAATCATCAACCTCACCAGTATCTTCATCTCCTACACCCAACAACCACAAAAACCAACAAACCAAAAAAACATCAGCACATACTATTCATGAGGATGAAGATTACCATTCACTACCAGACACACTCATGAAGATGAAATATTAGATTTCTTTCATGATCCACAAACATTCACTAAAATCCCTCAACCAGACAATCACACATTACCCAATACTCTTGCTCAACAATCATCACATGATCAGACAATCACAATCTTGATTCAACAATTCATGTGATCAGATCACCAAAACAAGAGTCACAAAAATCATCCAATAGAAACATCATAGGTGACCTCAACACAGATTGACTCGTAGTGAATCTGATGTAGCAAACATTTGCTGTATTCTTGTTTCTTATCTTAACTGTACCCAAAAATATTACTGAGCACTCAAAGATAACATTTGATAGAAGCCATGCAAGAGGAACTACAGAATTCAAGAAGCAAGAAGCTGCGCTTGCATAGAGGGCGACCTTCACCCCCTACTTGAATCTGAACTACCTTTCAAGGCAGCTGCCAAGTCAGCCAGCACAAAGATCTTCTTTCTAAAGAGATTCGATGCCCTTCTCCGACCCTTACGCCCAACCTGAGAGCGGACCGCTGGTGCGATCGGTTGTCCAGTATCTCAAGCTGGTAGATCTACCTGAAGGTCAATATGCAATTGCACAAGGTGGCTCTTAGAAACAAACAGATGATAGAGGGATTGTCATAAGAAACAAAGCAAGGCTTATAGCCCAGGGTTATACTCAAGAGGAAGGCATTGACTATGATGATGTCTTTGCTCCCGTAGCAAGACTAGAAGCCATCCGCGTATTCCTCGCTTATGCCTCATCAAAGAAGTTCACTGTCTACAAATGGATGTCAAATGTGCATTCCTTTATGGTCAGATAGAGAAGAGATATATGTTGCTCAACCACCAGGGTTGAAGGCCCAGAATTTCCTCTAAGAGTCTTCAAATTAGATAAAGCTCTGTATGGTCTTCATCAAGCACCCAGGAAGTGGTATGAAACTTTATCAAAGTTTCTCCTACAGAATGGATACTCCCGTGGGAAATTGACCAAACATTGTTCTTAAAAAGAAAAGAACAAGACTTGTTAGTAGTGCAAGTCTATGTGGATACATAATATTAGGCTCCATAAACGCACAGCTTTGCAAAGAGTTTGAAACTTATGCAATCCAAATTCCAAATGAGCTCAATAGGAGAACTTACATTCTTTCTAGGTCTACAAGTTCATCAATCAGTAGAAGGAATTTTCATCAATCAAAGCAAATATGTGAATTAGATCTTGAAAAAGCATAACATGTCTGATTGCACATCAAGCAAAAACCATTCGCAACTGGATTGAAGTTTGGACTAGATCTAGAAGGAACGTCAGTTGACCAAAAAATTTACAGATCTATGATAGGTTCACTGATGTACCTTACAGCAAGCAGACCAGATATCATGTATGCATTATGCATGTGTGCAAGATTCAAGCAAATCCTAAAGAATCACAATTAATGTAGTGAAGAGAATCTTTAGATACTTGAAAGGCAAACCAGCACTTGGTTTTGGTATCCAAAGATGGAGATTCTCTTTATATGCATACACAGACAGTATTTATGGGGATGCAACAACAACAGGAAATCAACCAGTGGAGGCTGTCAATTTCTTGGATCAAGATTGATCTCTTGGCAATGCAAGAAAGAAACCAATGTCTCTATGTTACAGCCGAAGCAGAATACATAGCTGCTTCTGCATGCTGTTCTCAAGTGTTATGGATTCAAAACCAAATGCTTGACTATGGCTTTAATTTCTTAAACACCCATAAACATTGACAATTCTGAACCATGTTTATCATGACAATCCTGTTCAACATTCAAAAACCAAACACATAGAGATCAGATATCATTTTCTGAGAGATTGCTCAGAAACGGTCTGATCAAGTTGATCAAGGTCTATACAGACAATCAATTGGCTGACCTTTTTACAAAAACCATTTGACTCAACAAGATTTGAATTTTTGGTTCAGTCACTTGGTATGATCAACTTGAATCAACAAATTAATGTTTTTCAAAACATTAAAATCAAACATGCTTGATTTTGTCAAAGTCAAGATTAACACCAAACTTACCTTTTTAAAATAAGAAATCATGCAAATCATTCATTTTAATATTGAATCACACATACATCTCATGAGAAATGATAGTAAACTAGTTTAATTCTTCACTTGAGTCTTTTTCCACTCATAAAGACTGACACTACTTTGTTGATTGTGGATAGGCTCAGCATGGAAACCTAACATCACATACAATAGTGAAGAACTAATCTCATGATTGTGTGGTCAACAACACATCTTGGTTTATGGTGAGTATTAATCTATCCAATATAGTTAGCTTTAAAAGTAACTACAATACACCAAGTGAAACAGTTTATAAATTGCTCAATCAATAAGTGTCTCCTTGTTATGATAATCATAGACCTGGAGTACACCTAGGCATTCTTTGTTATGCTAAGCACAACCTGAATGACCTACATCATGAGCCAAAACATTCCCAAAGAGGAACACATCCAGTTGGATGAAAACTCAATAAAGTCTTAGACTACATTCCTTGTGAATTAATCAAAAGAATCCCAAAGAGGATCACCTTCCAAAGTGAAGTGAAAAATATCCCATGAGGATCAAACAACATGGATCAATGAGCATTTATACTCCTAAGTAGCTTGGTTTTAAGTATGAAAATGCTTTCTACATATCTTGAGGAGGGTTGTACCATCATACAATCAGATTTGGGGTACATACAACATGTCAATCAACTCAAACATGATAATCACTCACTGTTTCAATCAACCATATACCATGCGAGTTTAAGTGGATCCAATATCTACAATAAATTGTACTTGTCTATGTCAATTCTCAAAACTATACAACCACTCAGTGAGAATGTAGACTAGTATGATCTCATGGTATGTGCAAAAGATTCAGTTCAACATGAAAATCATTCATTTATAGTTAGATAAGGCATTATCTTTCTAACTTTTATCAAGCAATCAATCATTGGACTTTGATAATTTCACTCAATACATAAATTTTGTCATTTTGTAAATGATTTTTATAACTATGCAAAATTTAGGGGGAAAATTGAACATGGAAATATCAAAGGCAGCAGAATTATGCATATCATACATTTAAAATAAAATTTTTCTAAATTTGATTTAAACAAAGCCAAGTCAAGCCAACACCCAAACAGCAGGTGACACACATACATTTGTTATTTTATTGCATAATATTGCTTGTGAGTGATATCTATATCCATATTGAATATGTTAAATTCTATTTTAACATACATTTAAATCAAAGATTTAACAAAATTTTGATTTAAACAAGTCATCAAACAAATGTTCTTCAGAAGAAAAATTATCAAACATATGCTTTGGAAGACATTAGTTCAAAACAAACAAAATCTAAATTTTTTGAAAACTGTTGTCACAACGGACACACAACATACATCCGCGTAGATATAGTAACCACATAACATGCAAAATGCACAAGTGTATATAGCGGACATAACAAACAACATCCGCTATGCACTGTGAACATACAAGTGTTCACAGCGTATAATGTTGGTAAGGCATCGCTGTGAATACAGTGCATTCAACAGCGCATGAATAACATAAGTCATCCGTTGTAGAAACAGTGCAGTGTATACAACATATGCACACATTAATCATACACTGTAAACTTCTCACATCACATCAAAGTGTCCACAGCACATAAACAAATGTTAATCCGGTGAACAATCATCAAAACATTTCATTTGTCCACAGCACATGAACAAATGTCATCCGTTGTGACAGACAATCAATGTTTCAAGTATCCATAGCGCATGAACAAAGTCATCCGCTGTGAACAACAAAAATGTTTCAAGTATCCACAGCACATGAACAAATGTTCATCTGCTGTGAACAAACAAACCATTTCAATAAATACAATCATGCAATCAATAGTTTAAGATAACAAACAATCACCATCATAACACACAACACACATTATACAAAAAAATGATAACAAGAAACATAAAGAGTTGCAACATCATACTTAGGGGATGTATGTTGGACTCAACAAGGCATTAAGAATTAATGCATAAAAATATGATGCTTGCATATCAGACATATATCAAAATAATGTATTCTAACATTCAAACAATCATTTACTAACCATTAGAATCATTATCATTCATAACAAACACTAATATTTGTTTAAATTTCTTTTCAGAATTGTAGATAAAAGAATTTTGACCAAGTGTAGACAACGGATGAATAACTACCCAAATGGATGTACAAGAAGATGCAGCGGATGAAGATCAAGTCCAAGTGCCCATAGAGGATGAACAACACACACAGCGGATGCCTAAGTCCACAGCTGATGAACATTTCCACAGCGGACACATACAAAGCAGCACACACAAGTGTTCACAGTGGATGTTCATCCATAGCGGATGAACATTCCACAGCGGACAACATGCAAGCCAACCCCACAACTGTCTACAGCGGATGATCATCCACAACGGATGATCATTCACAGCGGATGAACATTCCACAGCGGATATTCATCCACAGCGGATGAACATCCACAGCGGATAACATACAACATGTGATGACAAGATCTTCTCCACAGCGGATGACTGATCTCCACAGCGGATGATTATAGACTTAGGATTATTATGTTAGTTTATAAGGGTAGTTCAGTAATTGTATATAGCTATGTGTATAGGCTATAAATAGCATTCTACCCTAATCCTTTGTAAGCTTTGAACGAATTCAATACAAACAAGCAGTTATTTTGATTGTGCTTTACACACACCATACACACAAACACAACACACTGATTCATACTTATTATCATGGGTTTCTGCACCATGATTCTAGCGTATGAAGTTGAGAGATATTGAAAAGATCCTTGGGGAATCACCTTTTTCATGTTGATATGTTCATGTCATCTGAGTTTAAGCTGATTCATCATAGGTTCTGATACCAACTTGTAAGGCCCCAATCCGGGAAACCTCACAGTTGGATTTGGACATCAGAAACTCAAGTTCTCGAACATCAAATTTCAATAATATACGCGGCGGAACGTACAAAATTTCTATTGTTTAACATTTACATAAAAGATCACTTGGCTAACTACAAAAGTTCTATGCCAGGAGCCAGTCTCGATCATGTGCCAGGTAGCTCTCCCATCCAGCAAGCTCGCCCCCAAAATGTATAGCATACCTGTCAATCTAATATGCTACAAAAGTCAGCGACGCTGAGTGAGCTCTAGGTTTACTTAACAAAACTGCAACATACATTAACATCATAGAAACTATAACCTCGTTCATCATCAACATCGTCATCGAACTCGTTCGATAACCAACTTTACGTTAGCTTTTACTTTATCAAGTTCTTTATCGTTACGTTACCCACACATTATCAAATACTTTAGCATCGCGTTACCCATACTTTATCTTTACTTAAACTTTAATCGCTTACTTAATCTTTTAAACTTAGCACGAAGCTTAGTTCCTTTACCAGGTGAGAACATAGCAAATGTCATTCTTCTTTAACTGCATGGGCATACCCAAATTATAGCCCCTATATGAGCACACCAATGTGTAGCTCCTATTTGAGAATGCACGAAGCAATCTCCTTTAATGGCACGGGCATACCCAAAGTACACCCCTATGTGAGCACAATGACGTGTAGCTCCTATGCGAGAATGCACCAGGCATATCTTCTTTAGCGGCACGGGCATACCCAAAGTACCCCTATGTGAGCACACCGATGTGTAGCTCCTATGCGAAAATGCACCAAGCATATATCCTTTAGCAGCAGGCCTATGTGAGCACACCGATGTGTAGCTCCTATGCGAAAATGCACCAAGCATATATCCTTTAGCAGCACGGACATACCCAAAGTATACCCTATGTCAACACACCGATATGTAGCTCCTATGCGAGAATGCACCAAGCATATCTCCTTTAACGACACGGGCATACCCAAAGTATACCCCTATGTGAGCACATCGATGTGTAGCTCCTATGTGAGAATGCACAAGCATATCTCCTTTAGCCGCACGGGTTTACCCAAGGTATACCCCTATGTGAGCACACCGATGTGTAGCTCCTATGCGAGAATGCACCAAGCATATCTCCTTTAGCGGCACGCTTACGGGGTAACATAACACGTAACAGTCCAAAGTTTTAGCGCGAGAAGCCACATTCGCGCGAGAACTTCCCACTTCAAGTGACAACTCCCACTTCGCGCGAGAACACACATTCACGCGAGAACATCATCATTCGTGCAAGAACATCATCATTCGCATGAGAACATCATCATTCGCATGAGTACTTTCGAAAAGTAACCGTTAGCCGCGAAAACTACATTTCACGCGAGAACTCGCCTCTCGCGCGATAACTTTTCTGTTGTACACAACTTTACCCATAAGTTATCGCTTCGTTAACCACTTTAACACCAAAAACATGCTATAACAATTATAAACATAATTCTTTAACAATACATTCATAAAGTATGCATATTAGCCCTAAAACATGGATAAAACACGTAAAAGAGGGGACTAGAACTCACCACTTGAAATTCCAGCACAACCACAACTTTCCCGAAACTTTTACCGAGCAAAATCTACATAATCATGTGTTTTATACATCAATAATCCATCCTTAGTACATAACATGAGTTACGACACGAGTTACAAACCTTAAACACTTTGTTTCTTCACTTTCTATCTCAATGCAGCCGCTTTCTATCTCTAGCAGCACTACTTCTCACGTGAAACTAGGGTCTGGCTGGGTGTTCTCAGCTATTTATTGGTAGGCCCCGTTTTCGGAACACTTACAAATTGGACCGTCATAGCATAAAACATTTTAAAACATACATTACTTTTGCAGCGGAAATCAAAAACTTTCATTTATAATTAAAACATGCCATTTCATTATTTTACATCAATCATTTACATAACAAAATACAATAACATGTCAAAATGTGGATGCCAGCCTCAAAACGCTCCCAGTAGCTTATGCATCCATGCTTACAACTCCTCAGCATCAACAAAATACCCGCAACTATTATGCATACAAAAAGTCAGCGACGCTGAGTGAGTTCTAGTTTTATAAATAAAATACTTTACTTTCTTTGAAAACCAAAACTTTGCATTCGTTCATGGTCACACAACATACGTACACATTGATAATAATTATTATTATTTTCATTACCGTTCATTCATTCCTTCTTTCATTCATTATTTTCATACCTTCATATGGATCCTATAACATGCAATACCCCCGTCTCCAAACGAAGACAGTACCAGGGTACGCGACAAGGATACCCTTCAAGTCAATCTCAAGGATTGAACTCCCTTCGAGTCAATCTCAATGATTAAACTCCCTTCGAGTCAATCTCAATGATTGAACTCCCTTCGAGTATACCTCAAGGATAGGCTCCCCGTGTGCATCCTTCAGGTTAGCTAAACCGCACACAGTTGAGCTAACAACAACATGGTTGTGCACCTCCCTTCAATTTGCTTGCAAGACATTCATTCATTCGTTACGTTCCTCTTTTCATTATCGTTATCTTTCACTTTGTTACATAATACTTTACGTTCATTCAAACATACATCATACCACGTAAAGTCATAACATAATACATACATTTTGAAAACCGTTTAAACATGGAAAGATAACACATACAACAGCAACAATCACATCATCAACATCATCACATCATAACAGAACCTATCTCAACCAACTACCTCATAAAATCCTCAGAAAATCCTAATTCCAAGATGAAGTACATTTGAATATTCCAGGTGCATGAGCATAAAAATTCTAAGTAAAAACAATCTGGGCGCTTTAGCACTATGCAGGCGCATGAGCCCTGCTTAGGCGTATTAACACTTAGGCGCATGAACAATTTCAGGCGCATTAGCACTATTGGGGCGCATGACCTTTACTTAGGCGCATGAGCAACACTTCTAGGCGCATGGGCATTATTTGGGCGCATGGCCAACACTTAGGAACATGACCACTTTTCTGGGCGCATGACCACTATCCGGGCGCATGAATACTTACGCGCATGAGGTTACTTGGGTGCATGACTACTATTTGGGCGCATGACGAACACTTAGTCATTTAGCAGTAGGTGCATGAGAACATTCTGAAATTATTATCTATGCTACAAACTGCACCCGAACACCAATCTAACACTTCCAAACACAGATCTATCATACTAAGGGCACTTAAACATGCTAAACATCAAGCCTAATGCATAAACAAACTCTAAAACATACATATACAGAACATCAGTCGAACAACATACTGAAACACATGGTAGTTTTTAAAAATCTTTTACTCGGTATGCATAACAGCTCCAAAATTTAGAAAATCAGTAAAAGAGGGGTTCTAGAAACTCACATGTAGCAAATCTTCAAGCAACACACTTCCACCTGAAATTCAGCTCCTAAAACCCATGAAAACAAGCTCTGAACACCAAGAATCTTTGTCTAGAAGCTGAAAATTCGGTTGAAACCGAACATATACTCAAGAAAACTCACCTTTTGTAGCTTCTTCCTCCTCTCTCTCTCTAGAACCAAGAGTTCTTCTTATTTCTTCCTTTTCAGCCAAGAACAATGACGTGGAAGAAGAAGTGGGCGGCCATACTCTTTTTAAACCTTAAAATAATAAGGTTTTGTACTTTGTACACTTTACCCCCTGCACTTGTGTCCATTATCTTTTCTTTCTATTTACTTTCCCTTCCTCTTCTTATAAATAAAATTCAGGGTGTTACAAGTCCACCCCCCTTAAATAGGTTTCGTCCCAGAAACCTGTCGCTTCTCGAACAGTTGCAGGTAATGCTGTCTCATCTCTTCCTTGACCTTATACGTAGGCTTGTTGCCCTTCTGGGTTCCACTCTACTCGCACAAAAGAAACCACCATTCTCCTTAGCCCTTCTCTTCCTTCCATCAAAAATGGCCACCAGTTGCTCCTCGTAGTTGGGTCGTTCGTCCATCTCGGCATTCTCTAGTGGCATGATCATATCCTCCTCAATAGGCCACTTCTCCTACCCGAGCAACGATTTGGAATAGCCCTATATACCTCGGTATTAGCTTTCCTTGATTTCTGATTCGGATGTTCCCCTTTCCAAGGCGAGGCATTTATCCTTACTTCATCATCGCAGGTCGGCACCGAACTCTTGTCGGGCGCGGTTGATCAAACCACCTTCTTACAACACTCGGTTTTTGCCTCATAGGCTGCTAGCCATTCATCTTAAGGTGTACGCCTATCCATTTAAGTCTATCCTAAACAGTCTAGCAGGAAACACGCGCTCTCTCACTTCTATCGCACCATCCTCTAGGGCATCAGGTAACCTAGTGGACTTACCAATGGCAATTTCTACATCGAAGGCTCATCGATCTTCATACTCCTAGCGTGCAACTTAAAATAAAGGCAGCAGGAACGAAACTACTACTAGCGCCACAATCAAAGCATAGATGCACAAATTTAAATTACCGAAACGTACCTGACGTCAAGTCGAAGTCCGCTCTAGCCTCCTCCCGGTCAGGGCAAATGCTCTAACCTTCATCCTTTGTTCTCCTTATTTTGAACCCTTTGCCTTGCCTCGAAGCTCTCAACCCTTGACTTCGTGCAGTCTCTGCTCCTGTGTCCACCCTCACCACACCTATAGCATCTCATCACATGACAATCCCTCGCCAAGTGGCCCTCCTCCCCACATTGAAAGCAGAGATTCGATCCCCACTTACATTCCCCCGCATGCCCCTTCCCACATTTCTTGAATGCCCTCACTTCCCCGGTTATCATCCTTCGATCATCTATCCTCACCTTCTTACTACCAGCCTCAAATCCACCAGTATCATCCCGTCTTCCACTCCTATTCCTAACATAGCCCCGCTCCTCCTCTTTGTCCATTATCGCCATCGCCTCTCGCTCGTCGTATAACCTCCCTGCCAAATCGACCACCGACCTAAACGTGCTTGGCCGGGCAGCGACCAGATGTCTACGGATATCTACCAGCAGAACTTGAATATACCTATTGATCTTTCTGCACCAGCCTTGCCATCTCATTTAACTTCATCGTATACTATGGGTGCGTCATCATTCCTGTCTCCAACTGCAGGAACTTTCTCTTAACTTTGTCAAGCTCCCTATGAGGGCAAAATTCCTCAATTACCAACCTCTTCAGCTCCTTCCACCTTATCCTCCCGATTGTACTGGTACCCTCGGTTTGGACAATGTTGTCCCACCAGCACAAGGCCGAGTCCACAAACAAGTGGGTAGCAAACTTCACCTTTTGGTCCTCCCTACACTCACTAATGTCCAGTACCTCCTCCATCTCCCTCACCCAACGATGGGTAGCAACCTCACTCCCATTCCCATCAAACATAGGGGGCCTACACCTTTGGAATGCTCTATAGCTGCATCCCTTCACAGTCTCTTGCACTATCACCTCCTCCTCATCACTGGAGTCCGCCATCTCAGTGTTTAGTTGCTCCCACTCACCATGATCTCTATCATCCCCTCTTTTCCTAGTAGTTTTCCTTCGCTCCTCCTCCCTCTCCTTATCATCCTCCCTCACTTCAAGGATGGCCTCGGTCACTACAGACGGTAGGATCATCGGCATGACCTGATGGACTTCCTCTGCTACTACCTCCTTCATTGATGCTCTTAGATTAGCACTCCCGTCCTCACCATCCTGGTGACGAAGCTCTGGCTCTTTAGGAGCCATCTCAGCAGTCTTAGCCCTGTTCCTTATGACACGCGGCCTAACACCACGTCCACCACGACCACCACCTCGCGAAGCCTCAGAAGACCTACCACCAGCCATCTCAAAACACTACAAGATTCAAACACCAACACGGTCATTCAAGGTAATAGCTCGAATTATGTCAAGTATAGTAAGTCCCTAATTACAGTGGCCAGTTGTGATTAGCCACTTACTTTACTCTTCATTCCCCAAGAATTCCCTATCCTGACTACATCAGTATCTAAATCTACACAGAGCACACAAGCCACATAACATGCGCACATAATACCGGTTAACAGTAACTTACATAAAACCCTTACATAAAACTTTTACCTGCAGGCATGTAGCTACTAGGACTGGCATCCCTTTCCTTTTGTCCTATTCTCAATTTAAGATTAGGTTTTTGAAAATATTTACCCAATTCTCTTAAACTTTGGCTCTGATACCAAATTGTAAGGGCCCGTTTTCGAAAAACTTACAAATTGGACCGTCATAGCATAAAACATTTTAAAACATACATTACTTTTGCAGTGGAAATCAAAAACTTTCATTTATAATTAAAACATGCCATTTCATTACATTACATCAATCATTTACATAACAAAATACAATAACATGTCAAAATGTGGATTCCAACCTCAAAACACACCCAGTAGCTTATGCATCCATGCCTGAAACTACTCAGCATCAACAAAATACCTGCCAACTATTATGCATACAAAAAGTCAGCGACGCTGAGTGAGTTCTAGTTTTATAAATAACATACGTACACATTGATAATAATTATTATTATCTTCATTACTGTTCATTCATTCCTTCTTTCATTTGTTATTATCGTACCTTCATATGGATCCTGTCACATGCAATACCCCCATCTCCTAACGAACACAGTACCAGGGTACTCGACAAGGATCCCCATCGAGTCAATCTCAAGGATTGAACTCGCTTCAAGTCAATCTTAATGATTAAACTCCCTTTGAGTCAATCTAATGATTGAACTCCCTTTAAGTCTACCTCAAGGATAGGCTCCCCGTGTGCATCCTTCGGGTTAGCTAAACCGCACACAGTTGAGCTAACGACAACATAGTCGTGCACCTCCCTTCAATTTGCTTGCAAGACTTTCATTCATTCGTTACGTTCCACTTTTCATTATCATTATCTTTCACTTTGTTACTTAATACTTTACGTTCATTCATACATACATCATACCACGTAAAGTCATAACATAATACATACGTTTTGAAAACCGTTTAAATATGGAAATATAACACATATAACAACAACAATCACATCATCGCATCATAATAGAACATATCTCAACCAACTACCTCATAAAATCCTCAGAACAATTTGGGCGCTTTAGCACTATGCAGGCGCATGAGTCCTGCTTAGGCGTTTTTGCTTAGGCGCATTAACACTTAGGCGCAGGAACAATTTCAGGCACATTAGCACTATTGGGGTGCATGACCTTTACTTAGGCATATGAGCAACACTTCTAGGTGCATGGGCACTATTTGGGAGCATGGCCAACACTTAGGCGCATGAGCACTTTTCTGGGCGCATGACCACTATCCGGGCGCATGAATACTTAGGCGCATGAGGTTACTTGGGCGCATGACTACTATTTAGGCGCATGACCTTGGGCGCATGACCAACACTTAGTCATTTAGTAGTAGGCGCATGAGAACATTCTGAAATTATTATCTAGGCTACAAACAGCACCCGAACACCAATCTAACACTTCCTAACACACATCTATCATACTAAGGGAACTTAAACATGCTAAACATCAAGCCTAACCCATAAACAAACTCTAAAACATACATATACAGAACATCAGTCGAACAACATGCTAAAACACACGGTTGTTTTTAAAAATCTTTTACTCGGTATGCATAACAACCCCAAAACTTAGAAAATCAGTAAAAGAGGGGTTCTAGAAACTAACCTATAGCAAATCTTCGAGTAACACACTTCCACCACGAAAACAAGCTCTAAACACTAAGAATCTCAGTCTAGAAGCTGAAAATTCGGTTGAAACCGAACATATACTCAACAAAACTCACCTTTTGCAGCTTCTTTCTCCTCTCTCTCTCTAAAACCGAGAGTTCTTCTTTTTTCTTCCTTTTCATCCGAGAACAATGATGTGGAAGAAGAAGTGGGCGGCCATACTCTTTTTGAACCTTTAAATAATAAGGTTTTATACTTTGTACACTTTACCCCCTGCACTTGTGTCCATTATCTTTTCTTTCTATTTACTTTCCCTTCCTCTTCATTTAAATAAAATTTGGGGTGTTATATTTATACCCATCTCAAACTTTTCGCCAGACTTCTCGCGCGAGAACTTCAAGTCGAGCAAGAACTGTCCTCCACGCGAGAACTTTATGACTCGCGCGAGAACTCAACCTCTTCCGCGAGAACTTTGCCTTTAATCAAAATTTCGGGGCATTACAGAAGATGTGGAGATTGATGAAAGACTAAACTACGTGGAACAACCCGTAGCAATAATAGACAGAAAGGAGACACGACTAAGGAATAAAGTAGTTCCACTTGTCCGAGTGCAGTGGAAGCATAGAAAGGGATCGGAGTCCACGTGGGAGTCCGAAGATGAGGTGAGACAGCATTATCCTTAATTGTTTGAGGAATGACAGGTTTCAGGGTCGAAACCCAAATAAGGGGGTGGACTTGTAACGCCCCGAATTTTTTATTAAAGGCAAAGTTCTCGCGCGCGAGTCATGAAGTTCTCGCTTGGAGGACAGTTCTTGAGCGACTGGAAGTTCTCACGCGAGAAGTCTGGTGAAAAATTTGTGCTGGGTATAAATAGCTGAGAACACCCAGCCAGACCCTAGTTTCACGCAAGAAATACTGCTGCTAGAGAGAGAAAGCGGCTGCGTTGAGATAGAAAGTGAAGAAACGAAGTGTTTAAGGTATGTAACTCGTGTAGTAACTCGTGTTATGTACTAAGGATGGATTATTGATGTATAAAACGCATGATTATGTAGTTTTGCTCGGTAAAAGTTTTGAGAAAGTTATGGTTGTGCTGGAACTTCTAGTGGTGAGTTCTAGTCCCCTCTTTTACGTGTTTTATCCATGTTTTGGGGCTAATATGCATACTTTATGAATGTTTTGTTAAAGAATGATGTGTATAATTGTTATAGCATGTTTTAGGTGTTAAAGTGGTTAAAGAAGTGATAACTTATGGGTAAAGCTATGTATAGCAGAAAAGTTATCGCGCGAGAGGCGAGTTCTCATGCGAAATGTAGTTTTCGCGGCTAACGGTTACTTTTCGAAAGTACTCGCGTAAATGATGATGTTCTCGTGCGAATGATGATGTTATCATGCGATTGATGATGTTCTCGCGCGAATGTAAGTTCTCGCGCGAAGAGGGAGTTGTTTGCTTGAAGTGGGAAGTTCTCGTGCCAATATGGGTTCTTGGGCGAAAACTTTGAACTGTTGCCTGTTATGTTACCCCGTAAGCATGCCGCTAAAGGAGATATGCCTGGTGCATTCTCGCATAGGAGCTACACATCGGTGTGCTCATATTGGGGTATACTTTGGGTATGCCCGTGCCGCTAAAGGAGATATGCTTGGTGCATTCTCGCATAGGAGCTGCACATCGGTATGCTCACATAGGGGTACACTTTGGGTATGCCCGTGCTGCTAAAGGAGATATGTTTGGTGCTTTCTCGCATAGAAGCTACGCATCGGTGTGCTCACATAGGGTTGTACTTTGGGTATGCCCATGCCGCTAAAAGAGATATGCCTGGTGCGTTCTCACATAGGAGCTACACATCGGTGTGCTCACATAGGGGTGTTTTTGGGGTATGCCCGTGCCGCTAAAGGAGATATGCCTGGTGCATTCTCGCATAGGAGCTACACATCGGTGTACTCACATAGGGGTGTACTTTGGGTATGCCCGTGCCACTAAAGGAGATATGCCTGGTGCATTATCGCATAGGAGCTACACATCGGTGTGCTCACATAGGGGTGTACTTTCGGTATGCCCGTGCTGTTAAAGGAGATTGCTTCATGCATTCTCGCATAGGAGCTACACATCGGTGTGCTCACATAGGGGCTATACTTTGGGTATGCCCATGCAGTTAAAGGAGAATGTTATTTGTTGTGTTCTCACCTGGTAAAGGAACTAAGCTTCGTGCTAAGTTCAAAAGATTAAGTAAGCGATTAAAGCTAAAGTAAAGATAAAGTATGGGTAACGCGATGCTAAAGTATTTGATAATGTGTGGGTAACGTAACGATAAAGA
The DNA here is from genome assembly GCA_025506505.1 of Flaveria sonorensis. Taxonomy (NCBI): domain Eukaryota; kingdom Viridiplantae; phylum Streptophyta; class Magnoliopsida; order Asterales; family Asteraceae; genus Flaveria; species Flaveria sonorensis. The sequence goes on along the minus strand of CM046431.1, from coordinate 13,858,514 downwards.
AATCGATAAAGTAAAAGCTAACGTTAAAGTTTAGTTATCAAACGAGTTCGATGACGATGTTGATGATGAATGAGGTTAAAGTTTTTATGATGTTAATGTATGTTACAGTTTTGTTAAAGTAAACCTAGAGCTTACTCAGCATTGCTGACTTTTGTATGCATATTAGATTGATATGTATGCTATACATTTTGGGTGAGCTTGGCATGGATGGGAGAGCTACCTGACACATGATCGAGACTGGCATCCTGGCATAGAACTTTTGTTAGTTAGCCAAGTGATCTTTTGATGTAAATGTTAAACAATTGAAATTTTTGTACGTTCCACTGCGTATATTAATGAAATTAGATGTTCGAGAACTTGAGTTTCTGATGTCCAAATCCAATTGTGGGGTTTCCGGAACGGAGCCTTACACATTGCAATCACACTAGTCAATCACAAACGAAACGTTGGATCTATTATTTAAATCAAAACAAAAATCGAACATGAAGCCACATGAATGACACTTGAAATCAATCCACTCCCGCCCAAAACTCATCGAGAGCAATTCATAACCAACTTCGAACACTCTTGCATCAATAATGCGTCGAGTCAATCAAAATGACAACTATGGATCTACAAAATACTTTAATAACATTCTAGGCAAGAAAAAAGGTGCAAAGGATCGGGAAACTACTCGTATTCACTCAATAACAATCGAGAAACAAATCACACGGATGAAGTGAATGTAATCAGAAACCATACAGAAAGGTGATGTGTGGTCGATGAAAAAGAAAGCAAATTAAATTAACACGACCAAGTAAATAAGATTTACTTGTAATTTAATCAAAACTTTGCAACTACATATTGGTGCATCAAAGGATTCACGAATGCTTAACTAAATAAATGCAAAAGGAACTAGTTACATGAAAACATTAAACAACAATAGTTCTCGCATGGTTAGTTGTTTTTTGCCCATAACAACCTCCAATGCTATAGAGATTTGATTCTCATGCTTTGTAAACACACTCGTGAACCAATCTAATCAAATCTGATTATAATCATCATTGCAATAACACTATGATCAGTTCAAAAGGATCAAATCTGTGATGAAATCGTGATGCAATGATCAATTCAAACACAAAGTAATCAAACACATGCAATTACATCAAAAAAATCATAGTTTTCATTGATAGCAAATGCACAGGATACAATGTGTAAGGGTTACAGTTCGTTCATCTACGTCTATATTCTCTAGTCTCCCTGCACAATACATAAAATATCCTATTTGTACTATCAAAAAACAAAGGAACATATATTTACAAAATAAGTCCCTATACTATGACGAAAACACATAAAGACAAAATGTTAATCTTTTAAGAGCATCGATAATACTCCCCCTAAGATTTACATTGTCTTCAATCTTCAAAAAATCTTCAGGTTCTTCTTTGATTTTGAACATTGGCTTGTCTTTGTACAGCTCGAGTTCCTGCAATGCTTTCTTGATTGCTGATTTAAACTTGCTTGCTAAAATTACTTGCTCTGGCTTTGACTCATTAGTTTTAATCTCCATTTTCTTCAAAGTCTCTTTTGATAAACCTGTAATATCAACATTTGCATAGAAATACAGAGGTTTAGAATGATCATGTGAATGAATTTCTAACACACCCTTGCTCGAAATTTGCATAAACTCAATTGAATTTATATATTTCTTCACAAGATTTGCATACGCTAGAGCTTTACATAATGCAATTCTTTCCATCGTAGCATCCATCGCTTTAATAATTGTCATAAAATACTTTCGATCATTCTCTGCAACGTCTAATGCAACTCGTTCAAACTTTTGTATGGACAAAAATGAGATATACCACAGATGTAGAAGTTTCAGTTCAAACACTCGAAATAATGAACATGTCTTGATCCCAGTCATCTAAGTTTCGAACTAACTTCAATTCGAATGAGTCAGCATTATAAAACCATCTTAAAATTGGTTTTTTCGTTTGAGTTCCATCAATCATCTTTAATCCTGAATTTGTAACCTTTTCAAAAAATTGGTCATTATAAGCATCTAAAAATTTTTCTTCTTCTTCAGGATTATTTGCACTCTTTCTTTTACAATTCAAAGACTTAAACTACTCTTTATCCTCTTGATCACATCTCGTCTTCAGATAAGACCTCATGCGAGAAATACCTCGATTTAAGAGTCAAAATTTCACCTTGCATTGGTTAGGATTAGTCAATGGCAACTTGTTTAATTCCTTCAAATCTTGCACTGGAAGCTCTATGATGCTCGTGTAAAAATGATAAACATCACAGATTGCATTTACACGTTTAATCAAAAATGCATCAAAAACCTCATCGTACTTCCATGCAACTATCTTTACGTTCTTTGTAGTATCTGGCACAATCATTGCATTAAGCAATTCAGAAATTGTTTGGCCTTTTTGTAATACATTCCTCACTAGATCACCAGCTGTTCTTGCTTTATTCCATAGCTATTTTTGATCAATAGACACTTGATAAGCTTGTTTCTCAGTTTCTGGAAACATTTTCATCAACTCCTTTCTCTTTCCATGACTACTTATCAATTCCATGTGTTTAATTACTTGAGGCTTCAAAATTCTTGTTCTTTTGGTAATCTCAAAATATTGATGATTATCCATATCAAGCACAATCATCTTATTTTGTTGTTTTTCCATTTCTTGAAATCTTCTCACCAATTTCCTTTCGGGGATACTTTCTTGATTGGAACCATAATCTCAGCTCAACAGTCGACATATTCTCTGGATCAGGATGATGTAATTCTGATGATGAAAGCTTATCAATATTAATACTTTCATTCATTGGATTCCATTCTCCGTGTTCAACAATAATTTCATCAGGATCCACTAGAGCTATAGATTCAGCAATTACGCATTTCTCATATTCGTCATTGATTTGAGACACAGTGAGACTATCTAAATATACTCTGTTGTACTTCTTCTTAACCAGATAATTATACTTCTTATCAACATCAATAGGAATATCTTCAGTAACAGCCTCACTAGGAGAATAAGCAACTTCATCAATATCTTCTGCTTCTAACACTTCATCATACCATGCATCTGAGAATTCTGGTTCTAAATCATCTAGAGCACCAATTCTCTCTTGAACTTCAGCTTCTTCACTTTCATGAATCAAAGGCTCAGATACTATCTTTTGTATTTTAGACATAGGATTAGATGATGATTCAGCTGAAACTGACACATCTATATCATCTATATTTCTCTTCCCTTTATCAGCCTCAGATATTCTTTCAACATCGATCGGTTGAACTTTAGATACAATAACTAATTCAGGTGATTAGGATCTCAAACTATCTTTCATACCTTCAAATTCTTCTTTCAATTTCTCATTATCTTCTTTTAACTTCTTGAATTTTTCTTCAATCAAGTCATAATATTTGAGTATCACTTCAAAGTTCTTTAAATTTGATTCTTTATCTTCTTCAAGTTCAGCAATTATCAAATCTTTCTTTAACAATTCATCTTTTAATTTTTCATTCTCATCTCTCAGCTTCTCAATTAGCTTAAGCTGATTAGAGTTCTCTTCTTTCAATTCATCAATTATCTACTGGGTATTCACTTCCTCAGTCAGAACTGTATCATGTTGACTTAACCTTTCCACTTCATCTAGTAATACAGATTCAAAGGCTTTAACATTTTGAACATCATACTCAACTTCTTGTTGTACATTAGCTACAACATCTTCTTCATTCATATCTAATAACTCATCAACAATATCTTCATTATCATCATCATCATCTTCATTAACACCTTTATTAACTTCACCAACTTCATCATTACCATCATTATCATCATCATCATCATCACTACTTGAAGATGAACTTTCTTCATCATCAGTTTCAGATTCAGATGGTTCTTGAGAAACTTCTTCAATTAAGTCATTTGGATCAACTGGTTCGTCCTCAATTAGATGAAAATAATCTTCATGTATATTCACATCATCTCTTGCAACTATTCTCATATACTCAAACATATGAACATTTTGAGCACCAGTAACAATAGCAAGTCTCTTGTAAACAGTTTTAGTCATATGCTCCAAAAGCAATATTTCTCCACCCACTCTATAAGCATGGAAATCTGGATGTTCATCATTAATAATCATCCGAAGAAATCTTGGATACATCAAGTACTTATTTCTAATTCCCTTCTCCAAATTAAAGATGAAACCATTTGTGACATCCGGTAATTTTCCGTTACCAAACTCCGTTAGTTCCATTAGGTCTTGCATACACGTGTCGTGAGCACACACTAGTTGTCATTGAACATTGGTGACTTAATAATAATTAACAATGATTATCTAATAATAACTTGATTAATAATGTTGATTATTAATTTGTAGTTATGTGATTTGTGATTTTAAATATTATTTGTGAATTTTATCTTGTAATGTGACGACGTGTTATATTTATTGCATGTGTTTTGTAGCTATTGAAAATTATGCATGATTATCATTGTTAGTTTATAATATTTGTGTTTAGTAGTTAAAAACTTTTAAAAAGTGTTAAAAGAGCAAGTTTTTATAAAATGTGATCAAGGAGGGATTAATTTGTAAAAACTACAAAACTTAAATATGGTAAAAACCCAACCCTAGCCCCCTCCCCTCCCATTCGGCCATAAACCATCTCCCAACCCCCTCTCCCTTGCGATTTGAACAAGAAAAAGAATCATTCATCAATTTTGATCGAGTTTCAAGCATTAAAACATGTTAGCAAGTTCAATTCTTGGCCATTACACTATTAAAGGTTAGATTTTTATGGTTTTTCATGGTTTTTGGGTGTTGGCCGAAACCCTAGTTCGAATTTGATGATGAATGTCAAATTTTGTGTTGTTTAATGATTGTATGATGTTAGTTAGATTGTATTGATGTTAGTTTACGTAGATTATACAAGAAATTCATGGTTTTGATGCGTAGTTCATACCTTACTAATAATAGTAACTTTTGTGCATGAACTTGATGAATTGTTTGATGGATTGATGATATTATGATGTCAATAATGTTGTATGAATGTTGGATTATGATAATTATGCATGAAATCCATGAATTGATCATGTAGTTCATACCTTACTATAAGTAGAAACTTTTGGATATGAGATTTGTGAATTATGATGATTTGATAATGTTGGTCATGTCTAGATGATAGCATGGACTTGATTAGGCATGATGTTGATGAATTCATGAATGAATTGGGTGCTAGATTGATTTTGGGTGTTACGTTCCCAAAAGGGAAACTTTAAATTTAAAGATCATTGGATATAGTGAGTTATACATGCTTATGGTATTAGGATCATGTTAGAATGTTTCTGGATGATGTCTAATGTGTTGGATTGTGATGATTGGGTCATATGGTTAGTTGGTGCAACTATGGGAACATATGAGCTTTCTTGGAAAATGTGCAAGTATACATGTATGTGCTATGATGAATTGTCATTATCGATTATTATAAGACTAATGTTTTGCTTGTATGAATTACATGTGGAATGTTGAATTATTAGTCGTTATGTTTGATTAAACAAGAACTTAATTTGACATGTCACCAACGGGTCAACTGGGTCTAATGTGTCTTGTTTTCCAAAACCTTGAGTCAATGTGTTTATTGAGCACTTAGGGTAGTTAAAGATTCTGTGTACACGTACTTATGTACTTGCGTGTTCTAGGTGACCTCTAAAGGTTGTCTTTCCGCTCACTGTTAGCTTTTACTATTGTTCGTTTACGCACCAGGTGAGTTCATGCCCTATTTTTTTATACACTCACTTTTGGGGGAGATAGAATACTAGTTTATAAACTCTTTATTATAGTAAGTTATGTATAATGTAACATAGTGGGTTATACCATGGAAGTCCTCACACTTTCGGATCATTAATATTGGTTTATAGCGGGAAATCTTGGGTAGTACTAGGTCTGATAAGCCCCACCTGTGCGACTCGAGGTCAAACGGGTGCAATATTGTCCTAAACTACTAACAGTGTCACGACCTGGTATGTCGTGACAGGAGGCAAACAACGAACACAGTCAGCTTCTATCGCAAAATCACTATGGTTACTAATTGTGAATATAGACTAGCTATCTATTTCAATGCACTTCTTATGTTTTACACCTGTACTGATTCATGATTAACACAAACTCTTGAACTCACCAACCATCATGTTGACACTTTTAGTATGCTTTTCTCAGGTCGTTTCTAGCAGTTGCCCATATGAGCACGCACATGTCAAGCATACTTCATTCAAACATTGTTCACTTTTAATTTATCATTTACTTACGTATTTTGGTTTGGGTGCGTGTTTTGCACAATTTACCTTTAGTACTTTGTGTTTGGGTTATTTACAAAATGCTACCGTAAATATTTTAAAGTTTTAAACTCCGAGTTATTTAAATGTTGCATATAGAGTCGTTCTGAGTAACTAATGACTGAGATTCTGGTTTGTTCACACACCTCGTGGTAAAAGCCCGCGCGTGGAATTTGAGGGTGTGATACCATTCATGATCCATTTAGCCATATTGAATCTTCTATTAGTGGCTATGGCTACTATTGGAGATGTAATGTCTACCGGGAATGAATTCCATCCGGCACTTCTTTTAGACATTCCGTGCTGAAAGATATAGCAAAGAAGTTTCCAATGGTTGTAAACTCTTGCTCTAAAAAACTGTTTCTTTGGGAAATGGTCAGGATGACCCATGGCTATAAATGTTTCTCTACACTCATTAAATGAGAGTTCAGCCAGATCTTATGCATCATTGTTACCCAGTCTGAGAGCTTCCCAAATTGATTGCTCAGACACTTCAACCATAAGATCATTGGTAACAAATCCTCTAACCACTTTCCTTCCTTCTTCATCTCTTTCAATCACAGCAGAATTCAAAAATCTTTTGATTAACTGAGCATATATGACTGGTTGTGAACACATAGCATATACATACTTAGTCCTCAATAAAAATCTGATCATCTCTTTGTATTCAGTAGCTTCTCGAACATCTTCGTTAAAAAAAGCAGCTACATTATGCTTTGGTTCAAACTTAAGCTCTGCCATCTGTATGCATAAAACAAAGAAAGTTAGTCACATTTGAATTTGCAAAACTTAAAAACAAATTGTGATTTATCAATTTTGAAAGAGTATATTGGTTACAAGTTTGATTTACATAATTCATAATAATCAAGTAATGCATCATGTAACTTGAATCTTTATAAATTTTAATTGAATTAGCATGTTTTAAATCTTTAAACCTAACTTTCATACTTAAAAAATTTCTAAGTGTTCAACATACTCTGTCAAGAGCAGAACACTTTCAAGTTTAAGTTCAAAAGATTTAAAGCACACTAGACTCATTAAAATTTTCTCAAAAACAGATTAATGAATGATTTTTATGATCAACTTGACAAATTTTAAGGAAAAGTTTATGAACTGAATGTTCATATGCAGTTCATATGAACCTTCTGATGAACACACAATCATCGTGAACACAATTTAATGAAACTTGAATTCGACTATCATAATATGTTCGAAATCATGTTACAACAGTCGTTCAATGTTCAATTTTTGTTACTAAAACTCATTCTCATCACAAATTTCAAATTTTTTGAACAATTAGGGTTCGAACGCCTGAACAGACTTTAAACACCCAGTTAAATTTGAAGTTTAAAACTGAAATCAGATGATTTTAATCACAAAATTATGTTTAGATTCAATGATAATACCTATCGATCACAAGTATTAACCAGAATCAATCGATAATGATGAACTGATGAGTCGAGGGGTTGAGAGTATCGAGTGTAACATCAGAGGATTTGAGTGAATAAATGAATGAGAAAACAAGTTTTGTATATATGTGTAAATTTTTAGGCGCGTGAGCACTGTGAAGGCGCATGAGACTAAAGTCACACCAAGTTTTCAAACGCATAAGCACTATGAATGCGCATGAGGTTTAGACGCATAAGCACTGTTCAGACGCATAAGCACTGTTTAGGCGGTTGGGCACTGTTCAGGCGCTTGGGCACTGTTCAGGCGCATGAGACTTGATGAAACACCTAACACTTGTATTTTACATTCAAACGTCTAACCACTAGGAATGTCTGGTACTGTTTAGGGGCATGAGCATAAGATGATACGCCCAACACAACCATTTTTTAGTCACATGACAACTGTTTAGGTGCATGAGCTTGAATGAACCGCCCAATACTTGTACAATATTCTGAAATTCATCATACTCCTGATTTAGACTTATGAGTACTATTCAGGCGCATGAGAAACCTTCCATGAGTCTTGACACTTGAAATTTTCATACCATCCATCTGAACACTGTTTAAGCATATTAGTAGTGTTCACACACAATTTTTTAAAACGTACTCAAAATTTACATTAAAGACCCTCAACTTTTAACATTTTTTTTGACATTCAAACTTTTATTATTATTATTTTTCTAACACTTTTATTTTTATTTTATTTTCAAAAACAATTTCTAGTTATTTTAGTCTCTATATAACTTTTACAAAACAAATAGTCTCATTTTGTTAGCAAGAAGCTTTTCCACTGAATTTGAATTCTTTTTCAGGTTGATTTTTACATCATATCAAACACACACATGCTTGAAATTGTAGCTTCATCCTTTCATCCAAAACACTTTATTTTAATTTTCCACTTTTTGAAATTCAATTATTTTCTCTTTTTCATTTTTACTCCCCCTAAACTTTTAAGTTTTACAAACTTGGAAGTTTCATTGACTTTGCAAGAAGAGGAAACTAATCATTATCAACATGCCTGCACACAAAAAATCATGCAAATTTCAAAAATAAAGCAGAATAAAAAATCTACTATATACAATTGAATCATAAGCCTGCAGTGAGATCATATCAGTTAAGATCCGTACATTAAAATAAAATAAATTGATGGATAGTCATAGACAGTGATTAAATCCTGATCAAGTGTGTTCCAGGTCAGCATTTCTATAGCAAAGGAGACACTAGATCTAAGGACAGAAAATGAGTGCTTTTGGCAAGATTCTCAGCACACTTACTTTTTCAATTCTTGGATTGATTAAGGTACGATTAGATATGACATTATGTAAGTCACACTTAGACTTAGAGAGTTCAACCCTCGTCAAGATATGCAAGAAATCACTTTTCTCAACTTGTTAACCTAACATATACTTATAACCAGATCTCATGTTTAGATTGTGCACATTGACATCTTTTGCATCAAGAGAGAATATCCAGGTCTGTAATGACTTACAACAAAGGATATCTTGTCACCTCAGGTCTATGATGAATCATAACAGAGAAGTGAATAGATGCTTTAAATAATTAGAGCTCAATGGTTATTCATATCACCACTAGGTGTGAGTTTATGATTTTACAAGCAATCAAATTGAGAAGTCAACACTACTCATTGGTACTAAAATGGACAAACATGAATGCATGATTGATTTAGTTTAATCATAAGAATTTACTTTTTCAGTATAATTGATGAGCTTACCTGCACATCGTATCTGATCACGTCAAACTTTAGTAGCAAGTGAAGTATGCAACTAATCAAAACTAATGTATCTATCATTTCTCATAAATTGCAAAGACAGATTCAGTCCTAAACAATTAACTAACAAGAAAAATTCTATTTTTGTATTTTTGTTTTATATTTTTCAATTTTGATTATGCAAGTTTCTATTTTTGTATTTGCTTTTTTATTTTCTATTGAACATGCACACACAATATATACAATCAGGCAGTTAACTTTGAAAGTTTCTCTATATTTAAGATTAAGCTAAGGAAGGGTTCTTATCATTTTTAATGAATCAGACAACTGAATTAAACTCAATTTTTTTAAACATGATTAATAAGTCCAATTGACTCCACCAAATATTCAAATCGACCTGGTAAAAAGTCTTTTGTAAATAGGTCAGCCAACTATTTTTCAGTTGTGATTTGAATCAAATGATTAAACCTTTTTCAGATTTATCTTTGAGAAAATGATATCGAATCTCGATATGTTTTGTTTTTGAGTGTTGGACAGGATTAGTTGTAATGAATATAGCAGCAGTGTTATCAATGTAAATAGGAGTTTTAAGAAATTTGAACCCGTAATCCAACAGTTGGTTTTGTAACCAATGGATTTGAGAGCATCCTGCTGAAGCAGCTATGTACTCAGCTTCTGTGGTTGAAACACAGACATTTGTTTGTTTCTTACATTGCCATGAGACTAATCTGGGACCTTAAAACTGACAACCACCCATTGTAGATTTACGATCTTGACAACATCCTCCATAATCACTATCTATATATCCATGTAACTCGAAGTTTCTTTCATAAGGATACCATAACCCTAAAGTTGGTTTTCCTTTGAGATACCTGAATATTTGTTTAACATCAATTAAGTGGGATTCCTTTGGGTCAGATTGGCACCTGGCACAGACACAAACAACATACATTATATCAGGTCTAGATGCAGTAAGGTATATTAAAGATCCAATCATAGATCTGTATAAAGTTTGGTCAACAGATTTTCCTTTCGGATCAGGTTCAATCTTGGTATTTACGTCAGCTGGAGTTCTGATGGATTGACAATCTTGCAGTTTAAATTTCTTCAAGAGTTTTTCAATGAATTTCACTTGATTGATAAAATTCCATCTGCAGACTGCTTCACTTAAAGACCAAGGAAAAAATTAATTTCTCCCATAAAACTCATTTGGAAACGAGACTTAATGATATCTTCAAATTCTTTGCACAATTTTGGACTTGTAGAACCAAATATGATATCATCAACATACACTTGAACACATAAGAGATCATCAGCATCCTTCTTAATAAACAAAGTAGGATCAATTTTCCCTCACGTGTATCCATGTTGGATCAAATGTTGTGATAACATTTCATACCATATTCTAGGAGCTTGATGCAGACCATACAATGCTTTGCTAAGCTTGTACACACGATGAGGATATTCTGAATCTTCGAAACCTTGAGGTTGCTTGACATACATATCATCGGTGATTGGTCCATATAAGAAAGCACCTTTAACGTCCATCTGATACACCTTGAATTTCATGAATGATGCATAAGCCAGGAAGACACGAATTGATTCAAGTCTTACAACTGGAGCAAATACTTCATCATAATCTATTCCTTCTTCTTGGGTGTAACCTTGTGCAACGAGTCTCGCTTTGTTACGAACAACAATTCCCCGATCGTCTGTTTTGTTTCTAAACAACCATTTTGTGCTTATGGCATTTTCTCCTTCAGGTAAATCCACAAGCTTCCACACTTCTCGTTTATGAAATTTTAATAATTCTTCTTGCATTCTCTCAATCCAACTATTGTCCTTTAACGCTTCGGTGATGTTTGCAGGAACAATTTGAGAAAGAGAACATGAGTATAAGCAAAGATTTGCCTGTTCTGATTGACTTCTCATCGTTCTCACATTTAATGAACCGATAATCTAAGACGTTGGATGGTTCTTGTGAATACGAGATGTTGGAATCTCATTCCCTTGAACATAAACATTCAGATTAGATTGGTTCAACTCAGAAAGCTGATGCATAAGTTTGAAGAATGTGGATTGAAATTAGGAACTTGAGTCGGTGAGTTGATAAAATAATCAAGATTATCAGTACCAACTACATCACCAGAAACTGATTCCGGACTCAGGTTGTATAATTTCAGGACCATCATTAGGAATAGGTTGTGAAACATTTGAATTTTTTGAAACGGGATTTTCTTGATCTTGTTTTTGTTGATCATTTGACTCAGACTGAAATATAGGATCTTTAAAAAAATTGAAAAATGGATAATCTGGGCTTGAGTCATCCATATCATCAGAATCAGAATCATCGCTGAAAAAACCGAGATCTCCTACTTGATTTTTCTTCTCACCTAAAAATTCAAACAAGTTAGAATGAAAACAGTTTGACAAAGAATCTAAATCAAATAACCAAGCTGGACCATTTGCAACTGATGGAAAAGAATTTTCAAGAAATTTAACGTTGAATGTTTCAAGAATAACATTTGTCCTAGAGTTAAAAACTCTAAAGGCTTTTGAAACCGATGAATATCCAACGAAAAATCCTTCATGAGATTTTGCATCAAATTTTCCTAGCTGGTCACTTGAGTTTAAAATCAAAACTGGACAACAAAAAGATTTAAGAAAATCTATATTAGGTTTCCTGCCAAACATCAACTCATAAGGAGTTTTCTGTTTATCTTTCACAAGCAATGTATGTTTTTGCAAAAAACATGCAATGGATATGGCTTCATCCCAGAAAGTGATTGGAATCTTTGCATCTGCTAACATGGAACGTCCTGCCTCAATCAAAGTTCTGTTTTTCCTTTCAGCAACTCCATTTTGTTGTGGAGTTCTAGGAGCACTGAACTGATGAGTAATTCCTTTTTTTGCACAAAACATGTCAACATTAGCATTTTTAAATTCTGTTCCATTATTACTTCTAATTATTTTCACCTTTTGTTCTAATTGATTTTCTACTTTAATGATGAATTCTTTTAATAATTCAACCATTTCAGATTTAGCATGCAAAAAGAAAACCCATGAAAATCTTGTAAAGTCATCAATGATAACTAAACAATAAGATTTCTTTCAAAAACTCTTCATATTTGTCGGTCCGAATAGGTCCATATGTAACATCTGGAGAGGTTTGGAATTTGAATTTATCTGCTTGGGCTTATAAGACGCTCTGTGTTGCTTTCCTTTTAAACATGCTGAGCATAAATCTGATGTAGCAAACTTCTTTGTTGGAAGACCTACAACATGAATTCCTGCTACAAGCTTGTTCATGTTCTTAAAGTTGAATGCCCGAGACGTCTATGCCAAATTTATCAACAATGGTAAATTGTTTAAAATGAAGCTTTTTCAAATTAGGCTTATTGTTAACAAATTTACCAATTTCATTCCTGACAAAGTTTTGATTATCTTTAATTTGTTTAGTTCTTAAAGGATGATAATGTTTTTCAAGATCATCATCAAGATAATTCAACCCATCCGAGTAAACCTTTTTAGAAAAGTGTTGTTTACCAACCTTCCCATTGTTCATTCTCACAGATCGTGGAATGAATTTGCCTTGATTATACTGCTTTGGTTTTGCATCATAAGAATCATCATAATCAGAATCATTCCTTCGAAAAGATCTCAAGCCTAAGGAGGGTTGTTTTGTCAATCTTTGAAAACCAACACTTTGATTTCTTTGAAATTGTGGATCGACATATCCATTCCTTAACTGTGGATTAACATATCCATTCCTCGGCGAGTTCTTTCTGATGTAGCATTTCTCAGTTTTGTGAGTTATTTCATCATAATAGGTACAATATTTGTTGAAATAACAATCCGCTGTTGAATGATTTTTCATATCACAAATGTGACAGTACCTGTTAAAGAAACATTCATCCGTCTTATGATTATACATATCACATATTTCACAGTACCTTTGTTGAAATTTAAACAACTGTTGATTAACTTTAGATGTGGATGCCACATTTGATCCTTGTTTTGATTTAGGAGTTGAAAAGTTAATCTGTTGTTTTTGATTTAAAAGTTTGTTCTTTTGAAATTTGGGTTTTGACTTTTGCTCATTAACACCATTTCTTGACTCTTTAGATACAAATCTTTTGTTGACAGATGAAGACCTAAACCTGTACCTGTTTTTAGATCGGAGTTAGATTTGTTTTGAGTTAGATTTGATTTCTGGAATTTTGGTCATGTCAAAAGTACCTACAAATACAAACTTTACTGGTTTAAACTGATTTGTTTGATTTGTTCTTTGAGTTTGATTGTTTTGACTTTTATTTTGAGATGTTTTAGAATTAGCATTGTTTCTTCTCCTTCTTTGGATTCTCGATCTTGATGATCTTTGTTTGCATTGATATTGAACATCTTCAGGAGAAGATTCTTTTTCATTTTCTTTATCTTTTTGTACTTTCTGGCATTTAATAAAGTCTAGATTGTTTAATCCATAAGAAAATGAATCTTCAGATGTTACTTCATCAAGTTTTGCTTTCTCTTTATTATTTGAGTTCTGTTTGTCATTCTTTACCATCACTTCTACAACAACAGACTCTTTGGGAACAAACATTTTCTTATTCTTTGGTCGCGGTTCATAAGATTTAACTTTCACTGGATGACCATTTTTAATCTTTTCAGAATCTTGTTCCTCAAATATCTCAACATTTGTTTTCTCTTCATCACTTTTAGAATTCTTTTTCTTGTTTTGAAAGGCTTTTAGCTTGGCTTTGTTTTCAGGTGAGTGATCATACGTATTAAAGTTTTCTGGTAAAGTGTTTGTAATAGATTCAGGCATTGGTTCATGTGTGAAACCTAGACCTGCTTTTTGTTTATCTTTCCTCTCACTTACCAATTGTTTAACAATTGTTTTTGAACTTTTAACTTTGGCTAGATCCACCTGAGTTGCAGCATGAGCTATTTTTTCTTCTTCTAAATTGTTAGTCATCTCCTCAAGTTGTTTCTTCACAAGTTCAAGTTCTTTTAGAGTTTTATTCCATGATGTTTGTAAAGATAAGATCTTTTCATCAGAGACTTTGTGATCATTTTTCAGTTTGTTGTGCATTACTTCTTCTTGTATAAGTTTGTCACAGATCTTATATGAATATGTTCTGTAATGCTCAACTTGATCAAAACATGCTTTTGTGCACATTTTCTCTCTGACTTCGACAGGAATTTCAGGATAACTTGAAGATGAAGTCTCAGAGTCAAATGATGGATTCTCAACCTCTGGTTAGTCAGACTGAACCATAAGAGCAATCTCTTTTGAATCCTTTTTTGGGTCTGTTTTGTCACTCCAGACATAGTCTTCATCATCATTTTCTGAATCACTATCAGCCTTAGGATCATTATCTTCAGACCAGTCTTCATTTTGAATATCTGTAACAAGAGATAAACTAGAGGTTAATTCAGCTGTAAATTGTTCAGCATAAGCACTCCAGTCATATCCATCTTTGATACTAACAACAAGAGCTTTCTTTGGCTCTTTAGATGATTTTGATTCATCTTTAAGTTTTGGCATAGGAAGACTCTGATAAGGCTTTTGGAAGGTTTTCTGATACTGCTGATGATATCTTTGACTGCTAGAACCTACTTGACCATTTCCTCCTTGGTTTTTGGGAGCTTTACATTCCCTTGAGAAATGACCATAACTATTGCAGTTGAAACACCTTGACTTTGATTTGTCAAAGCCAACAGTTTTGTTAGCACTTGGTTTGTAGTTCCTGTTAACATAAGAGTGTTTCTGTGTTCTATAAGCAATCATCACCATCTGCCAATTCAAGTCCATCTCTTCCATATCATCTGGATCCATCTCAAACAAATCCTACAAAACAAGATCTAATTATGTTAAATGACTACCCTGATAAGCTTGAAAACTTGCCATAAAAGCAGTAAAAGCAGATTTTGACTCATCATCCTGTAAGATGATGTTAATAACATCTTTAACTTTGCTAGTTTTAACAGAGTTAGAAGATGAAGTCTCAGTTTGAAGTTTAGGAGTTTGAGTTTTAGGAGGAGACTGAGATTGAGGTTGAGTTGTGTAGATAGAAGCACTTGTGTAAGAAGAATCTGTAAAGAAACCAGCTCCAATGAACAAATCACCCTCGTCTTCTAGTGAGTTATCATGTTTTGCCAGAAAAGCATTCTCCACTGTGTTAGCTGGAGATGCAACATACTTATACTGAGACATTGATGTAGCTCTATCATTGTTTCTAAAGCTCTCATCAATTTCAACAGATTCAATTTTGGCAATCAAAAGATCTAGATCCATTGGAAACTTTTCTGTATACTTTAACAGAGTGACTGTCTGTTTCCATGAAGATGGAAGAGCATTCGAAAGTCTGTAATTTAGATCTTTGAGATCATTTTTGATACCAGCAGTTGACATCTCAGTAGTTAATTACACAAATCTGTTTATCATTTGATTAATTGTTTCCCCAGAAAGATGCTTAAATAACTCCAATTGCCTCTTGAGTTTCTGCTTTTTGAGATCTTGTATCTCTTTACCACCTTCACAAATGATCTTTAAAGCCTTGTACATAGTGTACCCAGTTTGATAACCATCAAGTCTAGTCAAGACATCTAATGGTAATCCGTTGAACATCAATGAATAAGCTTTGATGTCATTTTGCACCTTTCTTAAGTCATCACCTTGCAGACCATCCTCTGGATTAGGTTTTGGAGAGTCTTTTATATAAACAAATTCTCTGTCAGGACCATCAGAAGTAATTGGAATATGTGGTCCTTTCTTTATTGGCTTCCACAAGTCAGTATTAATAGAGTTTAGATGATGTTTCAATCTTAAAGACCAGTTCTTGAAATCAGCTCTATTCTTTAGCTTTGGAACCCTGTTATTAGAATCTTCAGACTTAACCATTTTGTATTTTTGAATTTAAGAAAGTGACTCATTTTTGTTGTTTTTAAGTTTTGAAATAAAACAATGAAATGAAAATATTTTTTGGATTTTAGTTTTTTTTTTAATTTCCAAGTGTTTACTGATAAGTCTGAGTTCTCAAGCGCCTAAATAGTTATCAAGCGCCCAAACAGTGGTGAAGTGCCTGAATACTGAAGTGCCTGAATAGTTCTGAAACGCCTGACTTTGAAGTAGAAACACCTAAGGAATGCCTTAGTTTAATTCTGAAACGCCCAACTGATGATGCTCCTAAATAGTCTTCAAACGCCCACACAGTTATGAAACGCCTGGGTACAAAACGCCTAAACAGTTCTCAAGCGCCTAGAAGTACTTTGTTTCAACAGTCTCAATGTGACCAAACAGTCACAATGCGTCCCAATAGTGGTAAAACGCTTGAACTGAAAAATGCCTAAACAGTGCTAAGACGCCTAAACAGTTGTGATGCGTCTAGACACTTAGTCAATTTTTAGCAGTTTTTCAACCACATGCGCCTATTCATCTTCTCCAATAAACTCAGATCTTATGAAAATCTTCAAAACTTGTTCAATTGATACAAAAACTTCCAATTTGGCAGTACATTTGATTAAACAACAACTACAAAATCAGTCTTCTGATTGAAATTAAGTCCAAAACTGAAGAACACAGTTCGTACACAAATTTGATCAATTCCTCAGATCTGAACGAATTGAACACCAAATTGTGATTCAAGTCATGTTTCTATGGATGAAACACAACTAAAAACAACAATTAATCGATCAAACTGCAATCAACACAGATTTCAAGTGATTCAAAGAGCTCCAAAATGTCGATAAGCTCTGATCACTGAACCGAAGGCTCTGATACCAATTGATCAGTTCAAAAGGATCGAATCTGTGGTGATATCATGATGCAATGATCAATTCAAAAACAAAGTAATCAAACACATGCAATTACATCAAAAAAATTATAGATTTCATTGATAGCAAATGCACAGGATACAATGTGTAAGGGTTACAGTTCATTCATCTACGTCTGTATTCTCTAGTCTTCCTGCACAATACATAAAATATCCTATTTATACTATCAAGAAACAAATGAACATATATTTACAAAATAAGTCCCTATACTATGACAAAAACACATAAAGACAAAATGTTAATCTTTTAAGAGCTTCAACGCACTAATCAATCTCAAACGAAACGTAGGATCTATAGTTTAAATCAAAACTAAAATCGAACATGAAACCAAATGAATGACACTTGAAATCAATCCACTCCCGTCCAAAACTCATCGAGAACGATTCATAACCAACTTCGAACACTTTTGCCACAACAATACACCGAATCAATCAAAATGACAACTATGGCCTTAAAAAATACTTTATTAACATTCTTGGCAAGAAAAAGAAAGCAATCAAAATGACAACTATGGCCCTAAAAAACTACTCGTATTCACTCAATAACAATCAAGAATCAAATCACACTAATGGAGTGAATGTAATCAGTAACCATACAGAAATGTGATGTGTGATCCATGAAAAAGAAAGCAAATCAAATTAACACGACCAAGCATATAAGATTTACTTGTATTTTAATCAAAAATTTACAACTACATATTGGTGCATCAAAGGATACACGAATGCTTAACTAAATAAATGCAAAAGGAACTAGTTATACAAAAACATTAAACAACAATAGTTCCCACATGGTTAGTTTTTTTCTATCCATAACAACCTCCAATGCTATAGAGTTTGATTCTCATGCCTTGTAAACACACTCGTGAACCAACCTAATACAATCTAATTATAATCATCATTGCAATCACACTAATCAATCTCAAAGGAACGTAGGATCTATAGTTTAAATCAAAACTAAAATCGAACATGAAACCACATGAATGACACTTGAAATCAATCCACTCCCGGTCAAAACTCATCGAGAACAATTCACAACCAACTTCGAAGATTCTTGCCTAAAAAATGCACCAAATCAATTAAAATGACAACTATGGATCCACAAAATACTTTATTAGCATTCTAGGAAAGGAAAAAGGTGCAAAGGATCAAGAAATTACTCGTATTCTATCAAAAATAATCGAGAATCAAGTCACACGGACGGAGTGAATGTAATCAGAAACCATACAGAAACGTGATGTGTGGTCGATGAAAAAAAACCAAATCAAGTTAACACGACCAAGTAAATAAGCTCTACTTTTCTTTTAATTAAAACTTTTCAATTACATATTGGTGTATCAAAGGATTCACGAATGCTTTACTAAATAAATGGGAAAGGAACTACTCATACAAAAACATAAAACAACAATAGTTCTCGCATGGTTAGTTTTTTTTCTATCCATAACAACCTCTAATGCTATAGAGTTTTGATTCTCATGCGTTGTAAACACACTCGTGAACCAATCTACTCAAATCTGATTATAATCATCACTGCAATTGCACTAATCAATCACAAATTAAACATTGGATCTATTGTTTAAATCAAAGCAAAAATCAAACACGAAACCACATGAATGACACTTGAAATCAATCAACTCCCGCCCAAAACTCATCAAGAACAATTCATAACCAACTTCGAACACTCTTGCCTCAATAATGCACCGAGTCAATCAAAATGACAACTATGGATCTGCAAAATACTTTTTTAACATTCTAGGTGTAGGCCCCATCCCCGGAGACCCCACAGTTGGTCGTTCATAGCATCATTCATTATTAAAATCACCTTAAATCACATTATTATAAGAAAACAATCGTAGTGAAATAATTTAACCAAAAACCATTTCTTGCTTTAATGATTACTTTCACCAAATAATACATCATTGTTAGAGTTACAAAAGAATATTTAGTTGCATTACTGTGACATCCGGTAATTTTCCGTTACCAAACTCCGTTTGTTCCGTTAAGTCTTGCATACACGTGTTGGGAGCACACACTGGTTGTCGTTGAACGTTGGTGACTTAACAATAATCAGTAATGTTGAATTGATGATAATTAGGTTAACAATGTGATTATTAAGTTATGTTTATGTGATTTGAATGTTAACTGTAATGTTATCGCGTAACGTGAAAACGTGCATATTTATTCGTGTGTTTTGTGATAAATGGGAATTATGCATGATTGTTATTTGTGATTAATAATAATTGTGTTTAGTAGTTAAAAACTATTTAAAATCTATTCAAAAAGCTTAATTTTTATAAAATACAAATTATAAGGGTTAAAGGTGTAATTATGGATTATTAATTAAAACAAAATTAAAAACCCTAATCCCCTAACCCTTTTCGGCCGCGACTTGCATCCCCTCACCCTCACCATCACGAAATCGATCAAGAACAAGCAAGAAACCATCGGATTTGGTCGACTTCAAGTTATACAACAAGTTAGAACCTTCAATTGCAAACTATTACACATCTAAAGGTTAGATTTTTATATGATTTGATGGTTGTTCATGTTTGGCCGAAAGTTCCATGCGAATTCTGCAATTGATGGCCGAAAGTTGCTTGATTGTTGATGTTAATGTGTTTGTTAGATAGATTACATGTTGATTAACGTTGATTATGCAAGAAAGTTTGGATTTTGGTTGTTTGTTCATAGGAATATCTTGGCCGTGAGTTTGAAGTGATGTTGGATCAAATTGGATGTTGAATAATGGTTGTTTGATGTTGTGATTATGTTAGTTGTATTGTATATATGTTAGTTAACGTCGATTATACAAGAAAGCCATGATTTGGGTGCATTGTTCATAGGTTACTAATAATAGTAACTTTATTTTGCATGAATTGGTGATTGGATGATGTGAGAATGTTATGGATGTGTTTGTGATGATGATTAGATGCTAGATGGTTGATATGAAGGTTAGGAATTCAAGAATGCATGTTGTAGTTTGTACCTTGCTAAAGATAGTAACTTTTGGGTATGGAAGTTGATGAATCATGATGATTAGGTGTTGTTGATCATGTTTAGATGTTGTCATGGACTTGAAATGGTATATAATTGATGAATTCATGAATGTTGTGTGAGTTTGATGAATTTGGAATGAACTTTCCCAAAAGGGAAACTTTAATTGTGCAAATCCTTGAATTGGATGATTTGAGCATGTTTGGGATATTAGGATCATGCTAGTGTGTTCATGGATGGGTTCTAAGGTGACTAAATGTGTTGTTTATGTTGTATGAATGTTGATTTGGGTTGTTATCTGTTTTGGCCTGTTGTGATTTGCATGATTTGTATGATATCTAGTTATATGATGATCTAGGTAGTACATGTGGTGGTGATGTGCTATATGTAATCAAGTGGTATGTTGATCATGTATGATATGCTGTTGTGTTAGTTTAATGAATTATCACCTATAATGTCACCAACGGGTCCAACGGGTCAACTGGGTCGAATGTGTCTTGTATTCTTAAACCTTGAGTTCCTTGGTTTGTAGAGCACTTAGGGTTTCGTGTTGTTTTTGTGCACATGTACTTATGTACTCTTGTATTCTAGGTGACCTTTGAAGGTTGTCTTTTCTTCTTTCTTTCAAGTTAAACTCTAAGTTAATTCTTGCGCATACCAGGTGAGTTCTTGCCCCGCTCTTTTTACATAATCTCTTTTGGGGGAGATGGCATACTGTTACAAACGCTTTTATTTACGAGTGTGTATAATATTGATATAGTGTTGTTTACCATGGAAAGTCCTCACACTTTCGGATTGTTAATATTGACTAGCGGGGAAATTTTGGGTAGTACTACTGGGTCTGACGAGCCCCACCTGTGCGACTCGAGGTCAAACGGGTGCAATTTTGTCCTATCACATATTCGTCACGACCTGGTAAGTCGTGACGGGAGGCAACAAACGTATCACAGTCAGCTTCAATCGCGAGATCACTATGATTAATATTTTTATGTTAATAGACTAGCTATCTATTGCAATACACTACTTATGCTCTGAAAACTATTGATTGGTTTATATTTTAACGCAAACTCTTGAACTCACCAACCATGTGTTGACTTGTTTAGTATGCTATTCTCAGGTTAAGGTTGCCAGATTGCCTAGGAGCACGCACGTCAGCATTGTTGAGTTGTCTACATTTGCATTGTTTACAAATTGGGATTATTTTCATTTTATACATTTGTGTTTGGGGCGCGTTTGTTTTGCGCATTCTCGTTACATATTACTTGTTTTGGGTGTTCTAGTTTTAAAAACGCTTCCGCAGTATTTTAAACGTTGACTCTGGTTTTGTTTATTAATCATATAGAGTCGTTCTTGGTAACTAATGACTGAGATCCTGGTATGTCACGCGCCTCGCGGTAAAACCCCGCACGCGGATTTTGAGGGTGTGACAGATTGGTATCAGAGCCATTGGTTATAGGGAACTAGGTTGCATACACACATAGACTATAACCGCACAGTTGTTAGTTACTTACCGTTTACTCTCCTTACTGTATACTCATTGGCATACGCAACACGTACTTCGCAGCATGGCATCGTCGTCCAGGAATTTAGGCAAGAGACCTGCACGAACTGAATCACCTCCTACATCTCCCGTACCTGATAGGGGATCTAACTGGCCACGACATCCTTATCCTCCTAGCGAGATAGACTGGGATCAGCCTTTCATACCTCCTGAGCTCGATCCTCCGCGTAACTGGGATTTCTACCCCACTTACGTTAACCGTATGGCTTATAGAGAGCGCGTACCACCTGTAGCACCTACACGACCTAGGACTAGGTCATCAACCGCCTCTACTTTGCCTACACTTCCTACCTTGAGCATCCCTCTGGAGCAGGCATTTGCAGCCCTAGTAGCCACACTGGACACAGAGCGACAGCGGATCAGAGGACTCTCTGACGAGAACTCTGCGATACGATCTGAGATGCGTCAGCTGCGTTACCAAGTAGATACGCTTCAGGAGCGACTTTCGATGGCCATTGGTGGACATCATACTCTGGCAGGTAACGTGGTAGCACTTGGTGAGCGCATGGATGCACAGGATCACCATAACATGGAGATTGATAATAGGTTCGTTGGTTTAGAGGCACAACTAGCAGCACTTCAGATTGCTGAAGCTCCTGCACCTTTGGTGGACCCTGATGAGGAAGACCCAGAAGAAGAACCCGAGGAAGCCCCCGAAGAAGAACCAGTAGAGATGGATGAGGACAGTGATGGATCTGATATACTGGACTGATCCTACTTTTAAATGACTTAGACTATGTAGTGTTTCTTTTCTTTGAAACCTATGTGGGAAGGGTTGTTTCCCACCCAACTGACAAACTTAAATTTTGACATTGATGGAATATTTTGTGACTCAATTACAATTTATTTATCTTTGATTATTATTTCTGTTATAAACGTTGTGGTTGTGGTAAATTCGTTATTTCTTATTGTTTACTGTACTTTGATGAGATTAATGTGTTGGATGTTACTCATTATTGTAATTGTGAATTTTAAAGTGAAACATGGACGCACGTGGAAGAGGACGTGGGCGTGGTCGTGGACGTGGCGCCGGAGGCCGTGGAGCCGGAGCCATAAACATGACGCCTGCGGAATTGGCAGCATGGATTAATGAACACGTTCAGGCGGCAGTGGCTGCTGCCCAACCTGGACAACCAGCAGGTAAATGATAGCAAGAGGTTAAACTGATTATCCTAGTTATTTGTCTAGGATATCTGACTAATGTTGGGATTGTCAAAACAGGACCACCACCATGTACCTACAAGTCCTTCATGGACTGTAAACCTCATACCTACAGCGGGACGGAAGGGGCTGTAGGGCTTGTAAGGTGGTTTGAGAAGACAGAGTCGGTTTTCGCGAAATGCAACTGCCCGCCTGCTGATCAGGTGAAGTATGCCACAGGGACGTTGGAAGGCGCAGCACTCTCTTGGTGGAATGCCCAGGTACAAATGTTGGGTCAAGCCATGGCCAATGAACTACCGTGGGATGAATTCAAAGAAATCATGACTGAAGAATATTGCCCCCGGAATGAAGTGCAGAAACTGGAGATTGAGTTCTGGCAACTCAAAATGCAAGGCTCAGAAATTGAAGCCTACACAACTCGTACTCATGAGTTAGCCACTTTATGTCCAGGGATGGTGAATGAAATGCACAAGAGGGTGGAGCATTATATACGGGGATTGGTGCCTGAAATTCAAAGTATGGTAACTGCTTCTAACCCCACTACCATACAACAAGCTATCCGAACAGCCCACAGGCTGACTGATCAGGCAGTTGAGCAAGGACGATTACCTAAACGGGGTGCGGTGGCAAGCGTGCCCGACCAGAAACGCAAGTGGGATGGTTCAAGCAACAAGGGATCGTCATCCAGTAGCCAATCTCAACCTCAACAACAGCAGCCAAGTCAGCAACAGCAACGGAAGTTTGATAACAACCGAAGCTTCAACCAGGCGCACTCAAATCAAGGACCCGGCGGGTATGGTGGAAGACTGCCGAAGTGCAACCGGTGTAACTACCACCATGTGGGTCGATGTGATAACTTCAAGTGTCAACGTTGTGGGAAGATTGGTCATGCAGCCAAAGACTGTCGGGGTGAACTGATGAGAAAGCCACAACAATCACAAGAAACTCCGAAAGGTTGTTTTGAATGCGGGAAAGAAGGCCATTACAAACGCAACTGTCCCCAGCTTAAGAGGAATGGTAATGGTAACAACAACAATGGGAACAACAACAATAATAACAATGGCAACAACAATAACAACAACAATGGTAATGGCAACAACAATGGAGGCAATAACAACAATGGAGCCAAAGGAAGAGCCTTCGTCATTGGCTCAGGTGAGGCTCTAAACGACCCTACAACAGTAACTGGTAAATTTTCGGTTAATGGTTGTTTTGCTACTGTATTATTCGATACCGGAGCCGATAGAAGTTTCGTGTCCACTAGGTTCTGTAGTCTTTTAAGTGATATGCCCTCAGCCTTAGAATCTAAATACACCGTGGAGTTAGCTAACGGCACACAGATTCACGTAACGCATATTCTTAGAGACTGCAAGATAGAGCTTGCTGGTCATACGTTCACCATAGATCTCATGCCTGTTACGTTAGGAAGCTTTGATGTGGTAGTAGGCATGGATTGGCTTTCCGATAAACAAGCGGAAGTCATATGCCACGAGAAAATCATAAGGATTCCCATTGGTGAAGAAGTCCTTACGGTCAGAGGTGATAGGAGTGGTGCGGTGATAGGCATCATCTCATTCATGAAGGCGCAGAAGTTGTTACGAAAGGGTCGACTAGCCATATTGGCACTAGTCACGGATAAACAGACTGAGGAAAAGAAGATAGAGGATATTCCCGTAGTTCGTGAGTTTTCTGAGGTGTTTCCGGAAGATCTGCCTGGATTACCGCCTCATCGTCAAGTTGAATTCCAGATTGAGTTGACTCCAGGAGCCGCTCCAATTGCGAGAGCACCTTACCGGTTAGCTCCGAACGAACTGCAGGAATTATCCGCTCAACTACAAGAGTTGTTGGATAAAGGGTTCATCCGACCGAGTTCGTCACCCTGGGGAGCGCCAGTTCTATTTGTGAAGAAGAAGGATGGTACATTTAGAATGTGTATCGACTATAGGGAACTGAACAAGGTTACTATCAAGAATAGATATCCCTTACCTCGTATCGATGATTTGTTTGATCAACTGCAAGGATCAAGCTATTACTCCAAGATTGATCTGAGGTCTGGGTATCATCAGCTGAGAGTTCGAGAAGAGGACATCTCGAAGACTGCTTTCCGTACACGATATGGTCACTATGAATTTTTGGTCATGCCATTTGGGTTGACGAATGCACCAGCAGTATTCATGGACCTCATGAATCGCGTGTGCAAACCCTATCTTGATCAGTTTGTTATCGTCTTTATTGATGACATACTGATATACTCAAAGACCGAGGAAGAACATGAGAAGCACTTACGTTTAATCTTGGAATTACTTAGAAAGGAACAACTGTATGCAAAGTTTTCTAAGTGTGATTTCTGGATACGTGAGGTACAATTCTTGGGTCATATTGTCAACGAGAAGGGAATACATGTTGATCCTGCTAAGATTGAAGCGATAAAGAATTGGTCTGTTCCTAAGACACCGAGTGAGATACGACAATTCCTTGGATTAGCGGGATATTATCGACGATTCATTGAAGGATTCTCTAAGATTGCACAACCTCTCACAGCTTTGACTCACAAAGGAACGACGTACAAATGGGGTGAGAGTCAGGAATCTGCTTTTCAGATGCTGAAACATAAATTGTGTAGCGCACCAATATTAGCGTTACCGGATGGTAGTGATGATTTCGTAGTCTATTGTGACGCTTCTATTCAAGGACTTGGATGCGTCCTGATGCAGCGGGATAAAGTGATAGCATACGCTTCTAGACAGTTGAAGATTCATGAGAAGAACTATACCACCCATGATTTGGAACTGGGTGCGGTAGTGTTTGCCTTGAAGATCTGGAGACATTACTTGTACGGTACCAAATGCACCATTTACACCGATCACAAGAGTCTTCAGCATATCTTTGAGCAAAAGGAGTTGAATATGAGGCAAAGACGCTGGGTGGAATTGTTAAACGACTATGATTGTGCTATTAAGTACCACCCAGGGAAAGCAAATGTAGTTGCTGATGCGCTGAGTAGAAAAGAGACTGCTAAACCTCGACGAGTGCGAGCTCTGCAACTAACGATTAGTACGCAATTACCTGAACAAATCCGTGATGCTCAAACTGAAGCTCTGAAAGTAGAAAATATGAGTTTAGAAGGGTTACGAGGAATGGAAAAGCAATTAGAAGTAAAGCCGGATGGGATTCGTTATTTCATGGACAGATTATGGGTACCTCTACATGGAAATCTGAGAGATTTGGTCATGAGTGAGGCTCATAAGTCCAAGTATTCTATACATCCTGGATCTGACAAGATGTACCACGATTTGAAGGCGCACTATTGGTGGCCTAACATGAAAGCAGATGTAGCTACTTATGTGAGCAAGTGTCTGACCTGCTCAAAGGTAAAAGTGGAGTATCAGAAACCATCTGGTCTGCTACAACAACCCGAGATCCCTATGTGGAAGTGGGATCAAATATCAATGGATTTTATTACTAAGTTACCTCGCACTTCTACGGGTTGCGATACAATATGGGTTATCGTGGATCGATTGACAAAATCTGCTCATTTCCTAGCGATAAAGGAAACAGATAAGATGGAGAAATTAACCCGACTTTATCTGAAGGAGATCGTTTCGAGGCATGGAGTACCAATCTCAATTATTTCTGATCGCGATTCTCGTTTCACATCACACTTCTGGCAGTCGTTGCAGAAAGCTTTAGGTACACGATTGGATATGAGTACTGCTTATCATCCACAGACTGATGGTCAAAGCGAGCGTACTATACAGACTTTGGAGGACATGTTACGTGCTTGTGTGATTGATTTCGGGAATAACTGGGAAGTTCACCTACCATTGGTGGAATTTTCTTACAATAACAGTTATCACACTAGCATAAAGGCAGCACCTTTTGAAGCTTTATATGGGAGAAAGTGTAGATCACCAGTTTGCTGGGCTGAAATTGGTGATAGTCAATTAACGGGTCCCGAGTTAGTACACGAGACAACTGAGAAGATTGTTCAGATAAGAAACCGCATGGCCGCAGCGCGAGACAGACAGAAAAGCTATGCTGACAAACGACGAAAACCTTTGGAATTTCAGATAGGTGACAAAGTTTTATTAAAAGTCTCACCATGGAAAGGCGTAGTTCGGTTTGGTAAGCGAGGAAAGCTAAATCCGAGATACGTTGGACCATTTGAGATAGTGGAAAGAATTGGTCCAGTGGCTTATCGACTAGCCTTACCTGATTCATTGAGTGGAATCCATGATGTATTCCATGTTTCAAACCTAAAGAAATGTTTAACGGATGAAACGATGGTCGTACCACTGGAAGAAGTTCAAGTAGATGAACAATTACGTTTCATTGAGGAACCTGTCGAAGTGATGGATCGTGAGGTGAAAACGCTTAAGCAAAGCAAGATACCCATCGTCAAAGTTCGTTGGAACTCGAGACGTGGACCAGAATTCACGTGGGAACGTGAAGATCAAATGAAGCTTAAGTATCCTCAGCTATTTGAAAGGACGATGCCAGCCGGCGAAGGTATTGATTAAATTTCGGGACGAAATTTCTTTCAACATGGGGATGATGTGACAACTCATCCAAAACTCACACGATTTCGATTTCCTTGTGCCAATGCAGTAGACCAGTGATGGAACACTCACCATGTAACGCAATTTTCGGGACGAAAATTCTTTCAACATGGGGATAATGTGACATCCGGTAATTTTCCGTTACCAAACTCCGTTTGTTCCGTTAAGTCTTGCATACACGTGTTGGGAGCACACACTGGTTGTCGTTGAACGTTGGTGACTTAACAATAATCAGTAATGTTGAATTGATGATAATTAGGTTAACAATGTGATTATTAAGTTATGCTTTATGTGATTTGAATGTTAACTGTAATGTTATCGCGTAACGTGAAAACGTGCATATTTATTCGTGTGTTTTGTGATAAATGGGAATTATGCATGATTGTTATTTGTGATTAATAATAATTGTGTTTAGTAGTTAAAAACTATTTAAAATCTATTCAAAAAGCTTAATTTTTATAAAATACAAATTATAAGGGTTAAAGGTGTAATTATGGATTATTAATTAAAACAAAATTAAAAACCCTAATCCCCTAACCCTTTTCGGCCGCGACTTGCATCCCCTCACCCTCACCATCACGAAATCGATCAAGAACAAGCAAGAAACCATCGGATTTGGTCGACTTCAAGTTATACAACAAGTTAGAACCTTCAATTGCAAACTATTACACATCTAAAGGTTAGATTTTTATATGATTTGATGGTTGTTCATGTTTGGCCGAAAGTTCCATGCGAATTCTGCAATTGATGGCCGAAAGTTGCTTGATTGTTGATGTTAATGTGTTTGTTAGATAGATTACATGTTGATTAACGTTGATTATGCAAGAAAGTTTGGATTTTGGTTGTTTGTTCATAGGAATATCTTGGCCGTGAGTTTGAAGTGATGTTGGATCAAATTGGATGTTGAATAATGGTTGTTTGATGTTGTGATTATGTTAGTTGTATTGTATATATGTTAGTTAACGTCGATTATACAAGAAAGCCATGATTTGGGTGCATTGTTCATAGGTTACTAATAATAGTAACTTTATTTTGCATGAATTGGTGATTGGATGATGTGAGAATGTTATGGATGTGTTTGTGATGATGATTAGATGCTAGATGGTTGATATGAAGGTTAGGAATTCAAGAATGCATGTTGTAGTTTGTACCTTGCTAAAGATAGTAACTTTTGGGTATGGAAGTTGATGAATCATGATGATTAGGTGTTGTTGATCATGTTTAGATGTTGTCATGGACTTGAAATGGTATATAATTGATGAATTCATGAATGTTGTGTGAGTTTGATGAATTTGGAATGAACTTTCCCAAAAGGGAAACTTTAATTGTGCAAATCCTTGAATTGGATGATTTGAGCATGTTTGGGATATTAGGATCATGCTAGTGTGTTCATGGATGGGTTCTAAGGTGACTAAATGTGTTGTTTATGTTGTATGAATGTTGATTTGGGTTGTTATCTGTTTTGGCCTGTTGTGATTTGCATGATTTGTATGATATCTAGTTATATGATGATCTAGGTAGTACATGTGGTGGTGATGTGCTATATGTAATCAAGTGGTATGTTGATCATGTATGATATGCTGTTGTGTTAGTTTAATGAATTATCACCTATAATGTCACCAACGGGTCCAACGGGTCAACTGGGTCGAATGTGTCTTGTATTCTTAAACCTTGAGTTCCTTGGTTTGTAGAGCACTTAGGGTTTCGTGTTGTTTTTGTGCACATGTACTTATGTACTCTTGTATTCTAGGTGACCTTTGAAGGTTGTCTTTTCTTCTTTCTTTCAAGTTAAACTCTAAGTTAATTCTTGCGCATACCAGGTGAGTTCTTGCCCCGCTCTTTTTACATAATCTCTTTTGGGGGAGATGGCATACTGTTACAAACGCTTTTATTTACGAGTGTGTATAATATTGATATAGTGTTGTTTACCATGGAAAGTCCTCACACTTTCGGATTGTTAATATTGACTAGCGGGGAAATTTTGGGTAGTACTACTGGGTCTGACGAGCCCCACCTGTGCGACTCGAGGTCAAACGGGTGCAATTTTGTCCTATCACATATTCGTCACGACCTGGTAAGTCGTGACGGGAGGCAACAAACGTATCACAGTCAGCTTCAATCGCGAGATCACTATGATTAATATTTTTATGTTAATAGACTAGCTATCTATTGCAATACACTACTTATGCTCTGAAAACTATTGATTGGTTTATATTTTAACGCAAACTCTTGAACTCACCAACCATGTGTTGACTTGTTTAGTATGCTATTCTCAGGTTAAGGTTGCCAGATTGCCTAGGAGCACGCACGTCAGCATTGTTGAGTTGTCTACATTTGCATTGTTTACAAATTGGGATTATTTTCATTTTATACATTTGTGTTTGGGGCGCGTTTGTTTTGCGCATTCTCGTTACATATTACTTGTTTTGGGTGTTCTAGTTTTAAAAACGCTTCCGCAGTATTTTAAACGTTGACTCTGGTTTTGTTTATTAATCATATAGAGTCGTTCTTGGTAACTAATGACTGAGATCCTGGTATGTCACGCGCCTCGCGGTAAAACCCCGCACGCGGATTTTGAGGGTGTGACAATTACAAGACAAAAATATCATAATTGCATAAATGGATGCCAGTCTCCATTCACCAAGTAGCTTCAGCCGTGCCATCCTTAGCAACATCCTTACCTGCCAACTGATATACATATATAAAAAGTCAGCATTGCTGAGTGAGTCCTAGTATAATAATATAGAAAATATACTTTGGTAAACTTCACATGGTGATCATTCATCATCATACATAATCCATCATTAAGAGATTCTTTATCATTCTTTCTTTCATTATTTTTCACTTTCATTAACTAGGATTGCACAAAGCAAGAGCCTACATTGTTGGTTGGAAACAGATGCTGAACCCCTGTCGGTACACATTTATAAGTGGTAGCTAACCCTCGACAGTTGATCCACACTGCTAGGCACGAAGCCTGCTCATGAACTTGCATCCTATTAGTTTATTGGTCAATCATAAGGATTATACCCCGGATGTGCCTTTCTTGGGCTGAAACAACCACACATCAGTTGACCTAACGACAACATGGTCATGAACCTCCCTTGGAAAAGCTTGTGAGGCTTTTCACCTTTTGTTAGGGCCCTGGGGTAACATTTATTATGTTTCACTGTCCTTCTTTTACTCCTTTGTGTCCACTTATTATGAATAATACTTTTATAATATTATTACCTTAAAATCACATATCATGAAACAGTAATAATTATTCATAGCAAGCAGCCCATAAGAAGGTAAATAAAACATTTGACACAGAACAAGCATAAACACCCATTAAGCATAAGTTCTTAACACTTAAACTCTATACCCAAAATTTTAGAAAAACTCCCAAGTGTTCACAACGCATGAGTAACTTATACAGCGGACAGCTTAAAGTACTAAGTATCCATAGCGGACAACCTAAGTCTACAGCAGACAGCCAAGGTCCACAGCGAATGAGTAAAACACTAAGTGTTCACAGCGGATGAACATAGTCCAATGCGGATGAATAACATCCACAGCGGATAACTAAAAGTGTACAACGGATGAAATAAGTACACAGCGGATAACCAACATCCACAGCGGACAACTTAAAACTCCTTAAGTGTCCACAGCGGACATGTAAGTCCACAGCGGACGTCCTACATTTCTATGTGTCCACAAAGGACACACAATGTCCAAATCGGATGACCATCATCCACAGCGGACACTTGTTCAGTACCTGTGATGCAACTTATGAAGTTTTTCGATCTCAAACATCATTCTAGCTTGAACTTAACATAGATCTAACATGTTACAAGCTTAAAGCATAACAAACATCATCACAACATTGTAGAAATCACTTAAAACCAACATACTTCAAACACAACCGTACACCATGTAAAACTCATAGTTTAGTTAGGAGAAACAGTTGTTATAATGCATATTAGCCCCAAAACAAGTAGAAACATATAAAAGAGGGGATCTAGAACTCACCTCTCAGTTTTCGAGTGAAACACCGTAACCCGAGAGCTAACAAGAATATCTAACACCTAAGCACATAAAACAAACAACAAACACAAGAAAACACAAAAAATAGGTTCATAAGCTCGAACCCAACAGAAAAATTGAGAAGAAATCTTCTAGAAATCTCACCTTTCGAAGAACTTGAGCTTTCTCTCTCTAAAACCGGATGGGGTTTTCTTTTCCAAGCCTTCAGCCGAATTGGGCATGAGAGAGAGGGTCATGGGCGGCCTTACCACCTTTTTGAAACCCATTATGGGTAAGTTTACCTTTTGTACACCTTCACCCCTTAACCTTTTAGATATTTATCTTTTCTTCTTTATTTTTCATTTCTTTGAATTTTTCGGGTGTTACACAAGGCAAGAAAAAAGGTGTAAAGGATCAGGAAACTAATCATATTCACTCAATAACAATTGAGAATCAAATCATACAGACGAAGTGAATGTAATCAGAAACCATACAGAAATGTGATGTGTGGTCGATGAAAAAGAAATCAAATCAAATTAACACGACCAAGTTTATAAGATTTACTTGTATTTTAATCAAAACTTTGCAACTACATATTGGTGCATCAAAGTATTCACGAATGCTTACCTAAATAAATAGGAAAGGAACTAGTTATACGAAAACAATAAACAACAATAGTTCTCACATGGATAGGTTTTTGCTTTCCATAACAACCTCCAATACTATGGAGTTTTGATCTCATGCCTTGTAAACACACTTATGAACCAATCTAATCAAATCTGATTATAATCATCTTTGCAACTATGCTAATAAATCATAAATGAAACGTAGCATCTATTGTGTGAATCAAAACCAAATTCGAACACGAAACTACAAGGATGACACTTGAAATCAATCCACTCCCGCTCAAAACTCATCAAGAACAATTCACAACCAACTTCGAAGATTCTTGCCTCAAAAATGCACCGAATCAATTAAAATGACAACTATGGATCCACAAAATACTTTATTAACATTCTAAGAAAGGAAAAAGGTGCAAAGGATCAAGAAACTACTCGTATTCATACAAAAATAATCGAGAATCAAGTCACACAGATGGAGTGAATGTAATCAGAAACCATACAGAAACGTGACGTGTGGTCGATGAAAAAGAAACCAAATCAAGTTAACAAGACCAAGTAAATAAGCTCTACTTGTCTTTTAATTAAAACTTTTTGTAAGATCATCTGAAGATTATGATGCTGATGCAACCAACAAGCCAGAACAACCAAGTCTTCCATGCATGCACTAAGGAACAAAGATGAACTAGCTTTGGAAGTCTTACACTCTCAAATGTGTCTAAGTGTAAGATCTTCCGAAGCTAACAATTCAGAAGGAGTTACTTCAGAAGTTTCACACTCAAACAGAAAAATATTCTAAGTGTGAAATCTTTCAAAGCCAAAGACCAACATCTTTTGAAGCCAAAGATGAAATCTTCCGAAGCTTCAGAGACAAAGTCTTCCAAAGCTGTGAAGACTGATTTCTTCAAAGGACAGAGAAAATATGCTTTCTCTGAATCAACTTTTGATAAAACTAACACACTCTCTGCTGCCTACTCTGGTGGTTCACCTACTTTACAAAAGTTTGTGAAACTTCCATGCTTTATCAAAAGTAAGAATGGTCTTTGTCTGTAACTTACCTTACTAGTTTCTATAGACTTTTTGTATTAGGAAAAGTCAGTGAGCTATGGCATGTCATAATCACTAGTCAAAAGACAATCTGCCTTTTGACTGTAGATTGATCTTGTTATCTAGATTAGTCAAATCCCAACTATCTTTACATGTAAGTGACGGTTGTAGGTTGTAGTATAAAAGTGTCTCAGGTCCTTGTAATTTAAATATGCTTTGTAACACTTGTAAAAGAACTTGAGATCAATATACAACATCCTTGAAAACCAATCTTGTGTTCTTGTGTTGTTCTTAGTTCTGTCTCTTTAATTTACTTGTGTTCTTAGTATCATCTATCTCTAGTTACCAGTTCCCTATTTGAATTGTTAAGTGATCTAAGATCTCTCCTCAGTGTGAAGCTAAGTGTTAAGTACCCTTACCCGGTCCTGCAATTGGTATCAGAGCATCCCAGGCTCTTGATTGTAAGATCTCACCATCTTTAATCCTCTTAGCTTCACACATCACTTAACTCTTCAAATAGCAGCTATCTCTAAGGCTGATATGGAAACTGGAACTTTGACAAAGTCCCCACTGATCACTCTTGAGGATTTTGACACTTGGTGCCAAAGAATGGAAGGCTTCATCAAGTCTCATGATTCCAGGATTTTGACAAAGAGTCTGTTGTCAATGGACGTCATGTACCATGCACCTCTTCAGCTGCTGCTGGTGGTGGCATGATACCAAAGGAGAGGGCTGACTTTTCTGATGAAGACTGGAAAATGATTGATATTGATCAGAAAGCCATGATAGCCCTCCAAACTGCTCTTCCAAACTCCATCTACAGAGGTTTCAAGAAGTACGAGACCACTAAACAGCTATGGGATGCACTGAAACTGATGTATGAGGGGTCCAATAAAGCCAAGGAAAACAAGAAGGACCTCCTGAAGCCGCAATTTGAAAACTTCACCTTCAAGACAGGTGAAACCATGACTCAAAATACTTCAGGTATGTTGAGATTGTGGATACTCTGGCTGATGTTGGAGTAACTATTAAGAACAGGGATATTGTTAGGAAGTTCATGTCCTCTCTTCCCAGAAAATGGACACACTACTGTATGGTCATTAAGAGGACTGAAAACCTTAAGACCCTTACTCTAACTGAGTTGTATGGGATACTCGGTGGATACCAAATGGAGATGAACATGCAAAATTCATCTGGTAACTTCAATACTCACTAGAGTTCAGCCCTTCATGTGGGTGAAAGGGATAGCAGGGAACCACAACATCATCTTATCTGCTACCCTGAAACTTCATAAAAGGGTCCTTTCATCACCTTCCCAGAGACACCCAGAGAGAGCTACATCCAAGGAAGTCCCTTCCAAGAGACAAGTTCTTCTCAAGCCTTTATCTCTACTAATGAAAGTTCAGGCAACTTTCTCTTCACTCTTGAAGACCTGGACTATATCCATCCAAATGATTTTTAATATATGGAGATAGTCTAGCAGATGGCTCTTCTCACTCACAGAGCCCAGAAGTTTTACAAAAGGACTGGGAGAAGGTTTCCTAACAATGCAGCCAGTGGCATGTTTGGGCTGGACAAAAGCAAAGTAAAGTGTTACAACTGTAACCAGATGGGACACTTTGCTAGAGAATGCAAGGCACCTAAGTCAAATGGTAGCCAAGCATCATCCAGGCCAAACTACACTAAAGGAGGGCACCAGAATAAGAAGCCAAGACAGCAAGCTACAGTTGTTGTTGAAGAAGGAGGCTTTGACTGGAGCTTCCAAGCTGAAGATGCTTCTCCAAATCAAGTACTCATGGCTGACCATGATGAAGCCAAGGTATTACAACATCTTTGCTCTCCTGAATGTATTGCTAAAGTAAACAGATACAGGTCCTACAACTTAGAAATAAGATCTGATATTGAGTCTTTAACATTTTAAAAGCTGATTTTAAGAGAGCTGAAAATGACTTTAAGCTTAAAATAGGAGATCTAGAGAAAACAATTTCAACTCTTAAACATGAGCAAACAAACTACAAGACTCAAATAAAAGATCTTGTTCCTAAGTTGACTGAATGCCAGGCTGAGCTTGTAATCAGCAAAGCCAGGTAGAAAAATATGTTCTTGAAGAAGAGACCTTCAAGAACATAATATCCTCATCTCTGCATGCAAAAGTTTGCTATCAGAATAAGCAGGGACTAGGATCTTGTGAGATAGCTCCTCCACACACTCTATTATCTGTAAGATCTCCAAGGTGTGGAACTGGTGAAGATGAGATTCCCCTCATAGACCCTAGTGTTGTAAAGGATGAAGAGGAGTTGGTGAGGGATGATTTTGAAATGAGTGAAAAGAGACAATCCAAAAAGGGTCACCATGCTCCTGAGGAGAGTAAGAAGGCTGGCATGACAAAGACAAAGAGGAAGAACTTGATCAGAAGAGCAAAGAGAAGGTCAAAGAAGGCTTAAGAGATCAAAGCCACTTTTGACCCCTAGCAGAAACAAGTGTTCATCTCTGCAGGGTTTGAAGTGGTAAAGGCTGAGGAATCAACTACAAACTCTAGTACCGAAGTTTTAGTACAGTTCCAACTCATTCCAGCAAAGAGAAGGCTGAATTGTTGTGTATCACTGCTACACAGTTTCAACCATCCTCATCCAAGAGCAATTCTCTCCTTAAGAAAATCGCTGCATCATCTGTGAAGAAGAAGCTGGAGAAAGAAAGTGTTCAAGTTCAGTCTTGCTCTCAAAAGAAGACTCCTAGAAGGAAGCAAATAGACTGCATCATGTGTGGTAGTACTTCTCATCTGGCTAAGGATTGCTTCTATAATCCTAAAAGTACTATCCATATGGTCAAAGAAATGGCTTCTGGAAAGAAGAAGGAAAAGAAAGCTTCGAAAGGAAAAGAAAGCTTCGAAAGCTCCAAAATGAAGAAGAAGGCAAGTGAAAAATTGCTTTCAGAATAAAATTTGGTCTCGGAAGAAAGGAATGCATCCGAAGTACTGAAGCTTGCTGCAGTGAAAGCAAGATCTTCCGAAGGTCCAGTCTCCAAATCTTCCAAAACTGTAAAAGCTTCCGAAGCTTTCAAGGTCAAGCCAAATTTTCCAAAGGTGGTGTGGAAGATGAAGGAAGACCGTGTGACTAAAGATTCTTCATTAGCAATAGCAAATGATCCTCAGAGCCTGAACATAGGATCACTTACTGATTCAATGCCTTCACTTATTTTAACAAGCCCAAGACCAAAGAGGCTTGGGTTTCTAAATGTAGCTAAGTCATCTCCTTTTGTGCAAGGACAGCCAAAGGCAAACAGAAATGTGTGGATCATTGATAGTGGCTGCTCCAGGCACATGACAGGCAATGAGTCCTTACTTCAAAACTTTGAAAGATTTGATGGAGGACTAGTTGCTTTTAGAGGAGATGTAAGAGGTTACATTACTGGTTGGGGCAAGGTTACAAATGGTAAGCTCAGCATTGAGAAGGTAAACTTTATCAAGGAGCTTGGATACAATCTTCTGAGTGTGTCCCAATTTTGTGACCAAAAACATCATATGCTCTTTACTGAGCATGAGTGCATTGTTCTCAAGCCCGGGGTTGATATTCCTCAAGAGCATATTCTGCTCAGAGCCCCCAGAAGAGGGAACATGTATAAGATGGATCTGCAGGAAACATCTCCCTCTGGAGAAGTTTATTGCTTTCTGTCTAAAGCAAATAGTGATGAGTCTTTCCTTTGGCATAAAAGAATATGCCATGTAAACTTTAGAAACATGAATAAATTGATTAAGAATGATTTGTTAACTGGAATGCCAAAGAAAGAGTTTAAAAGTGATGACCATTGTGTTGCATGCCTGAAAGGGAAGCAACACAAAGTGTCTCACAAGCCAAAGGAAATGAACTCTATCACTACTCCCCTACACTTGTTACATATGGATCTGTTTGGCCCCACCAGTGTAATGAGTCTAGGAAGGACCTCTTACTGTTTAGTGATCACAGATGATTTCACAAGATTCACTTAGGTGTTTTTTCTTAGAACTAAGGATGAAACCCCTAAAATCTTAAAGAACTTCATTATAAAAATTGAGAATCAATCTGATCACAAGGTCAAGACCATAAGATGTGATCAAGGAACTGAATTTAAAAACCAAATCCTTGATACATTTTGTGATGAAAATGATATTTCAAGACAATATAGTGCTCCCAGGACTCCTCAGCAAAATGGTGTTGTTGAGAGGAGAAACAGGACACTTATTGAAGCTACTAGAACCATGTTGTCTGACTCTAAACTGCCTATCACCTTCTGGGCAGAGCCTGTCAACATAGCCTGCTATGTGCAGAACAGAGTTTTAGTGGTTAAGACACATGGTAAGACTCCTTATGAACTGTGGCACAAAAGGAGACCATTTATTGGTTTTCTCAGAACATTTGGATGTCCTTGCACCATCTTGAATACCAAAGATCAAATAGCCAAGTTTGCTGAGAAATCAGATGATGGACACTTTGTTGGATACTCTTCTCAAGCTAAGGCTTATAAAGTATACAATCTCAGAACTAAAATCATTAAGGAGTCAGCCAATGTGACTTTCAATGAACACACACCCTGTGTGAAAGGTTCTGGTCCGGATTGGCTGTTCGATCTTGATTTACTTACCAACTATTTTAACAAGTCTTATGAGAATGTTTCAGGATCTATAGATAACAGATCAACAGAAGATCCTGATCCAAGATTTAAGCTGAGAAGACCAACCAAGAAGACTACTTCAGCTTCAGTGGTAATTAACCCTGTAATTGAGGCTCCTATCAGCACAAACATGACAAATACTACTGATTCAACTGAATTGCCTTAAAATCCCAGCTTAGAGGCTTAGAATTTAGGAGAAGGAACTTCTAATGCAGGAGGAACTGGAGGTGGTGATAGTGATCAAGAATTTCTTGATGCTGATAACCACTCCATTGAAGACAACATGAATGATGTCACACACTCATTGGATCAAGTTTCTCTTGATAAGTGTGTTGATGTGGTGGGAGACAACTCATTGACTGAACAAAATTTCTCTAATTTAGATCTGTCCAACCAACTTGGTGTGATACCTCAACTTCGGATCCACAAGTCACATCCCACCATAAACATCATTGGAAATGTTGACTCAAGGGTAAGAACAAGAGGACAAACTCATGACAGCCATGTTTGTCTACATTCTTGTTTCTTATCCTAGATAGAGCCAAAGAAAGTTGATGAGGCTTTGAAGGATGGAAGCTGGATTGAAGCTATGAGCTGCTTCAAATCAGAAGACAGAAGGTGTGGAACTTATGCCCTCTTCCTTAAGGGAAGATTGTCATAGGTACCAAATGGGTATTCAGGAACAAGAAGGATGATAGAGGGATTATTATCAAGAACAAGGCTAGACTGGTTGTCTAAGGATACACTCAAGAAGAAGGGATCGATTACACTGAAGGATCCAGACCTAATGATGAAGAAAGGTATGATGAGGATCCTAATGTGGACTATCAAAATTTGAAGAGCTTCTCTGGTTTGGTAGCATCAGCCTAGGGGGAGTTTGTAAGATCATCTGAAGATTATGAGGCTGATGCAACCAACAAGCCAGAACAACCAAGTCTTCCATGCATGCACTAAGGAACAAAGATGAACTAGCTTTAGAAGTCTTACACTCTCAAATATGTCTAAGTGTAAGATCTTCCCAAGCTAACAGTTCAGAAGGAGTTACTTCAGAAGTTTCACACTCAAACAGAAAAATATTATAAGTGTGAAATCTTCCGAAGCCAAAGACCAGCTTCTTCTGAAGCCAAAGATGAAAACTTCCGAAGCTTCAGAGACAAAGTCTTCCGAAGCTGTGAAGACTGATTTCTTCAGAGGACAGAGAAAATATGCTTTCTTTGAATCAACTTTTGATAAAACTAACACACTCTCCGCTGCCTGCTCTGGTGGTTCACCTACTTTACACAAGTTGGTGAAACTTCCATGCTTTATCAAAAAGTAGGAATGGTCTTTGTCTGTAACTTACCTTACTTGTTTCTGTAGACTTTTTGTATTAGGAAAAATTAGTGAGCTATGGCATGTCATAGTCACTAGTCAAAAGGCAATCTGTCTTTTTACTGTAGATTGATCTTGTTGTCTAGATTAGTCAAATCCCAACTGTCTTTACATGTAAGTGACAGTTGTAGGTTGTAGTATAAAAGTGTCTCAGGTCCTTGTAATTTAAATATGCTTTGTAACACTTGTGAAAGAACTTGAGATCAATATACAACATCCTTGAAAACCAATCTTGTGTTCTTGTGTTGTTCTTAGTTCTGTCTCTTTCATTTACTTGTGTTCTTAGTATCATCTGTCTCTAGTTACCAGTTCCATATTTGAATTGTTAAGTGATCTAAGATCTCTCCTCAGTGTGAAGCTAAGTGTTAAGTACCCTTACTCGGTCCTTCACTTTTCAATTACATATTGGTGTATCAAAGGATTCATGAATGCTTTACTAAATAAATGGGAAAGGAACTACTCATACAAAAACATAAAACAACATGCTATAGAGTTTTGATTCTCATGCCTTGTAAACACACTCGTGAACCAATCTACTCAAATCTGATTATAATCATCATTGCAATCGAACTAATCAATCACAAACGAAATATTGGATCTATTGTCTAAATCAAAACAAAAATCAAACACAAAACCACATGAATGACACTTGAAATCAATCCACTCCCACCCAAAACTCATCGAGAACAATTCATAACCAACTTCGAACACTCTAGCCTCAATCGAGTCAATCAAAATGACAACTATGGGTCTAGAAAATATTTTATTAATATTCTAGGCAAGAAAAAAGGTGCAAAGGATGAGGAAACTACTCGTATTCACTCAATAGCAATCAAGAATCAAATCACACTGACGGAGTGAATGTAATCAGAAACCTTATAGAAATGTGATGTGTGGTCGATGAAAAAGAAAGCAAATCAAATTAACATGACCAAGTAAATAAGATTTACTAGTATTTTAATCAAAAGTTTGCAACTACATATTGGTGCATCAACGGATTCACGAATGCTTAACTAAATAAATTTGAAAGGAACTAGTTATACGAAAACATTAAACAATAATAGTTCTCACATAGTTAGTTTTGTTCTGTCCATAACAACCTCCAATGCTTAGAATTTTGATTCTCATGCCTTGTAAACACACTCGTGAACCAATCTAATCAAATCTGATTATAATCATCATTGCAGTCACACTAATCAATCTCAAACGGAATGTAGGATCTATAGTTTAAATCAAAACTAAAATCGAACATGAAACCACATGAATGACACTTGAAATCAATCCACCCACTCCGAAAACTCATCGATTCATTACCAACTTCAAACACTCTTGCCTTAACAATGCACCGAATCAATCAAAATGACAACTATGAATCCACAAAATTCGTTATTAACATACTATGCAAAAAAAAAGGTGCAAAGGATCTAGAAACTACTCGTATAAAAGGGAATGGCGATCTAGGGTTTCGGGTGATCTAGAGTTTCTTGGCTGGATCAAAGGTTTTCTTTTGGTTTTCTTGTGATCTTGATCGGTTTTCTTGATTTCTTGGCTCCAATCTTATTCATTCTTGCCTTCTCACGATTCGGGTTTTGGCCGATCTAGGGTTTCTTGGTCGGATCGATGGTTTTCGTTCGGTTTTCTTGTGATCTTGATCGGTTTTCTTGATTTCTTGGCTCCAATCTTAATCATTCTTGCCTTCTCTGTGTAACAATCCTGTGTTTATACATTTTTTTGATCAAAAAGCTATGTAATACGAGCATTGTTAGCGGAGACAGTCCGAGTCTAGTTAGGGTTTCGATTGTTTCTTGGTTCGTGAGTTAGTTTCCGTATTCTTCCTCCTTTTTCTGATTGCTTAGTAGGTCAGTCATCAATAGCGGCTATTTTTATAGTTTAGCTTGATTGGTACGAATCCTATTAACCTTTTAAGGGTTTGTGAGGATTGTATCTCTCGGATTAGGGTTTCCTTTCTTGATTGATTGGATTTCTTGATCGACTGCTTAATGACTTCAACGATTGCTTCCAAAGTCAACAACATTGATGGCAATTACATACCATCAAAAGGTATTCTGAAAAGTAGTACGGATTTTGTTATGTCTAGTTCAAAAATTAATGTGCAAGGTGATTCATCCATGCAAAACCCTACCTCGGAAGTTCCCATGCAGCCAAGTTGTGAAACACAGGCTTTGGAACATCATGCAAATCAAAACAAGGGATCATATGCTGAAAGGTTAAATTCAACAACTACTAAACGCGAGGTTAACTTTAGGTACATGGAGAATTCATTGAAAAAGGATGGTATTGATTTCGTTCTTCTTAAAGAGTCGGTGAAGATGGCACAAGATAGATTTGCAAACACTCTTTATGGATACTTTTTAGGTGATCGCCTGGCTTATCCGGTGGTGGAATATTTTGTTAAGCAAAATTGGAGAAATGGTGGATTGTTGAAAATCTTGATGAATGCAAATGGGTTTTTCTTCTTCAAATTTGCTGAATAATCGGGTATGATGAGTGCTATTAGAGGTGGTCCTTGGATGATTAGAGGCCAACCTTTGTTTCTTAGTATATGGTATCCTTCTGCTAATCTAGCTAAGGAAAACATAAAGTCGATTCAAGTTTGGGTGAAAATTCATGATGTTCCATTAGCTGCTTATTCTGATGATGGTCTTAGCTTGATTGCTTCATCAATTGGTAAGCCTAAATTACTTGATTCCTTTACTAATTCTATGTGTTTGGATGCTTGGGGACGGAGTAGCTATGCCCGAGCTCTCATTGAAATTTCTGCTGAAAACGAGTTCAAGGAGGAGTTAGATATAGCTATTCCGGAATTGGATGGGGAAGGGTTTACTAAACATAAGATGTATGTGGAATATGAGTGGAAGCCTTATAGATGTGGGTACTATTATGTTTTTGGTCATTCAAGTGATTCTTGTTCTAAGAGGCCTATTACGAATTCAAAGCCTAAACTGAAGCCTATGGATGAAGATGGTTTTATTGAAGTGAGGAGTAAGAAGCAAGGTAAGAAATCAGGAATTCTAGTATCAAAACCTAAACGGGAGTTTTGTCCTAAGAATATTCAAGGATCAAAGCAAATAATTAAGGAGTCAATGGTGGATACTAATCGGTTTAAGGTTCTAGATAATAAAGGGGAGGTGAAAATGTCTAGTGCTAATCAATCTATGGAAACGACTTCATTGGGAATAAAGGATAATAAGATGTCGGATATGATTTTATAAGCAATCAAATTGAGAAGTCAACACTACTCATTGGTACTAAAATGGACAAACATGAATGCATGATTGATTTAGTTTAATCATAAGAATTTACTTTTTCAGTATAATTGATGAGCTTACCTGCACATCGTATCTGATCACGTCAAACTTTAGTAGCAAGTGAAGTATGCAACTAATCAAAACTAATGTATCTATCATTTCTCATAAATTGCAAAGACAGATTCAGTCCTAAACAATTAACTAACAAGAAAAATTCTATTTTTGTATTTTTGTTTTATATTTTTCTATTTTGATTATGCAAGTTTCTATTTTTGTATTTGCTTTTTTATTTTCTATTGAACATGCACACACAATAT
Source organism: Flaveria sonorensis (assembly GCA_025506505.1). NCBI lineage: Eukaryota > Viridiplantae > Streptophyta > Magnoliopsida > Asterales > Asteraceae > Flaveria > Flaveria sonorensis. The sequence continues at coordinate 13,815,625 of CM046431.1, read as the reverse complement.
ATACAATCAGGCAGTTAACTTTGAAAGTTTCTCTATATTTAAGATTAAGCTAAGGAAGGGTTCTTATCATTTTTAATGAATCAGACAACTGAATTAAACTCAATTTTTTTAAACATGATTAATAAGTCCAATTGACTCGACCAAATATTCAAATCGACCTGGTAAAAAGTCTTTTGTAAATAGGTCAGCCAACTATTTTTCAGTTGTGATTTGAATCAAATGATTAAACCTTTTTCAGAGTTATCTTTGAGAAAATGATATCGAATCTTGATATGTTTTGTTTTTGAGTGTTGGACAGGATTAGCTGTAATGAACATAGCAGCAGTGTTATCAATGTAAATAGGAGTTTTAAGAAATTTGAACCCGTAATCCAACAGTTGGTTTTGTAACCAATGGATTTGAGAACATCCTGCTGAAGCAGCTATGTACTCAGCTTCTGTGGTTGAAACACAGACATTTGTTTGTTTCTTACATTGCCATGAGACTAATCTGGGACCTAAAAACTGACAACCACCCATTGTAGATTTACGATCTTGACAACATCCTCCATAATCACTATCTATATATCCATGTAACTCGAAGTTTCTTTCATAAGGATACCATAACCCTAAAGTTGGTTTTCCTTTGAGATACCTGAATATTTGTTTAACATCAATTAAGTGGGATTCCTTTGGGTCAGATTGGCACCTGGCACAGACACAAACAACATACATTATATCAGGTCTAGATGCAGTAAGGTATATCAAAGATCCAATCATAGATCTGTATAAAGTTTGGTCAACAGATTTTCCTTTCGGATCAGGTTCAATCTTGGTATTTACGTCAGCTGGAGTTCTGATGGATTGACAATCTTGCAGTTTAAATTTCTTCAAGAGTTTTTCAATGAATTTCTCTTGATTGATAAAATTCCATCTGCAGACTGCTTCACTTAAAGACCAAGGAAAAAATTAATTTCTCCCATAAAACTCATTTGGAAACGAGACTTAATGATATCTTCAAATTCTTTGCACAATTTTGGACTTGTAGAACCAAATATGATATCATCAACATACACTTGAACACATAAGAGATCATCAGCATCCTTCTTAATAAACAAAGTAGGATCAATTTTCCCTCACGTGTATCCATGTTGGATCAAATGTTGTGATAACGTTTCATACCATATTCTAGGAGCTTGATGCAGACCATACAATGCTTTGCTAAGCTTGTACACACGATGAGGATATTCTGAATCGTCGAAACCTTGAGGTTGCTTGACATACATATCATCGGTGATTGGTCCATATAAGAAAGCACCTTTAACATCCATCTGATATACCTTGAATTTCATGAATGATGCATAAGCCAGGAAGACACGAATTTATTCAAGTCTTACAACTGGAGCAAATACTTCATCATAATCTATTCCTTCTTCTTGGGTGTAACCTTGTGCAACGAGTCTCGCTTTGTTACGAACAACAATTCCCCGATCGTCTGTTTTGTTTCTAAACAACCATTTTGTGCTTATGGCATTTTCTCCTTCAGGTAAATCCACAAGCTTCCACACTTCTCGTTTATGAAATTTTAATAATTCTTCTTGCATTCTCTCAATCCAACTATTGTCCTTTAACGCTTCGGTGATGTTTGCAGGAACAATTTGAGAAAGAGAACATGAGTATAAGCAAAGATTTGCCTGTTCTGATTGACTTCTCATCGTTCTCACATTTAATGAACCGATAATCTAAGACGTTGGATGGTTCTTGTGAATACGAGATGTTGGAATCTCATTCCCTTGAACATAAACATTCAGATTAGATTGGTTCAACTCAGAAAGCTGATGCATAAGTTTGAAGAATGTGGATTGAAATTAGGAACTTGAGTCGGTGAGTTGATAAAATAATCAAGATAATCATTACCAACTACATCACCAGAAACTGATTCCGGACTTAGGTTGTATAATTTCAGGACCATCATTAGGAATAGGTTGTGAAACATTTGAATTTTTTGAAACGGGATTTTCTTGATCTTGTTGATGTTGATCATTTGACTCAGACTGAAATATAGGATCTTTAAAAAAATTGAAAAATGGATAATCTGGGCTTGAGTCATCCATATCATCAGAATCAGAATCATCGCTGAAAAAACCGAGATCTCCTTCTTGATTTTTCTTCTCACCTAAAAATTCAAACAAGTTAGAATGAAAACAGTTTGACAAAGAATCTAAATCAAATAACCAAGCTGGACCATTTGCAACTGATGGAAAAGAATTTTCAAGAAATTTAACGTTGAATGTTTCAAGAATAACATTTGCCCTAGAGTTATAAACTCTAAAGGCTTTTGAAACCGATGAATATCCAACGGAAAATCCTTCATGAGATTTTGCATCAAATTTTCCTAGCTGGTCACTTGAGTTTAAAATCAAAACTGGACAACCAAAAGATTTAAGAAAATCTATATTAGGTTTCCTGCCAAACATCAACTCATAAGGAGTTTTCTGTTTATCTTTCACAAGCAATGTATGTTTTTGCACAAAACATGCAGTGGATATGGCTTCATCCCAGAAAGTGATTGGAATCTTTGCATCTGCTAACATGGAACGTGCTGCCTCAATCAAAGTTCTGTTTTTCCTTTCAGCAACTCCATTTTGTTGTGGAGTTCTAGGAGCACTGAACTGATGAGTAATTCCTTTTTTTGCACAAAACATGTCAACATTAGCATTTTTAAATTCTGTTCCATTATTACTTCTAATTATTTTCACCTTTTGTTCTAATTGATTTTCTACTTTAATGATGAATTCTTTTAATAATTCAACCATTTCAGATTTAGCATGCAAAAAGAAAACCCATGAAAATCTTGTAAAGTCATCAATGATAACTAAAAAATAAGATTTCTTTCCAAAACTCTTCATATTTGTCGGTCCGAATAGGTCCATATGTAACATCTGGAGAGGTTTGGAATTTGAATTTATCTGCTTGGGCTTATAAGACGCTCTGTGTTGCTTTCCTTTTAAACATGCTGAGCATAAATCTGATGTAGCAAACTATCGATTCGACTCCTAAAGGTTGCTTCACCAAATGCATGAGGGTTCCCAAAATACATTATAAGTCATACATAGTTTCTTTCCAATTTTATAAAGTTAATTAACATTTTAAGGGGAAATCAAATTAATTCCCTAGAATATACTAATGTACATTCCATTAGACAACCTGCAATAGATAAGATAATATCACAAAAGAAAATCTTGCATAGATAATTGTAGCAACCAACAAGCAAAATGTTAATAGTCTTATGGTATCACAAGTTGGAAGGTGTCATCACCCCCAAATAAAAATCATAGTGTCTAAAATAGATAAATAGTTTCTTAAAATAGTAGTATCTTCCAAATAATCAAGTATCATCCCATCATTACTACCATTTCTTCTTCAACCACCCAAACCAGCCCGACCCCTTTTTCTTCTGTTCTTGTTCCAAGCGTTGGACACCCTGGGACGCCATCAATGCCTGGAACTGGGTGGACTGTGAGGTCCGTGTGGCATGTTGCAGGGTCACCTCATGATGCTGGATGGTCTTAAGGATATCGCTCAGTTTAGGGTCAGAAGGACCAAAATCGCTAGCTCGGTGGCTGGACTGCGAGTAAGGGCCTCCAGCTAAGACACTCGGGCCGTCGTACAAGCTACGCCTGGGAGGCATCCAGTACTCATCCTGAGGTTGGCGTCTGGGCGGTCCCCTCATAGGAGGCGCCGGTGCGGGAGCTGTCGTAGGAGGAGGTGGAGGAGGCGACATCCTGAATGAAACAGAAGCTCTAGGTCAAGTACTCTTACGCGGCAGGGTGATGACTCGCGCGCCCCTATTCCTGATAGGCGGGATAGGTGAATGTGCGGGTGCAGTGATGTGCGATGAATGAGAGCGGGTCCAGCTCCTCTCATAGGATGTCGGGGAAGATTCCTCCGATGGCTCCGTGTCGTCGGATGTCACCGATATCCATCCTGGATGGCTGCATCTCCTCATGTACTCCTCATACTACGATGGGGATGTTGCCCTCCTGAGTCTTCCCACTGGGGCAGTCTCGTTGGCAGGGAATGCAGGCGCTTTATCGTTGTTAGCCATGAGTCTCGAGTTCCTGTAAAATCATCATGAGTAATTTGGTTTCTCATAGCTCACGACAATAGTAATGATAGTATCTCATAATAGTAGTTACAGCAGTAATGATGGTAGTAGTATCTATAATCAGTAATAATACAGGTTACAACAGGTACGAAGACACAGTTCAGACCACACAAAAACATTTTCTATCTGGGAGAAAGATATTATTACCAATTAGGGGATCGTGCCGGAATTCATGTGTCCGGTAAATTCATGATTACGTTGATCAAATGTAATAATCAATTTACCTGACACAGTCATTCCAACACATTCCAAAACAAGGACAGTCCTAGAGCATCAAGGTTGTAGCCTAGGGTCTACTAAGGTATTCTCGACTTCTCTACAACCTGTGGCTCTGATACCAATCTGTCACACCCCGGGCCCAAGGAGGGTGGGACGTCGTAGATTAGCAAAACACATGGCAGCGGAAACTAACCACTCAAGAGCACACAAGGAGGGAAATCACATGGCATTACATTAAAACAACATATTCGGGCTATGAAAGTCTTGCCCAAACATCAAATCCACACCCATTGTAAATTATCCAAATTTATTACACAATAATTCCGAATGTCTAATAATGTTTTCAAAATTAAGTAATGCCATTTGTAGTCACAGTACTAAGCCATCCATTAAGATTCCATTACAATCTAGGCTTCATCAAGGGTTACCTGAAACATGCTCAAAAAGATTTTATGTCAACTAAAAAGTTGGTGAGTTCAAGTGCTTAAAGTTCAAAAACAAAAGGACTCTTTAGAATCCATAAGTTAATTTTAAAAAGAAAACATAAGTGTCACTATTGTGGGGTCACAATCAACCCTGCACTCAGCCCCGGCTAGCCTCTTCTAAACTTGTGTTGTACCGGTTATCCCATAGGGGAAACTGAGCCTCAAAGAGTGTACCATACCTGCTGAGTGGTACGCCATAGTATCTTATAAAACCTATCACATGACACAACGACCCCGCAGGATCTCAGTGGGGTATCCTTCCTATTATGTCAAAATTTACAATTTACAATTTTGACCCAAAAGTTTGCTTTCTTTCATTACTTGACCCAATATGGCCCTTATTAGTTCCTAGGGGTTGTTATATTACTTTTAGGCCTGTTTTAACTTAATATTTCTAGATTTTAACTTGAGAGGTTTAACACACAAAATTCAAGTTACCGGTTACGGTAAAACCGTTAATTTAAGCATCTTGTTTTAGATCTCGTAATTTCAACCAATGACCTCAATTATAACGTTTTAAGGGCTTCTAACCAAGATCATAATATGTTTTAAAAGTATTTTTGGTGTTATTTGAGCAAAAAGTCTATTTTTTTAAACTAACCCGTTAAAACCCGTTTTTATCCGAAACCTAACACTCTAACCTTCTTTCTTTCAATTTTCCACCAAGATTTCCCTTTGAGGTCTTCTAACTTACTGAAATAATATTTATTTAGTGGTCTTAGGCTTGTTACACTATTTTTAATATTTTATCCAAAAATCTCCCGGTTTATACTTATTTTTATTAAATAAATTCATAGAAATTACATATTAACCCAAAAATTCACCAAATTCTGTTTCTAATACTAAAATAATTATTTTAGGTCCTGTAGATTTTAAAAGTTGCAACTTATTAAGTTTTAGCCATTTTGAGAATTTCACCACCGTTTCGGGTCACTAAAATACACCCATTTAGTCCATAATACCACTCCAATAAACCCATTCAACAACTATCACAAATTTTATAATATTATTATCACCAAACTCCTGGAACAAACATAAACTCACGGATTTGAGCATAACTAGCATCATTGTTGCATTTTAGAGGGTGTTTTAAAACATTTGCACATGTGTAATCATCATAGTTTGAGCATAAACATTACCAACCCTTTTTGTAACTTTTAATCCAGATTATAATGTTATTAATAAACTGTTTTGGAGCAGGTTTTAACATTGGTTGAAGGGTCTTTCAAAACAAGTGGATTATTGGTGCTAAAACACACGAAAAAGAGGGTTTTCGGGTTGAAATCATATGCACCAACCCATGGTTCATGAACACTTATTAAAATATACCTTCTTGAAGTCGTGAGTCTCACAAAACAGTGATATGGCCGCAAGTTTCTGCTGTGAACAAGATAAGTGAGATTTCATGGTAGGAAAGTAAGAAAACTTAAGAAATAGCTTTGTTTCGGGTATATAGATGCTTACACTCAAGGTGTTTCGTGATTTTGGAATGATTTGAGGAGTATGAGGGCTGTAGAATCACGAGCTTGAGCTGAAACTTTCTGGATTTTGCAAGAACCATGTGTAAAAACACACTTTAATTCATCTTCTAGCTTGGTTTGCTCTTGGTCGACGTTGGGATGGAGTTGGTATTCGAATTTCTTGGCTAGAATAGAGAAGAATTGCGGATTTTTGAAGAGGGGAGGGAGAGAATTCGTGAGTTAGAGAGGGAGGAGTATGAGAGTGAATGTTGCATGTATGGGGAAGAGAGGTGGAAGTGTGGGTTAGTGGGTTTGTAGGTTTCAAGATGGGTGGTGATTAGGGAGGGGGGGGGGCAGAGATTGGGTGTGTGGGTGGTTATTTATTTATTTTTTTTGTAAAGTTTATATATTGTAGTGTAAGTTGATTGTGTAGTGTAGTTGTTGGTAGTATTAGTTTTATAAGTTTTTAAGTGTAAGATTACATATATATATATATATATATGTGTGTGTGTGTGTGCCGTGAATATGTATTGTGTACACACATATTATTTGTTTTAATTAAAAATTTAATTTCTAGCATAGATTTACTATTTTTCTAGGATCGCTTAATAATTTCTAAACTAAGGCAAGATATAATGAAATCTTATAAGGCAACTAAACATGAAATCAATTGTCACGTAAGAAGAAAATTATATTAATAATAAGAATGAGAATAATGTCAGATAAAAATTAAAGTTAAAGTTGGACCTAGGAGTCAGTTGTTACATGTTACAAGTCCACCTCCCTTATATATGTTTCGTCCCCGAAACCTGTCACTCCTCGAACAGTTGGGGATAATGTTGTCTCATCTCTTCCTCGGTCTCCCACGTAGACTCGGATCCCTTCCTGTGCCTCCACTGTATTTGCACCAATGGAACCACTTTGTTCCGTAGCCTCTTCTCTTTTTTATCAATGATGGCCACCGGTTGCTCCATATAATTGAGCCGTTCATTTACCTCAATATCCTCCAGTAGTATAATCATATCTTCATCAGCTAGGCATTTTCTTAGATGAGATACATGGAATGTTGGATGAATTCCAATTAACTCATCGGGTAGCTTCAACCTATAGGCCACCTCTCCTACTCGAACAACAATTCGGAAAGGTCCTATATACCTCAGGCTCAGCTTACCCTGCTTTCTAAACCGAATGATTCCCTTCCAAGGTGAAACCTTCAGCATAACTTTACCACCCACCTTGAATTCAATTGGTTTACGCCTCTTGTCAGCATACGACTTTTGCCTATCCTTTGCCACCTTCATAAAGGCCTCGATCTTCTCTAACTTTTCAGTCATAGCCTAGACCACTTCAACGCTCCCCAACTCCTTCTATCCGATGTCACCCTAACATACGGGCATTCTACACTTCCTACCGTATAGCATCTCATATGGTGGCATGCCAATGCTGGTATGATAACTGTTGTTGTATGAGAATTCAGCTAACGGTAAGTGTTCATCCCAACTTCCTCCAAAATCGATCACGCATGCCGTAGCATATCTTCCAGTGTCTGAATCTTCCTCTCCGACTGACCATATGTCTGAGGATGATACGCTGTACTAATATGCAACCTTATCCCCATCACGTAATGAAATCTCTTTTAAAACTTGGATGTAAACTGAGTGTCACGATCAGATACGATAGACACTGGTACACCATGACGCATCACAATCTCCTTGATGAATAGATCCACCAACCTCTCAGATGAATACGTCTCACGGATTGGCAGAAAATGAGCACTCTTCGTCAGATGGTCTGCTATCACCCATATAGCATCGTACCCCCTCGCCGTACGTGGTAATTTCATAATGAAATCCATGGTGATGTGCTCTCACTTTCACTCAGGTATATCCAAAGGTTGGATCTTCCCATATGGCTTCTGATGCTTAGCCTTTACTTGCAAGCAAGGCACTTGCTCATATACTCCGCTACATCGCGCTTCATACCCAGCCACCAGTAATCTTTCTTCATATCATGATACATCTTCATAGCACCAGGATGAATAGAGTATCGAGTCTTATGAGCTTCATCCATGATTTTCCGCCGTAGGTCTCTATAACGAGGGATCCACATCCGCCCAAAGCGGGTTCTAACTCTGAGAGTGTTTTCACCCAACTTCGAGACTAAACCTCTCATCCTTTCGGAGTTAAGGCGATCTTCTTTTAACGCCTCATCTTGGAACCCCTTGACCTGTGTCATCATATCGGAGGTCATCACCAACCGGTAAGCTTTCACTCGGATTGGCTCTGGTCTCTCCTTTCGGCTAAGGGCATCCGCCACTACGTTGGCCTTGCCCGGATGGTAGTGGATCTCACAATCATAATCCTTGATCAACTCTAACCACGTCCTTTGCCTCATATTGAGGTTCTTCTGCTCAAAGAAGTATTTCAAGCTCTTATGGTCAGTGAAGATAGTGCACTTTGTCCCGTACAAGTAGTGCCTCCAAATCTTCAATGCAAAGACCACAACAGCTAGCTCCATGTCATGAGTTGGGTAATTAGCCTCATGGATTTTCAACTGTCAAGAGGCATAGGCTATAACCCTTCCCCGTTGCATCAGCACGCAACCCAATCCTGAATAGGAAGCATCCGAATAGACCACCAAGTCTTCATTCCCTTCGGGCAACGTCAAAATAGGAGCTTGAGTCAATCTTGTCTTCAGCTCTTCAAAAGCACTCTCTTGTTCTAAACCCCACACAAACTTCACATCCTTGCGGTTCAGCTTGGTCAATGGTGAGACTATCTTAGAAAAGTCTTGAATGAATCTCCTGTAATAGCCTACTAAACCCAAGAAACTGCAGATCTTGGATGGTGTCTTTGGAGTCTTCCATTGCATCACCGCCTCCACCTTTGCCGTGTCTACCATGATCCCTTCGAAATTTACCACATGACCCAAAAACTGAACCTCGCGCAACCAGAGAGGGCACTTGGAGAACTTAGCATACAGCTTCTCTCTTCTAAGTGTCTCCAACACCTCACGAATATGACCAGCATGCTCTTTTTCATTCTTCGAATAAATCTGGATATCATCGATAAACACAATCACTGATTTATCCAACATCAGCCGACACACCAGGTTCATCAAATCCATTAAGGTAGCTGGCGTGTTAGTTAGACCAAAGGACATGACGAGAAACTCATATTATCCATAACGCGTGCGAAAAGCTGTTTTAGGGATATCCTGCTCCTTCACCTTCAACTGATGGTAACCAGATCGGAGATCTATCCTCGAGAACCAACTGGCACCTTGGAGCTGATCAAATAAGTTGTCAATTCTCGGTAGTGGATACCGGTTCTTCACCGTCAACTTGTTTAACTCACGGTAGTCGATGCACATCCTCATACTACCGTCCTTCTTCTTTACAAACAAGACCGGAGCACCCCAGGGAGAGATACTTAGTTAAATGAATCCTTTATCCTATAGCTCTTGTAGCTGAGTCATCAACTCTTTCATCTCTGATGGAGCCAATCGATACGGTTCCTTAGCAACAGGTTGAGCACGAGGTATCAAGTTGATCTGGAACTCGATCTCGCGGTCCGGTGGCACACCTGGTAAATCTTTTGGGAACACGTCTGGAAAGTCACACACAACTGGTACATCGGACAATTGTGGTACTGACGCATCCACATCCTTCACGTAAGCCAGGTAGGCACTATATCCACGTATCATGCACTTCTCTGCCACCACCATTGAAATCACCTTCAGAACCGTAATAACTCGATCACCGTAGATCGTCACCAAACTCCCATCAGGCGCAGTCAATCGGCTCATTTTCTTGCTACACACAATATATGCCTCATAGGCTACTAACCAATCCATCCCTAGAACCACATCGAATCCACCCAGGGGCATCATGAATAATTTAGCAGAGAACCTATGGCCTTCCAACTCTATGTCGCAATTTTCTATCAGATCAGAAATTCTGGTAGGCTTACCAATGGTAGTTTTTACATCGAAGAGCTCATCAATCTTTCTACTCCTAACAGGCAACTTAGCACAGAAAGCAGCATAAATAAAGCTCTTACTAGCACTAGAATCAAATAATACCGAGGCACAAGTTTGGTTTACTAGGAACGTACTTGATACGACATCAGGATCCTCCCTAGCCTCCTCTCGGGTCATTGTGAACGCTCTGGCTTATGCTCTCTGCCCATCATTCTCGGCCCCCTCTTTGCCCCAGAACTTTCAGCCCTTGGCTTCTTGCAATCCCTACTCAGATGACCTTCCTCACTGCAGTTGTAGCACCTCATCGCCCTACAATCCCTTGCCACATGACCAGGCTTCCCACATTTGAAGCAAACGTTCAGTCCCCACTTGCATTCTCCCGTATGCTCCTTCCCGCACTTACAACACCACTTCATCCCCGTACCTGCCGATGCTACCCTTCGATCATCCACCCTTGCCTTCTTGTCGTTCGGGGTGAAACCACCATGACCAAATCATTTCCCGTTCCAGTTCCTGTTACCACCACCCTTCTTGCTCACCTCCACCACTGCCACTTCTTCTCTATCATCATATAACCTCCCTGCCAGATCAACCATCAACCTAAACGTACTTGGCCGGGCGGCAATCATGTGCCTGCGGATATCTACCGGCAAACCCTGTATGTACCTCTTGATCTTTCTCGGCACCGGCGTCACCTGCTCTGGAACTAGCCTTGCCATCTTGTTAAACTTAGTCGTGTATTTTTGGGGTGTCATAGTTCCTACCTCCAGCTGTAGGAACTCTCTCTCAATCTTGTCAAGCTCCCTGTGAGGACAAAACTCCCCGATCGCCATCTTTTTCAGTTCACTCCACCTCATCCTCCTAATAGCCATGCTGCCCTCAACTTGGACAATATTGTCCCACCAGCATAAGGCCGAGTTCATATATGAGTGGGTAGCAAGTTTCACCTTTTGGTCCTCTCGGCACTCGCTAATGTCACGTACCACCTCCATTTCTCTTACCCATCTGTGAGCAGTAGCAGCGTTACCATTCCCATCAAAAGTTGGGGGCTTGCATCTCTGGAATGCCCCATAACTCTACCCTTTGGCAGTTTCCTGCACCGCTTCCTCTTCCTCTTCACCACTAGAGACGACAATCTCAGTCTCTGGTTGTTCCCCTTCACCTGAATCTCTCCCAACGGTCCTCCTCCTCTCCTCCTTCTCTTTCTTTTCATCCTTCCTCACAGCACGAATAACCTCGGTCCCCACAGACAGCAGGATTGTCTGCATGACCTGATCAACTTCCTCCACAACTGCCTCCTTCATAGAGGCTCTCAAATTAGCACTCTCATCACCGCCTTCCTGGTGATGAAGCTCGGGCTCTGCAAGAGCTGTCTTAGCAGCCTTAGCCTTGTTCCTGGTGACACGTGGCCTAGCACCATAACCACCCTGCACACCTCCTCGAGAAGCCTTCGAAGATCTACCACCCGCCATCCTCTAAACACTATAAGATTGAAACACCAACATGGTCATTCAAGGTAATAGCTCAGATTATGTCAAGTATTGTAAGTCCCTAATTAAAGTGTCCAGTTGTGATTAGCCACTTACTTTACTCTTCATCCCCCAAGCATTGTCTATCCTGACTACATCAATATCCAAATCTACTAAGAGCACATAAATTAGATAGCATACACACATAATACCGGTTAACTTAAAGAAAGTAAATTACCTGATGGCACATAGCTACTTGGCCTGGCATCCCTCCAATCGGTCCCATTCTCAGTTTAAGTTTAGGTTTTGAAAATATTTACCCATTTCTCTTAAACTTTGGCTCTGATACCAACTTTTAAGGCCCTGTTCCCGGGAACCCCACAGTTGGTCAATCACAACCTCATTTATATCAAAACATATTAAGATTTATTAAGTAATAAAATATTATAGCGGAATAGTTCATCAAAAACCACTTCATGCTTTAATAAATATATTTGCCAAGTAATACATTGTTGTTTACAAGATTACAAAATATCACATAGTTGTATTACAAACAACATCATTTTTATTGCATGAGATGGATGCCAGTCTTGCCCGCCAAGTAGCTTCACCCTCGTGCCATCCTCAGCAACAAGTTACCTGCCAACTGAATATACAAGAAAAGTCAGTGTTGCTAAGTGAGTTCTAGTTTTATAAATAAAATACTTTTCTTTCATTTAAAACCTTTTCATTACTTTCGTACATAATCACACATCATACGTACATCTTGATAAGATCATTATTATCTTTCATCATTCTTCTCATTCATTTCGTACGTTTTGAACTTTCATTATTATCTTTCACTTTCATCCAGACCAATGTGCAATACCCCAAACATTGTGCACGAAGCTGGTACTGGGCCTGGGGCCTATAAATAGACCCCGAATATTGTGCACGAAGCTGACTCCAGTATTTGGGGCAAGCACCAGGGTCCCGTTTCGTACTTTTTAGTCAATCACAAAGATTGACCCCTGTGTGCATCCTCATGGGTTAGCTAAACCGCACACAGTTGAGCTAGCAACCCCTTAATGAGTTGTGAACCTTCTTTCAATTGCTTGCAAGACTTTGCTTTCATTCGTCATGTTCCACTTTTCATTATCATTAATCTTTCGCTTCTTTATGATAATACTTTACGTATAAGAGCATAAACACACCACATAAAGCCACGTAATAATACGTAGTAAAGAACATCAACAACAACCCACAACATGCAAAACATGAACAAACATAACCCAACTTAACATCCCAGAGCTTAATCATAAATTTCCATTTTTCCCAAAATTCCAGAAAAATTCTAAGTCATCTTAGGCGCATGAGCACTATACAGGCGCATAGATACTATGCAGGCGCATGAACAGTTGGGGGCATGGGAACTCTTGGGCGTATGAACTTAGGCGCATGGGTACTACATAGGCGCATGAGTAGTATGCGCATGGGAAACTTAGGCGCATGAGCAACACTTAGGCGTATGCGGAACTTAGTCGCATGAGCAACCACTTGGGCGCATGGGCAGTTTGGGCGCATGGGTACTATACTAGTTCCAACTTATGCTAATTTCAGTTCCCGATCATCATTCTAACATATTCTTAGCTCAAATCTAGCATACTAAGCTCATAAAACAAGCATACAACCACATATTCGATCAAAACATTCAAAAACACACATACCCATATAAACAGGGGAAACATATACAGTTAACATACTGCAACTTTCAAAAATAATAGTTTACATGCATTTCAGCCCCAAAACAAGTTTAAAACAGAAAACCAAGGATCTAGAACTCACCTTCAGCAGCCTTCGAGTAAAACTACTCCAAACTCGAGAGCACTTGGAGTTCAAATAACTAAACACACCAAAAACACCCAACCAAACATAGAAAAACACATAAGACTCGGTCTACAAGCTGAAAACCCAGCTGAAACCGAACAAAACACACAAAATCTTACCTTCCAGACGATCTTATTCTTCTTCTTTCTAAAAAACTGATAGAACTCTGCTTTTTCTTCTTTCTGCAGTCGAGCAGTTATTGAGAGCAGAGGTGTGGGCGGCCATGGCCACTTTTAAGCATAATAATAATAAAGTTTGCCTTTTGCACAACTTTAACCCCTCAACTTGGGTTATTTCACCTTTCTTTCTTTATTTTTCTCTTTTCTTTTCTTTTTCTCTTTTAAAATTTCCAGGTGTTACATTAAGGCAACAGTGTTCGAAGTTGGTCATGAATTGTTCTCGATGAGTTTTAGGCGGGAGTGGATTGATTTCAAGTGTCATTCATGTGGTTTCGTGTTTGATTTTTATTTTGATTTAAACAACAGATCCAACATTTCGTTTGTGATTTATTAGTATTATTACAATGATGATTATAATCAGATTTGAGTAGATTTTTTCACGAGTGTGTTTACGAGGCATGAGAATCAAAACTCTACAGCTTTGGAGGTTGTTATGGATAGAAAAAAACTGACCATGCGAGAACTATTTTTGTTTTATGTTTTTGTAAGACTAGTTCCTTTCCAATTTATTTAGTTAAGCATTCATGAATCCTTTGATACACCAATATGTAATTGAAATTTTTAATTAAAAGACAAATAAATCTTACTTACTTGGTCGTGTTAACTTGATTTGGTTTCTTTCATCGACCACACATCACATTTCTGTATGGTTTCAAATTACATTCACTCCGTCAGTGTGATTTGATTCTCTATTTTTATTGATTGAATACGAGAAGTTTCTTGATCCTTTGCACCTTTTTCCTTTCCTAGAATGTTAATAAAGTATTTTGTGGATCCATAGTTGTCATTTTGACTGATTCTGTGCATTTGTGAGACAAGAAACTTTGAAGTTGGTTGTGAATTGTTCTCGATGAGTTTTCAGCTGGAGTGGATTGATTTCAAGTGTCATCCTTGTGGTTTCGTGTTCGATTTTGGTTTTGATCAAACAATAGATGCTAAGTTTCATTTGTGATTTATTAGCATAATTGCAATGATGATTATAATCAGATTTGATTAGATTGGTTCATGAGTGTGTTTACAAGGTATGAGATCAAAACTCTATAGCATTAGAGGTTGCTATAGAAAGCAAAAAACTATCCATGCGAGAACTATTATTGTTTAATGTTTTCGTATAACTAGTTCCTTTCCTATTTATTTAGGTAAGCATTCATGAATCCTTTGATGCACCAATATGTAGTTGCAAAGTTTTGATTAAAATATGAGTAAATCTTATTTACTTGGTCATGTCAATTTGATTTGCTTTCTTTTTTACCGACCACACATCACATTTCTGTATGGTTTTTGATTACATTAACTCTGTCAGTGTGATTTGATTCTCGATTGTTATTGAGAGAATACGAGTAGTTTCTAGATCCTTTGCATATTTTTTTCTTGCCTATGATGTTAATAATGATTTTTGTGGATTCATAGTTGCCACTTTGATTGATTAGGTGCATTGTTAAGGCAGGAGTGTTTGAAGTCGGTTATAAATTGTTCTCGATGAGTTTTGGGCGGGAGTGGATTGATTTCAAGTGTCATTCATGTGGTTTCATGTTCGATTTTAGTTTTGATTTAAACTATAGATCCTACGTTCCGTTTAAGATTGATTAGTGTGATTGCAATGATGATTATAATCAGATTTTATTAGATAGGTTCACGAGTATGTTTACAAGGCATGAGAATCAAAACTCTATAGCATTGGAGGTTGTTATGGACAGAAAAAAACTAACCATGCGAGAACTATTATTGTTTAATGTTTTTATATAACTAGTTCCTTTTGAATTTATTTAGTTAAGCATTCATGAATCATTTGATGCACCAATATGTAGTTGCAAACTTATGATTAAAATACAAGTAAATCTTATTTACTTATTGTTAATTTGATTTCATTTCTTTTTCATCGACCACACATCACATTTCTGTAAGGTTTGTGATTACATTCACTCCGTCAGTGTGATTTGATTCTCGATTGTTATTAAGTGAATACGAGTAGTTTCTTGATTCTTTGCAACTTTTTCCTTGCCTAGAATGTTAATAAAATATTTTCTAGACCCATAGTTGTCATTTTGATTGACTCGGTGCATTATTGAGGCTAGAGTGTTTGAAGTTGGTTATGAATTGTTCTCGATGAGTTTTGGGCTGGAGATGATTGATTTCAAGTGTCATTCATGTGGTTTCGTGTTTGGTTTTTGTTTTGATTTAAAAAATAGACCCAAAATTTTGTTTGTGATTGATTAGTGTGATTTCAATGATGATTATAATCAGATTTGAGTAGATTGGTTCACGAGTGTGTTTACAAGGTATGAGAATCAAAACTCTATAGCATTGAGGGTTGTTATTGATAGAAAAAAACTAACCATTCAAGAACTATTATTGTTTAATGTTTTTTTATGACTAGTTCCTTTTCTATTTATTTAGTTAAGCATTCGTGAATCCTTTGACACACCAATATGTAATTGAAGAATTTTAATTGAAAGACAAGTAAATCTTATTTACTTGGTCGTGTTAACTTGATTTGGTTTCTTTTTCATCGACCACACGTCACGTTTCTATATGATTTATGATTACATTCACTCCGTCCGTTTGATTTGATTCTCGATTATTATTGATTGAATACGAGTAGTTTCTTGATCATTTACACTTTTTTCGTTTCCTAGAATGTTAATAAAGTATTTTATGGATCCATAGTTGTCATTTTGATTGATTCTGTACATTTTTGGGGCAAGAATAATCAAGTTTCTTGTTCGATTTTGGTTTTGATTCAAACAATAGATGCTACGTTTCATTTGTGATTTATTAGCATAGTTGCAATGATGATTTTAATCAGATTTGATTAGATTGGTTCATAAGTGTGTTTACAAGGCATGAGATCAAAACTCCATAGCATTAGAGGTTGTTATGGAGAGAAAAAACTATCCATGGAGAACAATTATTGTTTATTGTTTTCGTATAACTAGTTCCTTTCCTATTTATTTAGGTAAGAATTCGTGAATCCTTTGATGCACCAATATGTAGTTGCTGAGTTTTCATTAAAATACAAGTAAATCTTATTTACTTGGTGTAACACCCGAAATTTTACCACATAAAAGAAAGAAAAGAAAAGTATTTTAAAGAAAACTAAAAGAAGCCAAAGTTGAGGGGTGCTCTATGTAAATAGTACAAAAAGTGAAAAAGGTGAGCTTTATATGGGCATGGCCGCCCATATCTTCCCTGCTGTTGCTGTTGTTCGACTAAACAAAGGAGAAAAGAACTGAAAAAAAAACATGATTTTTTTTTTCGGTTGTGAAGAGAAGAAGGGCTGAAATCTTCTTAGGTGAGTTTTTTTTTCGGTTCTAGGTGTTTGGGATTTTCATCCTTATAACCGATATTTAAGTGCTCTTTGTGTTTGGGTGTTTGTTTATGCTTGTTCTAGGTGTTTGAACTCTTGTGCAAGCAAGTCTGGTGGAGTTTTGCTTGTTTGCTGCAATAGGTGAGTTCTAGACCCCGTTTTATATGTGTTTTAAACAAGTTTGGGGCTGAAAATGCATTTAAAAAGGTTTTCACAATGGATTTCTTGTAACCGTATGTTTATATGTGTATATGCTTATGTTTTATGCTTGTTTATGTGTTGTAGTTGCTTAGAATGTTATGTTTATGCTTAGAACAAGTGCAAATGCAGATCTGGGATAGTTTAGATTCTGAAAAATACATAACAGTGGTCATGCGCCCAAACAGGGCCCATGCGCCTGAGGTTTAGGCTTACAAATGGCTAAGTACAGGTCATGCGCCCAAACAGGGCCCATGCGCCTGGAATTTGCCATAGAAAATTTTTAAGTAGGGTTCATACGCCCTAATAGTGCCCATGCGCCCAAGGTGTTTGCTTGAAAACACTAAGTATAGACTCATGCGCCCCAATAGTGGCCATGCGCCCAACCCTTTTGTTCAGGCGCCTAAGTGCTAGTCATGCGCCTGAACAGTTCATGCGCCCAGAAATGTAAGCTAAAATGCCTAAGTTTAGGATTCATGCACCCGAATAGTGTTAATGCGCCAAAGCAGGGCTCATGTGCCTGCATAGTGCCCATGCGCCTAAACACTTAGAAAATTTTCTAGAATTTTGGGAAATCAGAATTTTAGTGTTTGACCCTGGTTTGACTTGTGGTTATTATTTGATTATTTTATTTATGTTTTTGGCCGTTCTTGTGTTCCTTATTATTATACTATTACGTGACATTACATGGTGTGATTTTATCCGTATCCGTAAAGTATTATCATTAAAGAAAGTGGAAAGATCAATGATAATGAAAAGTGGAACATAAAGAAAGAAAGAAAGTCTTGCAAGCAAATTCACATGAGGTCCACAACCATTAGGTTGTTAGCTCAACTGTGTGCGGTTTAGCTAACCCGTTGGATGCACACAGGGTCAATCTTTGAGATTGAGGGGACCTTTGTTGCTGCCCAGCTACTAGAGTCAGCTTCGTGCACCAGTTTGGGGTCTATTTGTAGATCTCGGCCCAGTACCAGTTTTATGCGTATTATTTGGTGGCATAGCACATTGGTCTGGATTAAGTGAAAGATTAAAATAAAAGTTCAAAATGAATGATGATGGAAATGATAAAAGAAGATAATGGTTGTTATCTAACTGTACGTATGATGTGTGATCACGTACGAAAGAAATGAATATTATTTTAAAAAGGGTATTTTCATATACAAATCTTACAAGGTATTATAATGTTTTTTTTTAACTAGAGCTGACTCAGCAACACTGACTTTTATGCATTTTCAGTTGGCAGGTAATTTTGCTGAGGATGGCACATGGGGAGGCTACTCGTCAGGGCTAAACTGGCATCCGTTCACCCTTAATATCATTATTGTTTTGTAATGCAAATAATATGGGCTTTTGTAACTGATAATAATCAACGATGTATTGCTTAGTAACAATCTTTATTAATGAATGGGTGGCTTTTGATATTGACTCCGCTACATTGATTCATACACTATATAATGTTTTTATATATTTTTTGCTATGATTGACCAACTGTGAGGTCTCTAGGAATGGGGTCTTACAAGTTGGTATCAGAGCCAAAGTTTAAGAGAAATAGGTAAATATTTTCAAAACCTAAACTTAAACTGAGAATGGGATGAATAGAGGGATGCCAGCCCAAGTAGCTACGTGCCATCAGGTATTCTTTTCTTAATGTAACCGGTATTATGTGCGTGTGCTATTTGATTTATATGCCTTTAGTAGATTTGAATACTAATGTAGTCAGGATAGGAAATGTTCGGGGGATGAAGAGTAAAGTAAGTGGCTAATCACAACTGGCCGCTGTAATTTGGGACTTACTATACTTGACATAAAACTGAGCTATTACCTTGAATGACCGTGTTGGTGTTTGAATCTTATAGTGTTTAGAGGATGGCCGGAGGGAGTTCATCTAAGGCTTTTAGAGGTGAAGCATGGGGTGGACATGCTGGTAGACCACAGGCCGCAAAGAACAAGACGAGGACTGCAGAGATGGCTCCTGGTGAGCCTCGGATTCATCACCTGGAGGGCGGTGATGAGAGTGCCAACCTGAGAGCCTCAATGAAAGAGGCAGTGGTTAAGGAGGTTTATCAAGTCATGCAGACGATCCTACCGTCTCTAGTGACTGAAGTCATTCGGGCTGTAAGGAATGACAAGAGGAAGGAGAAGGAGGAGGAAAGAAGGAAGACAACTGGGAGAAGGGAGAATGAGGGAGATCATGATGATGAGGAAGAGTTGAATGCTACAAGGGGAGTCTCCAGTGATGAAGAAGATGTAGAGGTGCGGGAAACTACGAGGGGATGCAGCTACGGGGCATTCCAAAGATGTAAACCCCCTACTTTTGATGGTAATGGCAATGCTGCAATTGCTCACGGCTGGGTAAGGGAGATGGAGGTGGTGTTAGAAATCAGCGAGTGTCAGGTGGACCAAAAGGTGAGGTTCACCACTTACTCATTTGTTGACTCGGCTCTATGCTGGTGGGACAATATTGTCCAAGCCGAGGGCAACCGGGCCATTGGGAGGATGAGATGGGAAGAGTTGAAGAAGATGGTGATTGAGGAATTCTGTCCTCACAGGGAACTAGACAAGATAGAGAGAGAGAGTTCCTATAGCTTGAGGCGGGAACCATGACCCACCAGCAATACACTACCAAGTTTAATGAGATGGCGAGGCTGGTGCCGGATCAGGTGACGCCGATGTCGAGGAAGATTAAGAGGTATGTGCAGGGATTGCCAGCTGATATCCGCAGGCACTTGATTGTTGCCCGACCAAGCACCTTTAGGTCGGTGGTGGATCTGTCTGGGAGGTTGTACGATGAGAGAGAGGTGGCGGTGGTTGAGGTGAAGAAGACAGGTGGTGGTGACAAGAACTGGAGAGGGAAACGATTTGGGCGTGGCGGTTTCACCCCGAATAATAAGAGGATGTGAATAGATGACCGATGAGTGGGGTCATCAAGCTTAGGGATGAAGAGGTGTGGCCGATATGGGAAGGAGCACACTGGTGAATGCATGAGCGGTATGATTGTGTGCTTCAAGTGTGGGAAGCCCGGTCATATAGCAAAAGATTGTGGAATGCCGAAGTGCTTCAACTATGGCAGGACTGGCCACAGGAGCCACTAGTGCAGGAAGCCTAGAGCTAAGAGCTTTGTGGCCAAGAAGGGGGCTGAAGAAGGAGGACAGAGGGCAAGTGCTAGAGCCTTTACGATGACCCGAGAAGAGGCCCGGGTAGACCCTGACGTCGTGTCAGGTATGTTTCTAGTAAACCAAACTTGTGCCTCTGTATTATTTGATTCTGGTGCTAGTAGGAGTTTCATTTCTGCTGCTTTCTGTGCTAGGTTTCCTGTTAGTAGTAGAAGTATTGATGAGCCATTTGAGGTAGAAACTGCTATTGGTAAGTCTACCAGAATTTCTGATATGTTAGAAGACTGTGACATAGAACTAGAAGGCCATAGGTTCTCTGCTAAACTATATGTGATGCCCCTAGGCGGATTTGATGTAGTACTAGGGATGGATTGGTTAGCAGCCTATGAGGCAAATATAGTTTGTCATAAGAAGATGATTCGAATAATTGTGCCCAATGGAAGTTCGGTGACGGTCTACGGTGATCGCGTCACTGCGGTTCCGAAGGTGATTTAGATAGCGGTGGCAGAGAAGTGCATAAAGCTAGGATGTAGTGCCTACCTGGCTTATGTGAAGGATGTGGAAGCGTCAGTACCACAGTTGTCTGAAGTACCCGTGGTGTGTGACTTCCCAGACGTGTTCCCAGAAGATTTACCAAGTGTGCCACTAGATCACGAGATTGAGTTTCAGATTGATCTGATACCTGGTGCTCAACCCGTTGCCAAAGCACCGTATCGATTGGCTCTAACGGAGATGAAAGAACTGATGGTCCCACTACAAGAGTTGATGGACAAGGAATCATTTGACCGAGCATCTCTCCCTGGGGTGCTCCGGTCTTGTTTTTAAGAAGAAAGATGGTAGTATGAGGATGTGCATAGACTACATGGAGCTAAACAAGTTAACAATGAAGAACCGATATCCCCTGCCCAGAATAGATGACTTGTTTGATCAGCTCCAAGGTGCTAGTTGGTTCTCAAGGATAGATCTCCGATCTGGCTACCATCAATTGAAGGTGAAGGAGCAAGATATTCCTAAGACAGCTTTTCACACGCGTTATGGACACTACGAGTTTCTCGTTATGTCCTTCGGTTTAACTAACGCGCCAGCCGCCTTTATGGATCTGATGAACCGAGTGTGTCGGTCAATGTTGGATAAATCAGTGATTGTGTTTATTGATGATATCCTGATCTATTCAAGGAGCGAAGAAGAGCATGCTGACCACATACGTGAAGTGTTGGAGACACTTAGAAAGGAGAAGCTATATGCTAAATTCTCCAAGTGTGCTTTTTGGTTGCGCGAAGTTCAATTTTTAGGTCATGTGGTGAATTCTGAAGGAATCATGGTGGACCCGGCGAAGGTTGAGGCGGTGATGCAATGGAAGTCTCCAAAGACGCCATCCGAGATTCGCAGTTTCTTGGGTTTAGCGGGCTACTACCGAAGGTTCATTCAAGACTTTTCCAAGATAGCCTCACCTTTGACCAAGTTGACTCGCAAGGATGTGAAGTATGTGTGGGGACAGGAACAAAAGGATGCTTTTGAGGAGTTAAAGGCGAGATTAACTCAAGCTCCTGTCTTGACATTGCCCGAGGGGAACGAGGATTTAGTGGTCTATTCGGATGCTTCCTATTCGAGACTGGGTTGCGTGCTAATGAAACGTGGGAGAGTGATAGCTTATGCATCCCGGCAATTGAAGACCCATGAGACCAATTACCCCACTCATGACTTAGAGCTAGCAGAGGTGGTTTTTGTGATGAAGATTTAGAGGCATTACTTATATGGGACAAAGTGCACAATCTTTATGGACCACAAGAGCTTAAAGTATTTCTTTGAGCAGAAAGATCTCAACATGAGGCAAAGGAGGTGGTTAGAGCTGATCAAGGATTATGATTGTGAAATCCATTACCACCCGGGCAAAGCCAATGTAGTGGCCGATGCCCTGAGCCGAAAGGAGAGACCCGACCCAATCCGGGTGAATGCTTATCAATTGGTGATGACCTCTAACATGATGACACAGGTAAAAGAATTTCAGGATGAGGCATTGAAAGAAGATCGCCTTAACTTTGAAAGGATGAGAGGTCTAGTCGTGGAGTTGGGAGAAAATACCCACAGAGTTAGAACCCACTTCGGGCGGATGTTAATTCCCCGATATGGAGATCTACGGGGGCGAATTATGGACGAAGCTCATAAGAATCAATACTCCATTCATCCCGGTGTTACCAAAATGTATC
Organism: Flaveria sonorensis; assembly: GCA_025506505.1. NCBI lineage: Eukaryota > Viridiplantae > Streptophyta > Magnoliopsida > Asterales > Asteraceae > Flaveria > Flaveria sonorensis. The sequence goes on along the minus strand of CM046431.1, from coordinate 13,792,995 downwards.
AAGACATGAAGAAAGATTACTGGTGGCCGGGAATGAAGCGCGATGTAGTGGAGTATGTGAGTAATGCCTTACCTGTCTACAAGTAAAGGCAGAACATCAGAAGCCATACGGGAAGATTCAAAAGTTGAATATACCCGAGTGGAAGTGGGAGCACATCACCATGGACTTCATTACAAAGCTACCCCATATGGCGAAGGGGTACGATACCATATGGGTGATAGTTGATCGTCTGACAAAGAGTGCTCACTTCCTACCGATCCGCGAGACGTATTCCTCTGAGAGACTGGCGGATCTGTTCATTAAGGAGATTGTAGCTCGTCATGGTGTGCCGGTGTCTATCGTGTCAGAACTTGACACCCGGTTCACATCGAAGTTTTGGAAAAGATTCCATGATGCGATGGGGACGAGGCTACACATTAGCACGGCTTACCATCCTTAGACAGATGGTCAGTCTGAGAGGACAATTCAGATGCTCGAGGATATGATCCGAGCATGCGATATAGACTTTGGAGGAAGTTGGGATGAACACCTACCGTTAGCGGAGTTCTCATACAACAACAGCTATCATGCCAGCATTTGTATGCCACCTTATGAGATGCTATACGGTAGAAGGTGTAGGACGGCAGTATGTTGGGGAGATATTGGGCAAAAGGAGATAGGAAGTATCGAGGTGATCGAGGCTAGGACAGAGAAATTGGAAAAGATCAAAGCCTTTATGAAGGCGGCAAAGGATAGACAGAAGTCGTATGCAAAAAAAAAGGCGTAGACCGATTGAATTCAATGTGGGTGATAGAGTCATGTTGAAGGTCTCGCCTTGGAAGGGGATCATCCTGTTCTGAAAGAGGGGCAAGCTGAGCCCGAGGTACATAGGGCCTTTCCGAATCGTTGCACGAGTAGGGGAGGTGGCCTATCGATTAGAACTGCCTGATGAGCTAAGTGGAATTCATTCGACATTCCATGTATATCATCTGAGGAAATGCTTAGCCGATGAAGACATGATTGTACCACTAGATTATATCGAAGTGGATGAACGGCTCAACTATGTGAAGCAACCAGTGGCAATCATCGATCGGAAGGAGAAGAGATTGAGAAATAAAGTAGTTCCACTTGTGCGGGTGCAGTCGAAACACCGAAAGGGTTCTGAGTCTACATGGGAGACGGAAGAAGAAATGAGATGGCATTACCCACAGTTATTCAAAGAGTGACGGGTTTCGGGGACGAAACCTCTTTAAGGGGGATAGACTTGTAACACCTAAAATTTTGCCACATAAAAGAAAGAAAAGAAAAGTATTTTGAAGAAAGCTAAAAGAAGCCAAAGTTTAGGGGTGCTTTGTGTAAATAGTACAAAAAGTCAGAAAGGTGAGCTTTATATGGGCATGGCCGCCCATATCATCCCTGCTATTGCTGTTGTTCGACTAAACAAAGGAGAAAAGAAAAGTATTTTGAGTTTTTTTTTCGGTTGTGAAGAGAAGAAGGGCTGAAATCTTCTTAGGTGAGTTTTTTTTCGGTTCTAGGTGTTTGGGATTTTCATCCTTATAACCGATATTTAAGTGCTCTTTGTGTTTGGGTGTTTGTTTATGCTTGTTCTAGGTGTTTGAACTCTTGTGCAAGCAAGTTCGGTGGAGTTTTGCTTGTTTGCTGCAATAGGTGAGTTCTAGACCCCGTTTTATATGTGTTTTAAACAAGTTTGGGGCTGAAAATGCATTTAAAAAGGTTTTCACAATGGATTTCTTGTAACCGTATGTTTATATGTGTATATGCTTATGTTTTATGCTTGTTTATATGTTGTAGTTGCTTAGAATGTTATGTTTATGCTTAGAACAGGTGCAACTGCAGATCTGGGATAGTTTAGATTCTGAAAATTACATAACAGGTGGTCATGCGCCTAAACAGGGCCCATGCGCCTGAGGTTTAGGTTTAGAAATGCCTAAGTACAGGTCATGCGCCCAAACAGGGCCCATGCGCCTGGAATTTGCCATAGAAAAATTTTAAGTAGGGCTTATACACCCCAATAGTTCCCATGCGCCCAAGGTGTTTGCCTGAAAACACTAAGTATAGACTCATGCGCCCCAATAGTGTCCATGCGCCCAACCCTTTTGTTCAGGCGCCTAAGTGCTAGTCATGCGCCTGAACAGTTCATGCGCCCAGAAATGTAAGCTAAAATGCCTAAGTTTAGGATTCATGCACCCGAATAGTGTTAATGCGCCAAAGCAGGGCTCATGCGCCTGCATAGTGCCCATGCGCCTAAACACTTAGAAAATTTTCTGGAATTTTGGGAAATCAAAATTTTAGTGTTTGACCCTGGTTTGACTTGGTGTTATTATTTGATTATTTTATTTATGTTTTGGGTCGTTCTTGTGTTCCTTATTATTATACTATTACGTGACTTTACGTGTTGTGATTTTATCCGTATCCGTAAAGTATTATCATTAAAGAAAGTGGAAAGATCAATGATAATGAAAAGTGGAACATAAAGAACGAAGGAAGTCTTGCAAGCAAATTCATATGAGGTCCACAACCATTAGGTTGTTAGCTCAACTGTGTGTGGTTTAGCTAACCTGTTGGATGCACACAGGGTCAATCTTTGAGATTGAGGGGACCTTTGTTGCTGCCCCGCTACTGGTGTCAGCTTGGTGCACCAGTTTGGGGTCTATTTGTAGACCTCGGCCCAGTACCAGTTTTTTGCGCATTATTTGGGGGCATAGCACATTGGTCTGGATTAAGTGAAAGATTGAAATAAAAGTTCAAAATGAATGATGATGGAAATGATAAAAGAAGATAATGGATGTTATCTAACTGTACATATGATGTGTGATCACGTATGAAAGAATTGAATATTATTTTAAAAAGTGTATTTTCATATACAAATCTTACAAGGTATTTTAATGTTTTTTTAAACTAGAGCTCACTCGGCAACGCTGACTTTTATGCATTTTCAGTTGGCAGGTAATTTTGCTGAGGATGGCACATGGGGAGGCTACTCGTCAGGGCTAGACTGGCATCCATTCACCCTTAATATCATTGTTGTTTTGTAATGAAAATAATATGAACTTTTGTAACTGATAATAATCAATGATGTATTACTTAGTAACAATCTTTATTAATGAATGGGTGGCTTTTGATATTGACTCCGCTGCATTGATTCGTACACTACATAATGTTTTTATATATATTTTGATGATTATAATCAGGTTTGATTAGATTGGTTCACGTGTGTTTACAAGGCATGAGAATCAAAATTCTATTGCATTGGAGGTTGTTATGGACAGAAAAAAACTAACTATGTGAGAACTATTGATGTTTAATGTTTTCGTATAACTAGTTCCTTTCGAATTTATTTTGTTAAGCATTCATGAATCCTTTGATGCACCGATATGTAGTTGCAAACTTTTGATTAAAATACAAGTAAATCTTATTTACTTGGTCGTGTTCATTTGATTTGCTTTCTTTTTCATCGAACACACATCACATTTTTGTAAGGATTCTGACTACATTCACTCCATCAGTGTGATTTGATTCTCAATTGTTATTGAGTGAATACGAGTAGTTTCCTAATCCTTTGCACCTTTTTTCTTGTCTAGAATATTAATAAAGTATTTTCTAGACCCATAGTTGTCATTTTGATTGACTCGGTGCATTATTGAGGCTAGAGTGTTCGAAGTTGGTTATGAATTGTTCTCGATGAGTTTTGGGCGGGAGTGGATTGATTTCAAGGTCATTCTTGTGGTTTGATGTTTGATTTTTGTTTTGATTTAAACAATAGATCTAACGTTTTGTTTGTGATTGATTAGTGTGATTCCAATGACGATTATAATCAGGTTTGAGTAGATTGGTTCACGAGTGTGTTTACAAGGCATGAGAATCAAGACCCTATAGCATTGGAGGTTGTTATGGATAGAAAAAAACTAACCATGCGAGAACTATTGTCGTTTTATGTTTTTGTATGACTAGTTCCTTTCCTATTTATTTAGTTAAGCATTCGTGAATCTTTTGATACACCAATATGTAATTGAAAAGTTTTAATTAAAACACAAGTAAAGCTTATTTACTTGGTTGTGTTAACTTAATTTGGTTTCTTTTTCATCGACAACATGTCACGTTTCTGTATGGTTTCTGATTACATTCACTCCGTCCGTGTGATTTGATTCTCGATTATTATTGATTGAATATGAGTAGTTTTATGATCCTTTGCACCTCTTTCCTTTCCTAGAATGTTAATAAAGTATTTTATGGATCCATAGTTGTCATTTTGATTGATTCGGAGCATTTTTGAGGAAAGAATCTTCGAAGTTGGTTGTGAATTGTTCGCGATGAGTTTTGAGCGGGAGTGGATTGATTTCAAGTGTCATTCATATGGTTTCATGTTCGATTTTAGTTTTGATTTAAACTATAGATCCTATGTTTTGTTTGAGATTGATTAGTGTAATTGCAATGATGATTATAATCAGATTTGATTAGGTTGGTTCACGAGTGTGTTTACAAGGCATGAGAATCAAAACTCTATAGCATTGGAGGTTGTTATGGACAAAAAAACTAACCATGCGAGAACTATTGTTGTTTAATGTTTTTAATAAACTAGTTACTTTCGCATTTATATAGTTAAGAATTCGTGAATCCTTTGATGCATCAATATGTAGTTGCAAACTTTTGATTTTAATACAAGTAAATTTTAATTACTTGGTCGTTTTTAATTTGATTTGCTTTCTTTTTCATCTACCACACATCACATTTCTGTATGGTTTCTGATTACATTCACTCCGTCAGTGTGATTTGATTCTGGATTGTTGTTGAGTGAATACGAGTAGTTTCCTGATCGTTTGCACCTTTTTTCTTACCTAGAATGTTAGTAAAGTATTTTCTAGACCCATAGTTGTCATTTTGATTGACTCGGTGCATTATTGAGGCAAGAGTGTTCAAAGTTGGTTATGAATTGTTCTTGATGAGTTTTGGGCGGGAGTGGATTGATTTCAAGTGTCATCCATGTGGTTTCTAGTTTTATTTTTGTTTTGATTTAAACAATAGATCCAACGTTTCGTTTGTGATTGATTTGTGTGATTACAATGATGATTATAATCTGATTTGATTAGATTAGTTCACGAGTGTGTTTACAAGGCATGAGAATCAAAACTCTATCGCATTGGAGGTTGTCATGGATAGAAAAAAACTAACCATGCGAGAACTGTTGTTATTTAATGTTTTCGTATAACTAGTTCCTTTCGCATTTGTTTAGTTAAGCAGTCATGAATCCTATGATGCACCAATATGTAGTTGCAAACTTTTTATTAAAATACAAGTAAATCTTATTTACTTGGTCATGTTAATTTGATTTGCTTTCTTTTTCATCGACCACACATCACATTTTTGTATGGTTTCTGATTACATTCACTCCGTTAGTGTGATTTGATTCTCGATTGTTATTAAGTGAATACGAGTAGTTTCCTGATCCTTTGCACCTTTTTTGTTGCCTAGAATGTCAATAAAGTATTTTGTAGATCCATACTTGTCATTTTGATTGACTCGATGCATTATTGAGGCAAGAGTGTTCCATGTTGGTTATGAATTGTTCTCGATGAGTTTTGGGCGGGAGTGGATTGATTTCAAGTGTCATTCATGTGGTTTCGTGTTCGATTTTTGTTGGTCCTACTGATCCATATAACAGTGCACTTGATTGATAAACACAAACAAATCCCACTGATAACACAGATATCAAAGATATTTGTGTAAAATCTAGATCAAACACTATAAAATATGATAGGATCAATCTATGATGATATTGTGATACAATTCAATTAAAACAAACACAAGTAATTTATTCAATGCAAACAAATCAGAAAAATTCACAGTTTTTCATTGATAGAATGCATAGAAAGTACAAGTGTAGAGAGAAACAGTTACAATTCGTTCTAACTGATTGTCTAAGTGCTTACCTACATAATACCTTATCTATGCTATTTATACTATCAAAGAAAACAAAATAAGGAACATATATTTACAAATAAGTCCCTAAACTATGACAAAACTATACAAAGACTAATAAAGACTTAATGTTAATCTTCAAGAAGCATCTACAATACTCCCCCTAAGATTGACATTGTCTTCAGTCTTCAAAATCATCAATCTTCTGTCTTCTGTCTTCTTAATCTTCAATCTTGATCTTCAATCTTTTGTCTTCTCTCTTTTGTCTTCATTCTTTAATCTTTTCTCTTGTCTTTTCTCTTTTTCTTCATACTCCAAAGTAATCTTCGGGTTCCTCCTTGATCTTGAGCATCGGTTTTTCCTTGTATAGCTTCAACTCAGACAAAGCTTTGGAAATTGCTGATTTGAATTTGCTTGCAAGTACTCCTTGTTCTGACTTTGAAGGATTAGTTTTTATCTTCATTTGATTCATTATCTCCAATGTTTCTTTCGACAAACCTGCAATATCAATATTAGCATAAAGTTCAATTGGGTTTGGATATTGTTTTGAATAGATTTCCAACACTCCTTTGCTTGAGATCCTCATGAACTCAATCTCTTTTATATCTTTCTTCACAATGTTAGCATAAGCAAGAGCTTTTCTCAAAGAAATTCTTTCCATGGCAGCATTCATTACTTTGATTATTGACATGAAATACTTTCGATCATTCTTCGCCACTTCAGAAGATACTTTATCAAATTCTTGAACAGACAAAAATGAAATGTAGCTCGGATGCAGCAGTTTAAGCTCAAATACACCAAACAATGAGATCATATCTTTATCCCAGTCATCAAGGTTTCGAACTAATTTCAACTCAAAAGTATCTGAATTATAAAACCATCTCAAAACTGGTTTTGTCTTTTGTGAACCATCAATCACCTTCAATCTAGGAGAAGTGACTTTTTTCAAAAAAATTGATCACTATAAGCATCCAAAAACCTTTCTTCTTCTTCCGGATTCTCAGTAATTTTTCTTTTACTTTTGAAAGACTGAAAGTAATGTTTATCCTCTTGATCACATCTTGTGTTTAAATAAGACTCCATTCTTGTCATACCTACATTCAGGAGTTTAATAAAATTTTCTCCTCGATTTGATTTTGAAGGATTTATCAAAGGCAACTTATTTATTTCCTTTAAATCTTGCACTGGTAAGGCTATGATGCTCGTGTAAAAATGATAAACATCACAAATAGCGTTTACACGTTTGATCAAAAATGCATCAAACACCTCATCATACTTCCATGCTACTATTTTCACATTCTTTGTAGAATCTGGCACAATCATTGCATTGAGCAATTCAGAAATTGATTGGCCTTTTTGCAAAACGTTTCTAACTAGATCACCAGCAGTCCGAGCTTTGTTCCATAATTACTTTTGCTCGACTGACACTTCATAAGCTTGTTTTTCATTCTCAGGGAATAACTTTATTAACTCTTTCCTTCTCTCATGTCCACTTCTGATTAGCTCCATATTCTTTATTTCTTGAGGCTTCAAGATTCTTGTTCATTTTGTGATCTCAAGATATTAAGGATTATCTATATCAAGCACAATCATTCTATTGGTTTGCTTCTTAGTCTCTTGAAAACTCCACACCAAATTTCTCAATGACTCTGCTTGTAATCTATTGAGCTTCTTCCTTGCATAGTTACATGATTGTAACCATGTACTTAAAGTAGTAACATTCATATCATTTGGATCTGGATGGTGCAATTTAGAAGTTGAAAGTTCATCAACATTGATGCTTTCACTAATAGGATTCCATTCACCATGTTCAACAATAATCTCGTTGGGATCTACAGGAGCACTTGATTCAGCAGTTACACACTTCTCGTATTCTTTGTTAATTTGAGATACTGTCAATCCATCAAGAAATACTCTATTATATTTCATCCTGATTAAGTAATTATACTTATCTTCAATATCCATAGGAATGACTTCAGCATATTCTTTAATAGGAGAATAATTTGCTTCAACCAAATCTTCATCTTCAAATACTTCATCGTACCATGCATCATTAAATTCTGAGTCTATGTCATCAAGAGCTTCTATCTTCTTTTGAGTTTTAGACTCTCCTTCTTCTTCAAGTGTAGGTTCATCAACAATCTTTTGCACTTTTGATGATGATTCAGGTAAAACTGATACATCAATGTCATCAATTTCCCTTTTACCTTTATCTACTTCTGATATCTTCTCAACATTTGTTGGAGTTGCTTCAGATATCATCATCACTTTAGGAGATGGAGATTTTGCACTTTCTTTTAATTTCTCAAATTCTTCTTTCAATAAATCATGGCTTTCTTTCAACTTCTTAAATTTTTCTTCCATAATATCATAATCTATAAGCATTACTTCAAAATTTTGAATATTTGCTTCTTTATCCTTTTCAAGTTCAGCAATCACTTGATTTTTCTTTAGTAAATCTTCTTTCAGCTTATCATTTTCTTCTTTCAATTCCTCAATAAGCTTCAATTGCTTAGAGTTTTCTTCTTTCAAATCATCAATAATCTGTTGAACATTTGTTTCTTTAGCCATATGAACATCTTGTTGAAAATCATTTTGAATCTCAGCTTCAAAAACTTCAAAATCTTGAACATTTTCAATGTCCTATTGAATATTAGCTTCAACATTTCCTTCAATCATCTCAATGATCTCTTCAACAGTTAATTCATTTTCATTTTCACATTCAACCTGTTCAGCTTCATGTATATCATCATCAACATGTTCAGATTCATGAACAACATCTTCATGAACTTCTTCCACTTCATTATCATCATTACCACCATCATTATTATCATCATCATCATCAGAAGAACTTGAACTTTCATCATCAACATTCTCATCATCATTTCCTTCATCTTCATCATCATTAGAAGGTTCTTGAGGTAATTCTTCAATAAGTTCATTTGGATCAATTGGTTCTTCCTTAGTCAAATGAAAGTGATCTATAGCAATATCCACCTCATCATTAGCAACATTTCTCATGTATTCAAACATGGGTACATTTTGTGCACCTGTGATCATAGCAAGTCTTTTATAAGAAATTTTTGACATATGCTCCAGAATCATTATCTCTCCACTAAAACCATGAACATGAATGTCTGGATACTCTTCATTAATTATCATTTGTAAGAATCTAGGATACATCAAGTACTTATTCCTGATTCCTTTCTCCAGATTGAAAATAAAACCATTTAGAATCCATTTTGACATGTTAAACCTTTTGTTTGTTGCAAGAGCTGCAATCGGAGATGCTATGTCAACTGGAAAAGAATTCCATCCTGCACTTCTCTTTGACATGTAGTGCTGAAAGATATAACATGTAGCTTCCACTGATTATACACTCATGCTCTGAAGAATTGTTTCTTAGGGAAATGGTTTGGGTGACCCATAGCCATAAATGTTTCTCTACATTCATTGAAAGATAATTCCGCCAAATCATCAGGGTCATTATGTCCCAACCTTAATGCTTCTCTAATTGAGTCTTCAAAAACTTCAATCATTCTCACATTAGTAATAAACCCCCTTACAACCTTTCTACCATCATCATTGAGTTCAACTGTAGCTGTGTTCCAAAACTTCTTTATCAATCTTGCATATATGACTGGCTGATAGCACATAGCATATACATATTTAGTTCTCAATAGGAACCTAATCATTTCTTCATAGCTAACAGCCTCTTGTAGTTCTTCATTTAGTAAAGCTGCTACATTATGCTTTGGCTCAAATTTTAACTCAGTCATCTACAAAAATTTGAAACAAGAGATTTAGACACTTTGACTTTTAACACTTAAAATCAATGAAATTTATTGAAATTTTAAAGAATTAGCATGTTTTATCAATTTTTTTTAATCTAACTTGCACTTAAAAAAAATTCTAAGTGTTTACATGGTCTGTTCAAGAACAAAATGCATTCAAGTTAGTATGAAAGTGGTATAAAACACATTAAATCAATAAATTCTTATCAAAAATAGATTTTAACATGATTTTATGATTAATTTTTCATTTTATAAAAAAAAATTCAAATTTGACCTTTCATCTTCAACATTCGACTGATGAACATTCATCATCAGGAACAATTTCGATTAACAACTGATTTGAATGTATCAACATGCTTGAAATCAAGTTTATATTAACAATCAATCATTAATTTTATTTCTTATATCCATTTTATTCAACAATTTCACATATTTCAGATGACTAGGGTTCATGCCCGAATACCATTGAAACGCCCAATCAAATTCGACCATTAAACATGAAATTTGTGTGATTTTGTTCAAGAAATTACGTTTATAAACAGTAATACTCACTATCGAACGCAATTTTATAACTTAAATCAATCACAATCTGAAAATCATAGCTAATCGACAGTCGGGTGTGAGAGAATAGGGTATTTTGAGTGAATGAATCGACTGAAATCACAAAGTGTTGTATTTATACTAAGTGAAATTTTTAGGCGAATGAGCACTGTTTATGCGCATGAGGCTAAATTTTTCACTAAAAACTTAGGCGCATGAGAACTGTTTGCACGCATGAGGTTAGGTGCATGAGCACTGTTCAGACACATAAGCACTGTTTAGGCGCTTTCGCACTGTTCAGGCGCATGAGAATACCTAAAATGCCCAATACTTGGAAAAAAATTTTACTTGAAATGCCCACTTGAAAGCTAGGTACTGTGTAGATGCATGAGGATTTGTGAAATGCCGAACTGTGACATCCGGTAATTTATCATTACCAAACTCCGTTAGTTCCGTTAAGTCTTGCATACACGTGTCGTGAGCACACACTCGTTGTCGTTGAACGTTGGTGACGTTGATTATGCAAAAAAAGTTGCGATTTTGATGCGTTGTTCATAGGTTACTAATAATAGTAACTTTATTTGCATGAATATGGTGATTTGATGATGAATTGATGTGTTTAATGTGTTTGTGATGATGATTGGGTGTTAGATTGATGATATGAATGTTGGAAATCCAAGAATGAATGTTGTAGTTCATCTCTTACTAAAAGTAGTAACTTTTGGTTAGAAAGATTGATGAATTATGATGATTGGATGTTGTTGATCATGTCTAGATGTTAACATGAGCTTGAATTGGTATATTAGTAATGAATTCATGAATGTATTGGGTGTTTGTTAGATTTTGGGATGTGCTTTCCCAAAAGGGAAACTTTATTTGCAAAAATTCTTTAATATGATGGTTTGAGTATGCTTGGGACATTAGGATCATGATAGTATGTTCATGGATGGTTTCTAAGGTAGTAGAATATATTGTTTGGGTGTATGAATGTTTATTGGGTTAATTAGTAGGTTTGGCCTGTTTGTGAGATTACATGGATATGGGTAATAGGGGTTATGATAGGCTATTGTTTGGATAGTGGTTGATCATGGTTGAACATCTTGGGTGATAAGAATTCTGTTAAATGGTATGTTGATGGTCATCATACACGCGTGTGAATTTGAGGCCCCTACTTAGTAGGAATGGAAGGTTTAGGGTGTGAAGTCGTGAGTGGCTTCACATGGCATGTTGTGTATGATTTGATTCTATGTATGATGCATTAGTTGTGTTGTAGCTATGTTGAGCATGATAATTGTTTGAGATTCGCATGACTTGTATGATATCTGGCTGTATGATGATCTAGGTAGTACATGTGATTAATGAATTGTCATATGTGATCAGTTTGTATGTAAATCATGTGTGATGTATTGTTATGCTTGTTTGAATGGAATTTCATCTATAATGTCACCAATGGGTCAAACGGGTCAACTGGGTCAAATGTGTCTTGTCTTCTAAAACCTTGAGTTCTTTGGTTTGTAGAGCACTTAGGGTTTCATTATGATTCTGTGTACACGTACTTATGTACTCATATGTTCTAGGTGACCTCTGAGGGTTGTATATCCACTCTTTCTTGTCAAGTTAAGCCTTAAGTAATTTCTTACGAGCATTAGGTGAGTATGAGCCCTACTCTTTTACATACTCTCTTTTGGGGGAGATAGCATACTGGTTTTACAAACGCTTTATTAATATGAGTTATGTATAGTATAGTGCTGAATACCATGAAAGTCCTCACACTTTCGGATTGTTAATAATGATGATTAGCGGGAAATCTTAGGTAGTACTACTGGGTCTGACGAGCCCCACCTGTGCGACTCGAGGTCAAACGGGTGCAATTTTGTCCTAACACAGACATCATCACGACCTGGTAAGTCATGACGGGAGGCAACAAACGAAACACAGTCAGCTTCAATAGCGAAATCACTATGATTATTACTAATGAACATAGACTAGCTATCTATTTCAATACACCTCTTATATTTTGCAACTGTTACTGTTTTATGATTAACGCAAACTCTTGAACTCACCAACCATTGTGTTGACTCTTTTAGTATGCTATTCTCAGGTTGAGGTTACCATTGCCTAGGAGCACGTCCACGGGTCAGCATCATTGTGGTTGTCAGCATGATTGAAACTTATTTTGGTTTGGTTATTAAACATTTAAGTAATTATTGGTATTACTTTGGGCGCGTGTGTTTATGCATTTTACATTATATTGTTTTACTTTGGTCTTTATGGTTTATTAAATGCTTCCGCATAATTTAAAGTTAAACTCTGATTTTGAATGTTTGTTCATATAGAGTCGTTCTGAGTAACTAATGACTGAGATCCTGGTATGTCACATGCCTCGCGGTAAAACCCCGCAAGTGGATTTTGAGGGTGTGACAGATTGGTATCAGAGCCATTGGTTATAGGGAACTAGGTTGCATACACACTAGACTATAACCGCACAGTTGTTAGTTACTTGTCACTTATTTCCTTACTGTATACTCATTGGCATACGCATCACGTACTTCGTAGCATGGCATCGTCATCCAGAAATTTAGTCAAGAGACCTGCACGGTCTGAGTCACCTCCTACTTCTCCTGTACCTGATAGGGGATTTAACTGGCCCTGACAACCTTATCCTCCTGGCGAGATAGACTAGGATCAGCCTTTCATACCTCTTGAGCTCGATCCTTCGTGGAACTGGGATTTCTACCCCACCTACATAAACCGTATGGCTTATAGAGAGCGTGTACCACCAGTAGCCCATACTCGACCTAGGACTAGGTCATCGACAGCCTCTGCATTGCCTACTCTTCCTACATTGCACATCCCTCTTGAGCAGGCGTTTCCAGCTTTGGTAGCCACTCTAGACACAGAGCGATAGGGTATCCGAGGACTCACTGATGAGAACTCTGCCTTACGATCTGAGATGCGTCAGTTGCGCTACCAGGTAGAGACACTTCAGGAGCAACTCTCGATGGCCATTGGTGGACATCATACCCTGGCAGGCAATGTTGTAGCACTTACTGGGCGCACGGACGCGTAGGATCACCATAACATAGTGATCGATGATAGGTTTACTGATTTAGAGGCACAACTGGCAGCACTTCAGGTTGCTGAAGCCCCTGCACCTTTGGTGGACCCTGATGAGGAAGACCGGGAAGAGGAACCAGAGGAAGCCCCCGAAGAGGAACAAGCAGAGATGGATGAGGACAGTGACGGATCTGATGTGTTGGACTGATTCTACTCTTATATGACTTAGACTATATAGTGTTTCTTCTCTTTGAAACGTATGTGGCAAGGGTTGTTTCCCACCCAACTGAAAAACTCAAATTTTGACATTGATGGAATACTTTGTGACTTATTTACAATTTATTTATCTTTGGTTATTATTTATATTATAAATGTTGTGGTTGTGATGAAATCCTTATTTCTTATTATTTACTGTACCTTAATGAGATTAATGTGTTGGATGTTACTCATTATTGTATTTATGAATGTAAAGTGAAATATGGACGGACGTGGAAGAGGACATGGACGAGGTCGTGGACGTGGCGCCGGAGGTCGTGGTGCCGGTGCCATAAACATGACACCTGCAGAGTTGGCTGTCCTAATTAACGAGCACGTACAGGCAGCAGTGGCTGCTGCCCAAACCGGACAACCAACAGGTAAATGATAAAAGAGGTTTAACCAATTATCCTAGTTACTTGTCTGGGATACCTGACTAATGTATGGTTTGTCGAAACAGGACCTCCACCTTGTACTTACAAGTCCTTCGTGGATTGTAAACCTCACACCTACAGCGGGATGGAAGGAGCCATGGGATTAGTATGGTGGTTTGAGAAAACTGAATCCGTATTCGCGAAATGTAACTGTCCGCCAGCTGACCAAGTGAAGTTCATAACCGAAACACTTGAGGGTGCAACATTTTCTTGGTGGAATGCCCAGGTGCAAATGTTGGGTCAAGCCATGGCCAATGAACTACCCTGGGATGAATTTAAGGGGACTATGACCGAAGAATACTACCCCCGAAATGAAGTACAGAAGATGGAGATTGAGTTCTGGCAACTCAAAATGCAAGGCTCAGAGATTGAAGCCTACACGACCCGTACTTATGAGTTGGCCACATTATGCCCGAGAATGGTCAATGAAATGCACAAGAGAGTCGAGCACTACATACGTGGACTGGTACCCGAAATTTAGAGTATGGTAACTGCTTCCAACCCCACTACCATACAGCAGGCTATCCGGACAGCCCACAGGCTGACTGACCAGGCAGTTGAGCAAGGATGGTTACCCAAACGGGGCGCGGTTGCTAATGTGCTCTACAACAAATGAAAGTGGGAGAACATTAGTAACAAAGGTTCATCCTCCAGCAACCAACCACAACAACAGCAGCAACAGGTACAACAGCAGCAACAACCTCCCCAGTAACAAAGGAGGTTTGTTAACAACCGAAAATTCAATCAGTCATCCTCGGCATTGCAGGGACAAGGAGGCTATGTGGGGAAAAGTCCCAAGTGCAATCAATGCAACTATCATCACACCGGCAGGTGTGATAACTTCTGATGCCAATGCTGTGGTAAAGTTGGGCATGCAGCAAAGGACTACCGGGGTGAACTAATGAAGAAGCCTCAACAATCACAAGAAACTCCGAAAGGTTGTTTCGAGTGCGGAAAAGAAGGTCATTACAGGCGCAATTGTCCATAGCTTAGGAGAAATGGAAATGGCGGGAACAACACTGGCAATAACAACAACGGCAACAACAATAACAAAAACAATGGTAATGGCAACAACAATGGTGGAAATAATAATGGAGCCAAAGGGAGAGCATTCTTCATTGGCTCAGGTGAGGCTTTAAACGATCCTACAACAGTAACTGGTAAATTCTCGGTTAATGGTCATTTTGCTACCGTATTATTTGATACTGGAGATGATAGAAGCTTTATTTCCACTAAGTTTAGTAGTCTTTTAAGTGATATGCCTTCAATATTAGAATCTAAGTACATCGTAGAGTTACCTGACGGTAAACAGATTCACGTGACACATATCCTTAGAGGCTGCAAGATAGAACTTGCTGGTCATACCTTCGACATAGATCTCAAGCCTATCACACTTGGAAGCTTCGATGTAGTAGTCGGCATGGATTGGCTTTCTGACAAGCAAGCGAAAGTCATATGTCATGAGAAGGTTATGCGGATTCCTAATGGTGAAGAAATTCTCTCGCTTAAAGGTGATAGGGGTGGTGCAGTGATGAGCATCATCTTGTTCATGAAGGCACAGAAGTTGTTACGGAAAGGTCGTCTAGCCATATTGGCACTTGTCACTGATAATCAGACAGAGTTTCCCGATTATCAGTGACAAGTGCCAATATGGCTAGACTACCACCTGTGGTTTCAACTTGTCACTGATGAGCATCATCCCTGTGGTTTGTGATCATGTTTGAACATCTTGGGTGATAAGAATTCTGTTAAATGGTATGTTGATGGTCATCATACACGTGTGCTAATTTGAGGCCCCTACTTAGTAGGATTGGTAGGGTTTAGGGTGTGAAGTCGTGAGTGGCTTCACATGGCATGCTGTGCATAATTTGATTCTATGTATGATGCATTGGTTGTGTTGTAGCTATGTTGAGCCTGATAATTGTTTGAGATTCGCATGACTTGTATGATATCTGGCAGTATGATGATCTAGGTAGTACATGTGATTAATGAAGTGTCATATGTGATCAGTTTGTATGTAAATCATGTGTGATGTATTGTTATGCTTGTTTGAATGGGATTTCATCTATAATGTCACCAACGGGTCAAACGGGTCAACTGGGTCAAATGTGTCTTGTCTTCTAAAACCTTGAGTTCTTTGGTTTGTAGAGCACTTAGGGTTTTATTATGATTCTGTGTACACGTACTTATGTACTCATGTGTTCTAGGTGACCTCTGAGGGTTGTCTATCCACTCTTTCTTGTCAAGTTAAGCCTTAAGTAATTTCTTACGCGCATCAGGTGAGTTCATGCCCCACTCTTTTACATACTCTCTTTTGGGGGAGATAGCACACTGGTTTTACAAACGCTTTATTAATATGAGTTGTGTATAGTACGATATAGTGTTGATTACCATGAAAGTCCTCACACTTTCGGATTGTTAATAATGATGATTAGTGGGAAATCTTGGGTAGTACTATTGGGTCTGACGAGCCCCACCTGTGCGACTCGAGGTTAAACGGGTGCAATTTTGTCCTAACACAGACATCGTCATGACCTGGTAAGTCGTGACGGGAGGCAGCAAACGAAACACAGTCAGCTTCAATCGCAAAATCACTATGATTATTACTGATGAATATAGACTAGCTATCTATTTCAATACACCTCTTCTATTTTGCAACTGTTACTGTTTTATGATTAATGCAAACTCTTGAACTCACCTACCATTGTGTTGACTCTTTTAGTATGCTATTCTCAGGTTAAGGTTACCATTGCCTAGGAGCACGTGCACGGGTCAACATCATTGTGGTTGTCAGCATGATTGAAACTTATTTTGGTTTGGTTAATAAACATTTAAGTAATTATTGGTATTACTTTGGGCTCGTGTGTTTGCGTATTTTACATTATATTGTTTTACTTTGGTCTTTATGGTTTATTAAATGCTTCCGCATATTTTAAAATTAAACTCTGATTTTGTATGTTTGTTCATATAGAGTTGTTCTGAGTAACTAATGACTGAGATCCTGGTATGTCACACGCCTCGCGGTAAAACCCCGCACGTGGATTTTGAGGGTGTGACACCAACACTTAACCAAAATTTTCAGACCAATGACAACTGTTTAGACGCATGACAACTGTTTAGTCGCATGGCAATTGTTTAGCCGCATGAGGTTGTCTGAAACGCCCAACACACTTGTGCAAATTCTGAAATATCATCATGCTCCTAATTTTGGACTTTTGAACACTGTTTAGGCGCATGAGATTGCTTTCATGTGTCTAACACTTGTAATATTCAGTCTTCCACCTGAACACTGTTTAAACACATTAGTACTATTCACATACTAATTTTTAAACAATTTGATAAATTTTGACTTTCACCCAGAATTTTCATAATTGACCCTCAATTTTGAACTTTTGACATTTCAAACTTTTTATTTTTATTTTTGATCATTTTATGTTTTGAACTTTTTATATTGTTTATTAATTATTCAAAAACAATTTTCCATCATTTTAGTCTCTAATTTTAACAAATAATCACATATTACAATGTTGCAAGAAGCTTTTCCACTTTAAAATGTTTTTCAGGTTCATTTTACATTATTTCAAACACACACATGCTTGAACTTTTTAGCTTCATCCTTTCCATTCAAAACACTAAATTTTGATTTTTTTTTCATATCTTGAAATTGAATAATTTTCTCTTTGACACATTACTGTATACTCTTTTTACTCCCCCCTAAACTTTTAAGTTTAACAAAACTTAGAAGTTTCTTGAATTTGTCACAAGAAGATCACACTAATCATTATTAATATGCCTGCACATAGAAAACATGCAAAAATCAAAATTAAAGCAGAATAAAAATCTAATATTTACAATTGAATCAATATCTGCAGTGCGATCATATCAGTTAAAATCAGCACATTAAACAAAAAAATTGATGGATAGTCGTAGACAGTGAATAAATCCTGATCAAGTGTGTTCCAGGTCAGCATTTCTGCAGTAAAGGAGACACAAGATCTAAGGACAGAAAATGAGTGCATTTAGCATGATATTCAGCACACCTACTTTTTCAATTCTTGGATTGTTTAAGGTATAATTAGATATGACATTATGCAGTCACACTTAGACTTAGAGAGGTTAATTCTCATAAAGATATGCAAGAAGTCACTTTTCTCAACATGTTAACCTGACATATACTATAACCAGATCTCATTTGGTGTTTGTACACATTGGCATCTTGTTGCATCAGTGAGAATATCCAGGTCTGTAATCACTTACAACAAAGGATATCTCATCACTTCAGGTCTATGATTTCTCATAACAAAGAAGTGTTAGATGC
Organism: Flaveria sonorensis; assembly: GCA_025506505.1. Classification (NCBI taxonomy): domain Eukaryota; kingdom Viridiplantae; phylum Streptophyta; class Magnoliopsida; order Asterales; family Asteraceae; genus Flaveria; species Flaveria sonorensis. The sequence continues at coordinate 13,774,681 of CM046431.1, read as the reverse complement.
TTTAGATAATTAGAGCTCAATGGTTATTCATATCACCGCCAGTTGTGAGATTATGTCTTAACAAGCAATCAATTTAAGAAATCAACACTACTCATTAGTGCTAAGATAGACAGACATGAATGCATGAGTGATTTAGTTTAATCACAAGAATTTACTTTTTCAGTCTAATTGCATGAACTTACTTGCACATCATATCTGATCACGTCAGACTTTATTATCGAGTGAAGTATGCAACTGATCATACTAATGTATCTATCATTTCTCACATATTGCAAAGATAGATTCATCCTAAATAATGAATTAACAAAGAAAAACTCTATTTTTGTAGTTTTTGTTTTATATTTTTATCTTTTGATTTTTCAATTTTCTATTTTTGTATTTGGTTTTGCTTTTTCTAAGAAACATGCACACACAAAATACAATTAGGCAATAAACTTTGATAGTTTCTCTTGCTGTGTCCTATTCAGGTAAGGGAGGGTTCTGATCATATTTAGACTCAATTAACTGAAATGCTCAAAACCAATTTTTAAAAATGGTTAATAAGACCAATTGACTCTACCAACTACTCAAACCATCCTGGTAAGAAGGCTTTATTAAAAAGATCAGCCAACTATTTTTCAGTTGCAATTTGAATCAGAATGATTAAACCTTTTTCAGAGTTATCTCAGAGAAAATGATATTGAATCTCGATATGTTTTGTTTTTGAATGTTGGACAGGATTAGCTGTAATGAACATAGTAGCAGTGTTATCAATGTAAATTGGAGTTTTAAGAAATTTGAACCAGTAATCCAGCAGTTGGTTTTGTAACCAAAGGATTTGAGAACATCCTGCTGAAGCAGCTATGTACTCAGCTTCTGCGGTTGAAACGGAGACGTTTGTTTGTTTCTTACATTGCCATGAGACTAATTTGGGTCCTAAAAACTGACACCCACCCGGAGTTGATTTTCTATCTTGACAACATCCTCCATAATCACTATCAGTATACCCATATAACTCGAAGTTCCTTCATAAGGATACCATAACCCTAAGGCCGGTTTTCCTTTGAGATATCTGAATATGCGTTTGACAGCAATTAAGTGAGATTCCTTCGGGTCTGATTGATACCTTTCACAGACACAAACAACATACATTATGTTAAGTCTAGATGCAGTAAGATACATCAATGAACCAATCATAGATCTGTATAAAGTTTGGTCTATAGATTTTCCTTTTGGATCAGGCTCAATCTTTGTGTTTACGTCAGCTGGAGTTCTTATGGACTGACAATCTTGCAGTTTAAATTTCTTCAAGAGTTTGTCAACAAACTTCTCTTGATTTATGAATATTCCATCTGCAGATTGCTTGATTTGAAGTCCAAGAAAGAAATTTATTTCTCCCATAGAACTCATTTGAAATCGAGACTTCATGATTTCTTCAAATTCATTGCATAATTTCGAACTTGTAGAACCAAATATGATATCATCAACATACACTTGTACACATAAAAGATCATCAACATCCTTCTTGATAAACAGAGTCGGATTGATTTTCCCTCACGTGTATCCATGTTGGATTAAGTGCTATGATAATGTTTCATACCAGATTCTAGGGGCTTGATGTAAACCATTCAAAGTTTTGCTAAGCTTGTACACACGAAGTGGAAATTCTGAATCTTCAAAGCCCGGAGGTTGCTTTACGAACACATCATCGGTGATTGGTCCATACAATAAAGCACCTTTCACTTCCATTTGATACACCTTGAATTTCATGAATGATGCATAAGCCAGGAAGACACGAATTGATTCAAGTCTTGTAACTGGAGCAAATACTTCATCATAATCTATTCCTTCTTCTTGAGTGTATCCTTGTGCAACGAGTCTCGCTTTATTTCGAATAATAATTCCTCGATCATCTATTTTGTTTTTGAACAACCATCTTGTACCTATGGCATTTTCTCCTTCAGGTAAATCCACAAGATTCCACACTTCTTGTTTGCGGAATTGCAATAATTCTTCTTGTATAGCCTCAATCCAACTATTGTCCTTTAACGCTTCAGTAACATTTTTAGGAACAATTTGAGAAAGAAAACACGAGTATAAGCAAAGATTTGCTTGTTCTGATTTACTTCTTGTTGTTCTCTCATTCAATGGACCAATAATCTGAGATGTTGGATGGTTCTTGTGAATAGATGTTGGAATCTCATTCCCTTGAACATGAACATCCAGATTGGTTTGTTTCAAGTTAGAAAGCTGATGTAATAGGTTCGAAGAATGTGGATTGAAATTGGGAACTTGAGTCGGTGAGTTGATGAAGTAATCAAGATTACCGGTACCAACTATATCACCAGAGATAGAGGACGTTCCAGACTCAGGTTGAATAATTTCTATACCATCATTAGGAATAGGTTGTGAAACATCTTGATTTTCTGAAACGAAATGATCTTCATCTTGTTGAGAGAAATCATCATTATTATCAAATCGAATTATTGATTCTTTGACAAAAGAGAAAAATGGATAATCTAGGCTTGAGTCATCCATATCATCAGAATCTGAATCATCACTGAAAGAACCGAGATCTCCTTGAGGTTTCCTCTCACCTGTAGAATCAAGCAAGTTAGATTGATTAAACAAGTTAGATTGAAAAGAGTTTGACAATGAATCTAAATCAAATAACCAAGCTGGACCATTTGAAACTGATGGAAAAGAATTTTCAAGAAATTTAACATTGAATGTTTCAAGTATAACATTTGTCCTAGAGTTATAAACTCGACAGGCTTTTGAAATCGATGAATATCCAATGAAAAATCCTTCATCAGATTTTGAATCAAAATTTCCTAGATGATCACTTGAATTTAAAATCAAAACTGGACAACCAAAAGATTTAAGAAAATCTATGTTTGGTCCTGCCAAACATCAACTCATAAGGAGTTTTCAGTTTGTCTTTCACAGCAAAGTTCTGTTCTTCCTTTCAGCAACTCCATTTTGTTATGGAGTTCTGGGAGCACTGAACTGATGAGCAATTCCTTTTTCTGCACAGAACATGTCACTATTAGCATTTTTTAATTCCATTCCATTATCACTTCTTATTATTTTTACTTGTTCTAATTGGTTTTCAACTTTTGTAATGAATTCTTTTAATAATTCAGCCGTTTCAGATTTAGCATTTAAAAAGAAAACCCATGAAAATCTTGTAAAGTCATTAATGATAACTAAACAATAAGATTTTCTTCCAATACTCTTCACATTTGTTGGTCCGAAAAGGTCCATATGCAACATCTGGAGAGGTTTGGAATTTGAGTTTATTTGCTTGGGCTTATAAGATGCTCTGTGTTGCTTCCCCTTTAAACATGCTGAGCAGAGATCAGTAGTGGCAAACTTCTTTGATGGAAGGCCGATAACATGATTTCCTGCTACAAGCTTGTTCATATTCTTGAAATTAGAATGTCCGAGACGTCTATGCCAAAGCTGACTTTCGTCATTTGATGCTTGAGCAATAAGGCAAGTTGTTTAATGTAGATGGATCAACTTGAAACATATCCAGCTTATATATATCTCGATCCCGAACAGCTTTAACAACTACCCATTCTTTGCTAATCTGAAAACCTGGCTTCAAAATATAGCAATAAGAATCATCAAAAAGAACAGAATATGATTTTCACAAATTTGGGAAACGCTTAACAAATTAAAGTTCAACTGTGAGCAGAAGTTGACTTTATCAAAGCTTATTATCTTGTTGGATACTGTTCCCTCAACTGTGATTTTTCCTCCTGCATCACCACCGAAGGCGACGTGAGTACCATCCTTTTACTTAAATTCTTGAACTAAGGCATGATTGCCTGTCATATGCCGGCTACACCCGCTATCCACATACCATGTGTTAATTGGTCTTCTCGGGCGCACCTGCATTTCAAGAACAATTAAGTTGAATTATCAACCCAAGCCGAGATGGTCTTGGGCTTGCCAAACTTGTCAACAATAGTAAATTGTTTAAAATGAAGTTTGCTCACATCCGGCTTGTTTTAAATGAAATTGCCAATTCTATGATTCACAAATTTTTGATCATTTTTAAGATAATTTATACCATTGAATTGACCAATTTTTGAAAAAATTTTATTTCCAAAATTTTTATTATTCCCAAAATTTTTATTATTCATTTTCACTGACCTTCGAATGAATTGATCGTGAATGAATTGTTTTGGTCTCACAGAGTCATTTCTTTTGAAATATTTCAAACCTAAGGAAGGTTGATTAGTTAATATTTGAAAACTGATAGTTGATTTCTTTTAAACTGAGGATTAACATAACCTTTGCTCAAATGTGTATTAGTAAATCCTTTCCTTGGCGAACTCTTTCTAAAGTAACAGTTTTCTGTATTGTGAGTTCTTTCTTCACAGAAGGTACAATACTTATTAAAATAACAATCTACAGTTGAGTGATTTCTCATATCACATATATGACAGCACTTGTTGAAAAAGCATTCAGCAGTCTTATGATTATACATGTCACAGGTGTGTTAAACAGATGTTTGTTAACTTATGGTGTTGACGCAACGTTTGATCCTTGTTTAGATTTAGGCGTCGAAAAGTTAATCTTTTGTTTTGGCAATTTGTTCTTTTGTATATTTGGTTTTGACTTTTGTACATGAACTGTATTCTTAGAATCCTTAGAAACAAAGCGTTTAACGTCAGCGGAAGTCTTCGAATCTGAACCTGTTTTCAGATCAGAGTTTGATTGGTTCTTAGGAGTTTGTTTAACTTCTTTAATTAAGTTCATGTTCAAATTACCACCAAACACAAATTTTATTGGTTTAAATTGACTTGCTTGATTTATTGTTTTTGTCTGATTTTCTTGACTCTTATTTTGATTAGTTTTATCTTTAGTCAATTTTCTTCTTCTTCTTTGGTTCCTTGATTTTGTAGAATTTGATTTTATCTGAGATTGAACATCTTCAGGTTCATTTTCTTTCCCTTTCTGATCTTTTTGGTCATAATAGCTTGAATCTTCAGATGTTTCTTCTTTTTGTTTTGCCTTATCTTTGTTTCTAATGATTACTTCCTTCAACACAGATTCTTTTGAAACAAAAATTTTCTTACTTTTCGGTCATGGTTCATATGATTTAACTTTTATTGGATGACCGTTTTTGATCTTTTCTGTATCCTTTTCTTCAAAGATTTCAATATTGATTTTCTCTTCTTCATTATCAGAAATCTTGTTGTTTTTGTTCTGGTAAGCTTTAAGTTTTGCTTTATTTTTAGGAGAATGATCATGCGTATTGAAGTTCTCTGGCAAAGTGATAGTTATAGATTCAGGCATTGGTTCGTGTATGAAACCTAAGCCTGCTTTTTGTTTGTCCTTTCGTTCACTTACCAGTTGTTCCACAATTGTTTTGGAGCTTTTTACTTTTGCTAGATCAACTTGTGTAGCAGCATGTGCTACTTTCTCCTGTTCAAAGTTCTTAGTCATTTCTTCAAGTTGTTTGGAAACAATTTCTAATTCTTTCAAAGTTTTGTTTCATGAAGTTTGTAGAGAAATGATCTTTTCATCTGATATTTTGTGATCATTTTTAAGTTTATTATGCATTAATTCCTCTTGCTTAAGCTTTTCACAGATTTTATAAGAATAAGTTCGATAAAATTATACATGTTCAAAGCAAGATTTGGTGCATAGTTTTTCTCTTACTTCAGCTGGTATTTCAGGATATTTAGGTGAAGAAGTCTTAGAGTTGGAAGATGAATTTTCAGCCTTTGGTTGATCTGACTTTGCCATCAATGCAACTTCTTCTAAATCCTCTTTAGGATCAGATTTATCACTCCAATCGTATTCTTCTTCTTCATTCTCAGAATCATATTTAGCCTTTGGATCACTATCTTCTGACTAATCTTCTCCTTGAACTTCTGCAATAAGAGATAATCTAGAGGTTAAGTCAGCTGTAAACTGCTCTGCATATGCACTCCAGTCGTATCCATCCTTGATGCTCACTACTAAAGCTTTCTTGGGTTCTTCAAAAGCTTTTGAGTCATCTTTAAGTTCAGGCATTGGTAAGCTTTGGTATGGCTTTTGGAATGTCTTCTGAGATGATTGTTGAAACCTCTGATTGCTTGAACTCGATTAACTATTTCCTCCTTTGTTTCTAGGAGCTTTGCATTCCCTTGAAAAGTGACCATAGCTATTACAGTTGAAACACCTTGACTTAGACTTGTCAAATCCAACAGTCTTGTTAGCACTTAGCTTGTAGTTCCTGTTGACATTAGAGTGTTTCTGAGTTTTGTATGCAATCATCACCATCTGCCAGTTTAGATCCATTTCCTCCACATCATCTGGATCCATTTCAAATAAGTCCTACAAAACAAAATCTAATTGAGTTAAATGACTACCTTGATAAGCTTGAAAACTAGCCATAAAAGCAGTAAAAGCAGATTTGGACTCTTCATCCTGTAATAGGATGTTAATGACATCTTTAACTTTGCTAGTTTTAGCAGAGTTAACATATGGAGTCTCAGTTTGAGGTTTAGAGCTTTGAGGTTTAGGAGGAGACTGAGGTTGAGTTTGAGATGCATAAGCAGGAGCACTTGTATATAAAGAATCTATAAAAAAACCCTGCTCCAAGAAACAGATCACCCTTTTCTTCTGGTAAATTCTCATTCTTTGCCAAAAAGGCATTCTCCATAGTGCTAGCTAGAGATGCAACATACTTGTATTGAGATATTGATGCTGCTCTATCATTGTTTCTTGAGCTTTCATCAATCTCCACTGACTCAATTTTTGCAATCAACAGATCAAGATCCATAGGAAATTTTTCAATGTGCTTCAACAATGTCACAGTTTGTTTCCATGAGGATGGAAGAGCATTAAGAAGCCTGAAGTTTAGATCTTTGAGATCATTTTTGATGCCAGCAGTAGACATCTCAGTTGTAAGTTGCACAAATCTATTCATCATTTGGTTTATAGTTTCACCAGATAAATGCTCAAACAGCTCTAACTGCTTCTTCAGTTTTTGCTTCTTGAGATCTTGAATCTCCTTGCCAACTTCACAAATTATCTTCAAAGCTTTATACATGGTATATCCAGTTTGATATCCATCAAGTCTAGTTAGTACTTCAAGTGGTAATCCTTTACACATCAAAGAATAGGCTTTAATATCATTCTTGACTTTCCTTAGATCATTGTGACATCCGGTAATTTTCCGTTACCAAACTCCGTTTGTTCCGTTAACTCTTGCATACACGTGTCGGGAGCACACACTAGTTGTCGTTGAACGTTGGTGACATAATAATAATTAATAATGTTAAACAATAATTTCTATGTTGATTATTAGTTGTGATTATGTGATTTAAATGTTTATTGTGAATTTTATCGCGTAACGTGGAAACGTGTGTATTTAATTCGTGGATTGTGTGACTAGTAAAGATAAAGCATATAATTGTTATTACTAGTTCATGTGTTTATTATTTTGGTTAAAAACATCTTAAAAGGGTGTTAAAAGCTTAATTTTATAAAATTACAAATTATAAGGGTTAAAAGGGTAATTATGAGTAATTAAAATAAAAAAAAACCCAACCCTAGCCCCCCACACCATTCTCGGCCGCGATCATCACCTCCACACACACACACCTGCGAATTCAACCTAGAACAAGCAATTGTGCTTCGGTTTTGGTCGATTCCAAGAACTACAACACGTTAGAGGTTTCAATTCTCATCCATTACGTGATTAAAGGTTAGTTTCTTTGTGGTTTTCATGGATTTTTAGTCTTGGCCGAACCCTAGTTCAAAACCTGCAATTGAAGGTCGATTCTTGTTTGTTTGGTGATGTTAATATGTTAGTTGGATTGTATATATGCTAGTTAACGTTGATTATGCAAGAAAGTTTGGATTTTGGTTGTTTGTTCACATGATCATCTTTGGCCGAGAGGTTGAGGCGATTTTGGATCAAATTGGATGTTGAATGTTGGTTGTTTGATGTTGTAATGATGCTAGTTAGGTTGTATGCATATTGGTTAACGTCGATTTTGCAAGAAAGCTTCGATTTTGATTTATGGTTCATAGGTTACTAATAATAGTAACTTTATTTTGCATGAATTGATGATTGGATGATGTATGATTGTTATGGATGTGTTTGTGATGATGATTAGATGCTAAGTTGATGTTATGAACAATTGAAAATCAAGAAGATGTGTTATAGTTCATACATTGCTAAAAATAGTAACTTTTGGTGTTGAAGGTTGATGAATCATGATGATTAAGTGTTGTTGATCATGTTTAGATGTTGTCATGGACTTGAATTGGTATATAATTGATGAATTCATGAATGTAGTGTGAGTTTGATGAATTTGGGATGAACTTTCCCAAAAGGGAAACTTTAATTGTGCAAATCCTTAAATTGGATGATTTGAGCATGTTTGGGATATTAGGACCATGCTAGTGTGTTCATGGATGGTTTCTAAGGTGATTAAATGTGTTGTTTAGGTTATATGAATGTTGATTTGGTTTGTTACCTGTTTTGGCCTGTTGTGATTCACATGACTTGTATGACAATTGGTTGTATGATGATCTAGGTAGTACATGTGGTTAATGATGTGCTATATGTAATCAAGTTGTATGTTGATCATGTATGACATACTGTTGTGTTAGTATTAACGAATTATCACCTATAATGTCACCAACGGGTCAAACGGGTCAACTGGGTCAAATGTGTCTTGTCTTTCTAAAACCTTGAGTTCCTTGGTTTGTAGAACACTTAGGGTTTCATGTTGATTTTGTGTACACGTGCTTATGTACTCTTGTATTCTAGGTGACCTTTGAAGGTTGTCTTTCCCTCTTTCTTTCAAGTTAAGCTCTAAGTTAATTCTTGCGCGTATCAGGTGAGTTCTTGCCCCACTTATTTTACATAATCTCTTTTGGGGGAGATAGCATACTGTTGATCACAAACGTTTTTATATATGAGTGTGTATAATATTGATATAGTGCTGTTTACCATGGAAAGTCCTCACACTTTCGGATTGTTAATATTGAATAGCGGGGAAATCTTGGGTAGTACTACTGGGTCTGACGAGCCCCACCTGTGCGACTCGAGGTCAAACGCGTGCAATTTTGTCCTAACACATATTCGTCACGACACGGTAAGTCGTGACGGGAGGCAACAAACGTAACACAGTCAGCTTCGATCGCGAAATCACTATGATTAATATTTTTATGTTAATAGACTAGCTATCTATTGCAATACACTACTTATGCTCTGGAAACTGTTGATTGGTTTATATTTTAACGCAAACTCTTGAACTCACCAACCATGTGTTGACTTGTTTAGTATGCTATTCTCAGGTTAAGGTTGCCAGTTGCCTAGGAGCACGCACACCAGCATCGTTGAGTTGTCTACATTGTTTGTTTACACATTTGGGTTTATTTTCCTATTAAACATTTGTGTTTGGGGCGCGTATGTTTTGCGCATTCTCTTTACATACTACTTGTTTTGAATTTTCTAGTTTTAAAAATGCTTCCGCAGTATTTTAAACGTTAACTCTGGTTTTGTTTATTAATCATATAGAGTCGTCTTGGTAACTAATGACTGATATCCTGGTATGTCACGCGCCTCGCGGTAAAACCCCGCACGCGAATTTAGAGGGTGTGACAGATTGGTATCAGAGCCATTGGTTATAGGGAACTAGGTTGCATACACACACTAGACTATAACCGCATAGTTGTTAGTTACTTATCGCTTACTCTCCTTACTGTATACTCATTGGCATACGCAACACGTACTTCGCAACATGGCATCGACATCCAGAAATTTAGGCAAGAGACCTGCACGATCTGAGTCACCTCCTACTTCTCCCGTACCGGATAGGGGATTTAACTAGCCTCGACATCCTTATCCTCCTAGTGAGATAGACTGGGATCAGCCTTTCATACCTCCTGAGCTCGATCCTCCGCGTAACTAGGATTTTTACCCCACTTACATAAACCGTATGGCTTATAGAGAACGCGTACCACCAGTAGCACCTACACGACCTAGGACTAGGTCATCAACCGCCTCTACTTTGCCTACACTTCCTACTTTGAGCATCCCTCTGGAGCAGGCATTTGCAGATTTGGTAGCCACACTGGACACAGAGCGACAGCGAATTAGAGGACTCACTGATGAGAACTCTGCATTACGATCTGAGATGCGTCAGCTGCGTTACCAGGTAGATACGCTTCAGGAGCGACTTTCGATGGCCATTGGTGGACATCATACTCTGGCAGGCAATGTGGTAGCACTTAGTGAGCGTATGGACGCACAGGATCACCATAACATAGTGATCGATGATAGGTTTGCTGATTTAGAGGCACAGCTAACAGCACTTCAGGTTGCTGAAGCCCCTGCACCTTTGGTGGACCCTGATGAGGAAGAATACTGCCCCCGAAATGAAGTGCAGAAACTGGAGATTGAGTTCTGGCAACTCAAAATGGAAGGCTCAGAAATTGAAGCCTACACGACTCGTACTCATGAGTTAGCCACTTTATGCCCAGGGATGGTGAATGAAATGCACAAGAGGGTGGAGCATTATATACGGGGATTGGTGCCTGAAATTCAAAGTATGGTAACTGCTTCTAACCCCACTACCATACAACAAGCTATCCGAACATCCCACAGGCTGACTGATCAGGCAGTTGAGAAAGGATGGTTACCCAAACGGGGTGCGGTGGCAAGCGTGCCCGACCAGAAACGCAAGTGGGATGGTTCAAGCAACAAGGGATCGTCATCCAGTAGCCAATCTCAACCTCAACAACAGCAGCAAAGTCAGCAACAGCAACGGAAGTTTGATAACAACCGAAGCTTCAACCAGGCGCACTCAAATCAAGGACCCGGCGGGTATGGTGGAAGACTGCCGAAGTGCAACCGGTGTAACTACCACCATGTGGGTCGATGTGATAACTACAAGTGTCAACGATGTGGGAAGATTGGTCATGCAGCCAAAGACTGTCGGGGTGAATTGATGAAGAAGCCACAACAATCACAAGAAACTCCGAAAGGTTGTTTTGAGTGTGGAAAAGAAGGCCATTACAAACGCAACTGTCCCCAGCTTAAGAGGAATGGTAATGGTAACAACAACAATGGGAACAACAACAATAATAACAATGGCAACAACAATAACAACAACAATGGTAATGGCAACAACAATGGAGGCAATAACAACAATGGAGCCAAAGGAAGAGCCTTCGTCATTGGCTCAGGTGAGGCTCTAAACGATCCTACAACAGTAACTGGTAAATTTTCGGTTAATGGTTGTTTTGCTACTGTATTATTCGATACCGGAGCCGATAGAAGTTTCGTGTCCACTAGGTTCTGTAGTCTTTTAAGTGATATGCCCTCAGCCTTAGAATCTGAATACACCGTGGAGTTAGCTAACGGCACACAGATTCACGTAACGCATATTCTTAGAGACTGCAAGATAGAGCTTGCTGGTCATACATTCACCATAGATCTCATGCCTGTTACACTAGGAAGTTTCGATGTGGTAGTAGGCATGGATTGGCTTTCCGATAAACAAGCAGAAGTCATATGCCACGAGAAGATCATACGGATTCCCCTTGGTGAAGAAGTCCTTACGGTCAGAGGTGATAGGAGTGGTGCGGTGATAGGCATCATCTCGTTTATGAAAGCACAGAAGTTGTTACGAAAGGGTCGACTGGCCATATTGGCACTCGTCACAGATAAACAGATCGAGGAAAAGAAGATAGAGGATATCCCCGTAGTTCGTGAGTTTCTCGAGGTGTTTCCGGAAGACCTTTTCCGTGATTACCGCCTCATCGTCAGGTTGAATTCCAGATTGAGTTGACTCTAGGAGCCGCTCCAATTGCGAGAGCACCGTACCGGTTAGCTCCGAACGAACTGCAGGAATTATCCGCTCAACTACAAGAGTTGTTGGATAAAGGGTTCATCCGACCGAGTTCGTCGCCCTGGGGAGCGCCAGTTCTATTTGTGAAGAAGAAGGATGGTACATTTCGAATGTGCATTGACTATAGGGAACTGAACAAGGTTACTATCAAGAATAGATATCCGTTACCTCGTATCGATGATTTGTTTGATCAACTACAAGGATCAAGCTATTACTCCAAGATTGACCTGAGGTCTGGGTATCATCAGCTGAGAGTTCGAGAAGAGGACATCTTGAAGACTGCTTTCTGTACACGATATGGTCATTATGAATTTTTGGTCATGCCATTTGGGTTGACGAATGCACCAGCAGTATTCATGGACCTCATGAATCGCGTGTGCAAACCCTATCTTGATCAGTTTGTTATCGTCTTTATTGATGACATACTGATATACTCAAGGACTGAGGAAGAACATGGAGAGCACTTACGTCTGATCTTGGAATTACTTAGAGAGGAACAACTGTATGCAAAGTTTTCTAAGTGTGATTTCTGGATACGTGAGGTACAATTCTTGGGTCATATTGTCAACGAGAAGGGAATACATGTTGATCCTGCTAAGATTGAAGCGATAAAGAATTGGTCTGTTCCTAAGACCCCAAGTGAGATACGATAATTCCTTGGATTAGCGGGATATTATCGACGATTCATTGAAGGATTCTCTAAGATTGCACAACCTCTCACAGCCTTGACTCACAAGGGAACGACGTACAAATGGGGTGAGAGTCAGGAATCTGCTTTTCAGTTGCTGAAACATAAATTATGTAGCGCACCAATATTAGCGTTACCGGATGGTAGTGATGATTTCGTAGTCTATTGTGACGCTTCTATTCAAGGACTTGGATGCGTCCTGATGCAGCGAGATAAAGTGATAGCATACGCCTCTAGACAATTGAAGATTCATGAGAAGAACTATACCACCCATGACTTGGAACTGGGTGCTGTAGTTTTTGCCTTAAAGATCTGGAGACATTACTTGTACGGTACCAAATGCACCATCTACACCGATGACAAGAGTCTTCAGCACATCTTTGAGCAAAAGGAGTTAAACATGAGACAAAGACGCTGGGTGGAATTGTTAAACGACTATGATTGTGCTATTAAGTACCACCCGGGGAAAGCAAATGTAGTTGCTGATGCGTTGAGTAGAAAAGAGACTACTAAACCTCGACGTGTGCGAGCTCTGCAACTAACGATTAGTACGCAATTACCTGAACAAATCCGAGAGGCTCAAACAGAAGCTTTGAAAGCAGAAAACATTGGGTCTGAATTGTTAAGGGGTATGGAAAAACAATTGGAAGTAAAAGCGGATGGGATTCGTTATTTCATGGACAGATTATGGGTACCTCTACACGGAAATCTGAGAGATTTGGTCATGAGTGAGGCTCACAAGTCCAAGTATTCTATACATCCTGGATCTGACAAGATGTACCACGATTTGAAGGCGCACTATTGGTGGCCTAACATGAAAGCAGATGTAGCTACTTATGTGAGCAAGTGTCTGACCTGTTCGAAGGTTAAAGTGGAGTATCAGAAACCATCTGGTCTGCTACAACAACCCGAGATCCCTATGTGGAAGTGGGATCAAATATCAATGGATTTTATTACTAAGTTACCTCGCACTTCTACGGGTTGCGATACAATATGGGTTATCGTGGATCGATTGACAAAATCTGCTCATTTCCTAGCAATAAAGGAAACAGATAAGATGGAGAAGTTAACCCGACTCTATTTGAAGGAGATCGTTTCGAGGCATGGAGTACCAATCTCAATTATTTCTGATCGTGATTCTCGTTTCACATCACACTTCTGGCAGTCGTTGCAGAAAGCTCTAGGTACACGATTGGATATGAGTACTGCTTATCATCCACAGACTGATGGTCAAAGCGAGCGTACTATACAGACTTTGGAGGACATGTTACGTGCTTGTGTGATTGACTTCGGGAATAACTGGGAAGTTCACCTACCATTGGTGGAATTTTCTTACAACAACAGTTATCACACTAGTATAAAGGCAGCACCTTTTGAAGCTTTATATGGGAGAAAGTGTAGATCGCCAGTTTGCTGGGCTGAAATTGGTGATAGTCAATTAACGGGTCCCGAGTTTGTACACGAGACAACTGAGAAGATTGTTCAGATAAGAAACCGCATGGCCGCAGCGCGAGACAGACAGAAAAGCTATGCTGACAAACGACGAAAACCTTTGAAATTTCAGACAGGTGACAAAGTTTTATTAAAAGTCTCACCGTGGAAAGGCGTAGTTCGGTTTGGTAAGCGAGGAAAGCTAAATCCGAGATACGTTGGACCATTTGAGATAGTGGAAAGAATTGGTCCAGTGGCGTATCGACTAGCCTTACCTGATTCATTGAGTGGAATCCATGATGTATTCCATGTTTCAAACCTAAAGAAATGTTTAACGGATGAAACGATGGTCGTACCACTGGAAGAAGTTCAAGTAGATGAAAAATTACGTTTCATTGAGGAACCGGTCGAGGTGATGGATCGTGAGGTGAAAACGCTTAAGCAAAGCAAGATACCCATTGTCAAAGTTCGTTGGAACTCGAGACGTGGACCAGAATTCACGTGGGAACGTGAAGACCAAATGAAGCTTAAGTACCCTTAGCTATTCGAAAGGACGATGCCAGCCGGCGAAGGTACTGATTAAATTTCGGGACGAAATTTCTTTCAACATGGGGATGATGTGACAACTCATCCAAAACTCACACGATTTCAATTTCCTTGTGCCAATGCAGTAGACCAGTGATGGAACACTCACCATGTAACGCAATTTTCGGGACGAAAATTCTTTCAACATGGGGATAATGTGACATCCGGTAATTTTCCGTTACCAAACTCCGTTTGTTCCGTTAACTCTTGCATACACGTGTCAGGAGCACACACTAGTTGTCGTTGAACGTTGGTGACATAATAATAATTAATAATGTTAAACAATAATTTCTATGTTGATTATTAGTTGTGATTATGTGATTTAAATGTTTATTGTGAATTTTATCGCGTAACGTGGAAACGTGTGTATTTAATTCGTGGATTGTGTGACTAGTAAAGATAAAGCATATAATTGTTATTACTAGTTCATGTGTTTATTATTTTGGTTAAAAACATCTTAAAAGGGTGTTAAAAGCTTAATTTTATAAAATTACAAATTATAAGGGTTAAAAGGGTAATTATGAGTAATTAAAATAAAAAAAAACCCAACCCTAGCCCCCCACACCATTCTCGGCCGCGATCATCACCTCCACACACACACACCTGCGAATTCAACCTAGAACAAGCAATTGTGCTTCGGTTTTGGTCGATTCCAAGAACTACAACACGTTAGAGGTTTCAATTCTCATCCATTACGTGATTAAAGGTTAGTTTCTTTGTGGTTTTCATGGATTTTTAGTCTTGGCCGAACCCTAGTTCAAAACCTGCAATTGAAGGTCGATTCTTGTTTGTTTGGTGATGTTAATATGTTAGTTGGATTGTATATATGCTAGTTAACGTTGATTATGCAAGAAAGTTTGGATTTTGGTTGTTTGTTCACATGATCATCTTTGGCCGAGAGGTTGAGGCGATTTTGGATCAAATTGGATGTTGAATGTTGGTTGTTTGATGTTGTAATGATGCTAGTTAGGTTGTATGCATATTGGTTAACGTCGATTTTGCAAGAAAGCTTCGATTTTGATTTATGGTTCATAGGTTACTAATAATAGTAACTTTATTTTGCATGAATTGATGATTGGATGATGTATGATTGTTATGGATGTGTTTGTGATGATGATTAGATGCTAAGTTGATGTTATGAACAATTGAAAATCAAGAAGATGTGTTATAGTTCATACATTGCTAAAAATAGTAACTTTTGGTGTTGAAGGTTGATGAATCATGATGATTAAGTGTTGTTGATCATGTTTAGATGTTGTCATGGACTTGAATTGGTATATAATTGATGAATTCATGAATGTAGTGTGAGTTTGATGAATTTGGGATGAACTTTCCCAAAAGGGAAACTTTAATTGTGCAAATCCTTAAATTGGATGATTTGAGCATGTTTGGGATATTAGGACCATGCTAGTGTGTTCATGGATGGTTTCTAAGGTGATTAAATGTGTTGTTTAGGTTATATGAATGTTGATTTGGTTTGTTACCTGTTTTGGCCTGTTGTGATTCACATGACTTGTATGACAATTGGTTGTATGATGATCTAGGTAGTACATGTGGTTAATGATGTGCTATATGTAATCAAGTTGTATGTTGATCATGTATGACATACTGTTGTGTTAGTATTAACGAATTATCACCTATAATGTCACCAACGGGTCAAACGGGTCAACTGGGTCAAATGTGTCTTGTCTTTCTAAAAACCTTGAGTTCCTTGGTTTGTAGAACACTTAGGGTTTCATGTTGATTTTGTGTACACGTGCTTATGTACTCTTGTATTCTAGGTGACCTTTGAAGGTTGTCTTTCCCTCTTTCTTTCAAGTTAAGCTCTAAGTTAATTCTTGCGCGTATCAGGTGAGTTCTTGCCCCACTTATTTTACATAATCTCTTTTGGGGGAGATAGCATACTGTTGATCACAAACGTTTTTATATATGAGTGTGTATAATATTGATATTGTGCTGTTTACCATGGAAAGTCCTCACACTTTCGGATTGTTAATATTGAATAGCGGGGAAATCTTGGGTAGTACTACTGGGTCTGACGAGCCCCACCTGTGCGACTCGAGGTCAAACGAGTGCAATTTTGTCCTAACACATATTCGTCACGACACGGTAAGTCGTGATGGGAGGCAACAAACGTAACACAGTCAGCTTCGATCGCGAAATCACTATGATTAATATTTTTATGTTAATAGACTAGCTATCTATTGCAATACACTACTTATGCTCTGGAAACTGTTGATTGGTTTATATTTTAACGCAAACTCTTGAACTCACCAACCATGTGTTGACTTGTTTAGTATGCTATTCTCAGGTTAAGGTTGCCAGTTGCCTAGGAGCACGTACACCAGCATCGTTGAGTTGTCTACATTGTTTGTTTACACATTTGGGTTTATTTTCCTATTAAACATTTGTGTTTGGGGCGCGTATGTTTTGCGCATTCTCTTTACATACTACTTGTTTTGAATTTTCTAGTTTTAAAAACGCTTCCGCAGTATTTTAAACGTTAACTCTGGTTTTGTTTATTAATCATATAGAGTCGTTCTTGGTAACTAATGACTGAGATCCTGGTATGTCACGCGCCTCGCGGTAAAACCCCGCACGCGGATTTAGAGGGTGTGACAATCATCACCTTGTAACTCATCTTCAGGATATCATTTTGGAGAATCTTTAGTATAGACAAACCCTCTATCAGGACCATCTGAAGTGATAGGAATATAAGGTCCTCTTTCTATTGACTTCCACAAGTCAGTGTCAATAGAATTAAGGTGATGTTTCAATTCAAGAGACCAGTTCTTAAAATCAGCTCTGTTCTTCAACTTAGGAACTCTGTTCTCTAAATCTTCTGATTTCACCATTTTATATTTTTGATTTTAGAAAAAGATTTGTTTTTGTTGTTTTTTTTAAGTTTTTGAATTTGAAAAATGAATTGAAAATATTTTTGAATTTTTAAATTTTGAAAAAATTTCTAAGTGTTGAGGTGATGCCCCTGAATAGTGATGAAGCGCCCAACAGTTGTGAAACTTATTTGACTTTGAAACATCTAAGGGATTGCCTTAGAAGAATTCTCAAACGTCCAACTTGCAATGCACCTGAACAGTAGTGAAACGCCCAAACAGTTGTTAGACGCCTGGGTGTCAAAAATGCCCAAACAGTTCAAATGCGCCTCAACAGTGATAATGCACCTGAAAATACTTAGTTTCTGGAAAGTTTCAAAGTGTCCACATAGTTGTAATGCGCCCCCACAGTGGTAAAACGCCTAGACCAAAAACACCTTAACAGTTGTAAAACGCCTGAACAGTTGTCAAGCGCCCAAACACAGACAATTTTCAGTAGTGTTTTGACCTAATGCGCCAAATTCAACAGATTCAAACAAACTCAGATATGCTGAAAATCTTCAAAACTTGTTGAATTGCTCTGAAAACTTCCAATTAGACTGTAATTTGATCGATTAACAGTCCTTCATCATTAATTTCACCAAACAACAACAATAATTCAGTTTTCTGATCGAATTTTAGTTCGAAAATGAAGAACAGGTTCGTATACTGTTTTGATCAATTCACTGATTTTGAACGAATTTAACTACAAATTGTGATTCAATTCATGTTTCTAATGATGAAACACAACTGAAATCAACAATTGTTTGATTGAATTGCTTATCAATCACAGATTCAAGTGATTCAACAGTTCGACAGTTTGAAGAACTCAAATCACTGAACCAACAGCTCTGATACCATTTGATAGGATCAAAATGGATTAATCTGTGATGATATTATGATACAATTCAATCAAAACAAACACAAGTAATCAATTCAATGCAAACAAATCAGAAAAATTCATAGTTTTTCATTGATAGAATGCATAGAAAGTACAAGTGTAGAAAGAAACAGTTATAATTCGTTCTAACTGATTGTCTAAGTGCTTACCTATACAATACCTTATCTATGCTATTTATACTATCAAAGAAAACAAAATAAGGAACATATATTTACAAATAAGTCCTTAAACTATGACAAAACTATACAAAGACTAATAAAGACTAAATGTTAACCTTCAAGAAGCATCTACAAAATATGGATGAACAATGATTAACACCTCAAGAACATTCAATAAAACCCTTGTTTGATCTGAATTGATTGATAAATATATTACAAAGTGAAAGCCCCTCAATCAATGGCTCATCCAAGCTCTCCCCACCAAAAACCTAATTGTCACTAATCTATATATAGTGATAATATTCACTAATGACATATTAAGCCCCTAGACTTAGACAATTAGGGAAATTGCATATAAAACATAAAAATTACATAAACATAAATAAATATATTTTGTGTCAACAAAATATATTTATTAACAATAAACTCCTAATCAATTATCTTCAACATCTTGTCTCGGTTCTTCATCTCGAACGCGTCTGTTTGCCTTTTCCGATAGCTTTGACAATGACGTTGACCTTTGTTGACTTTGACTGTGTTGATAATATAGACTATCCATATCAAACCCAACAATACTCCCCCTTAGTCTATCATTATCAACGTCTTGTATCATGATCATCACCGATAAGTCAACCATATAATGATCTTCAATCTTCCCCTAGATTGATGATCTGGTATTGAAGATTTTTTATCTTTCAGGCTCCCCCTTTTTGTATGCTCCCCCTCTTCGTGTGCATTCTTTGAGAATGACCGGGAACAACTTTTCCAACTCTCTATTCTTGAGTGCTTCAGAAGATGTAGGAGGAGGAATCCTAGCTCGGTATCTTCTGCAAATTTGAGGAACAGGTTCTCTGGTCAGGTACTTTGCTCAGCTGATGATCGACCATCATTTGAAGCAAAAATCTGTAACACAATCACAACCATAATCTCACAACTTCCTGTCAGATCATTTCAGTTAACAAATAAACCCGTGTTTATCTGTGTGTGCAATTTCCCGTGAAATGCATGTGAAAATAATAACATTTTAATAGCATAATGTGGAAGACTTGAAATAATTTGAAATGAAAAAATCCCCTTTTTTATATATATATATCCCCTTTTTATATATATATATTTTAATCACCTTACACCAAGAACTAATTCGATCATAAGATCACATCCACAAGATATACTTAAGCACAATGATGTATTTAAACATCGACAAGTTAGTGAGATCACACTGATGCAGAGTCTGATCACTATTTTAAAATTTTGATAGCCAAAAACACACTCAATAACAATCAAGAATCAAATTACACTGATTGAATGAAAGTAATAATAAATCATGCAGAAGCGTGATAAGTGATAAAAAGAAAGCAAATCAAGTTAACACGACCAAGTTAATAAGAAATGCTTGTATTTTAATCAAAATTTTGCAACTACATATTGGTGCATCAGAGTATTCACGAATGGTTAACTACATAAACGGGAAATGAACTAGTTATACAATAACATTAAAAAACAATTGTTCGTGCATGGATAGTTTTTTGACTTCTATTATAAACATCCAATGCTATGGAGTTTTGATTCACATGCCTTGTAAACACACTCGTGAACCAATAAAATCAATCTGATTATAATCATCATTGCAATCACACTAATCATTCAGAAATGGAATGTAGGATCTGTTGTTTGAATCAAAACCAAAATTGAACACGAAACCACTTGAATAAACCATGAAATCAATCCACTCCCACCTAAAACTCATCGAGAACAATTTATAACAAACTTCGAACACTCTTGCCTCAACAATCCACTGAATCAATCAAAATTACAACCATGGATCCACAAAATACTTTATTAACAATCTAGGGAAGGATAAAGGTGCAAAGGATTCAGAAAATACTCGTATTCACTCAATAACATCGAGAATCAAATTACACTGACGGAATTAAAGTAATTAATCATGTAGAAGCGTGATATGTGATCGACGAAAAAGAAAGCAAATCAATTTAACACGACCAAGTGAATAAGATTTACTTGTTTTCTAATCAAAATTTTCCAAATACATATTGGTGCATCAAAGTATTCACGAATGCTTAACTAAATAAACGGGAGAGGACGTACTTATACAAAAACACTAAACAACAATAGTTCTTGCATGGATATTTTTTTGACATTCAATACAACCTCCAACGCTTTGGAGTTTTGATTCTCATGCCTTGTAAACACACTCATGAACCAATTTAATCAAATCTAATTATAATCATCATTGCAATCACACTAATCAATCACAAATGGAACGTAGGATTTATTGTTTGAATCAAAACCAAAATCGAACACGTAAACACATGTATATACCTTGAAATCCAAACCCTCCCGCCCAAAACACTTTGAGAACAATTCACAACCAACTTCAAACACTTTTGCTTCAACAATCCACCGAATCAATCAAAATGACAACTTTGGATCCACAAAATACTTTATTAACAATCTAGGCAAGGAAAAAGGTGCAAAGGATCAAGAAACTACTCATATTCACTCAATAACATTTGAAAATCAAATTACACTAATGGATTGAAAGTAATAACAAATCATACAGAAGCGTGATAAGTGATCGATGAAAAACAAGCAAATCAAGTTAACATGACCAAGTAAATAACATTTACTTGTATTTTAATCAAAATTTTGCAACTACATATTGGGGCATCAAAGTATTCACGAATGCTTAACTAAATAAACAGGAAATGACCTACTTATACAAAAACACTAAACAACAATAGTTCTCGCATGGATACTTTTTTGACTTTCAATACAACCTCCAATGCTATGGAGTTTAGATTCTCATGCGTTGTAAAGACACTCGTGAACCAATCTAATCAAATCTGATTATAATCATCATTGCAATTACACTAATCATTCAGAAATAGAACGTAGGATCTGTTGTTTGAATCAAAACCAAACTCAAAGACGAAAACATATGAGTGAACCTGAAATCTATCCACTCCAGCTCAGAACACATCGACAATAATTCACAACCAACTTTGAACTCTCTTGTCTCAACAATCCACCGAATCAATCAAAAATGATAACTATGAATCCACAAAATACTTTATTAACAATCTAGGCAACGAAAAGGTGCAAAGGATCAAGAAACTACTCGTGTTCACTCAATAACAATTGAGAATCAAATTACAGTGACGGAATGAAAGTAATAATAAATCATACAGAAGCGTGATAAGTGATAAAAAGAAAGCAAATCAAGTTAACACGACCAAGTTAATAAGAAATACTTGTATTTTAATCAAAATTTTGCAATTACATATTGGTGCATCAGAGTATTCACGAATGGTTAACTACATAAACAGGAAATGAACTAGTTATACGATAACATTAAAAAACAATTGTTCTCGCATGGATAGTTTTTTGACTTCTATTACAAACCTCCAATGCTATGGAATTTTGATTCACATGCCTTGTAAACACATTCGTGAACCAATCGAATCAATTTGATTATAATCATCATTGCAATCACACTAATCATTCAGAAATGGAACGTAGGATCTGTTGTTAGAATCAAAACCAAAATTGAACACGAAACCACTTGAATGAACCTTGAAATCAATCCACTCCCACCTAAAACTCATCGACAACAAATTATAACCAACTTCGAAAACTCTTGCCTAAACAATCCACTGAATCAATAAAAATGACAACTATCGATCCACAAAATACTTTATTAACAATATAGGGAAGGATAAAGGTGCAAAGGAATCAGAAACTACTTGTATTCATTCAATAACAATCGATAATCAAATTACACTAACGAAATTAAAGTAATCATAAATCATACAGAAGCGTGATATTTAATCGATGAAAAAGAAAGCAAATCAAGTTAACACGAGCAAGTAAATAAGATTTACTTGTTTTTTAATCAAAATTTTCGAAATACATATTGGTGCATCAAAGTATTCATGAATGCTTAACTAAATAAACAGGAGAGGACCTACTTATACAAAAACACTAAACAACAATAGTTCTTGCATGGATATTTTTTTGACTTTCAATACAGCCTCCAATGCTATGGAGTTTTGTTCTCATGCCTTGTAAACACACTCGTGAACCAATCTAATTAAATCTGATTATAATCATCATTGCAATCACACTAATCAATCAGAAATGGATCGTAGGATTTATTGTTTGAATCAAAACCAAAATCGAGCACGAAAACACATGAATAAACCTTTAAATCCATCCACTCCAGCCCAAAACACTTTATGAACAATTCACAACCAACTTCAAACACTCTTGCCTCAACAATCCACCGAATCAATCAAAATGACAACATCGGATCCACAAAATACTTTATTAACAATCTAGGCAAGGAAAAAGGTGCAAAGGATCAAGAAACTACTCGTATTCACTCAATAACAATCAAGAATCAAATTACACTAACGGAATGAAAGTAATAATAAATCATACAGAAGCGTGATAAGTGATCGATGAAAAACAAGCAAATCAAGTTAACATGACCAACAAAATAACATTTACTTGTATTTTAATCAAAACTTTGCAACTACATATTGGTGCATTAAAATATTCACGAATGCTTAACTAAATAAACAGGAAATGACCTATTTATACAAAAACACTAAACAATAATAGTTCTCGCATGGATACTTTTTTGACTTTCAATACAACCTCCAACGCTATGGAGTTTTGATTCTCATGCCTTGTAAACACACTTGTGAACCAATCTAATCAAATCTGATTATAATTATCATTGGAATCACAGTAATCAATCACAAATGGAACGTAGGACCTATTGTTTAAATCAAAACCAAAATTGAACTAGAAAACACATGAATGAACCTTGAAATCCATCAACTCCCACCCAAAACACTCGTATTCACTCAATAACAATCGAGAATCAAATTACAATGATAGAATGAAAGTACTAAAAAATCATACAGAAGCGTGATAAGTGATCGATGAAAAACAAAGCAAATCAAGTTAACACGACCAAGTAAATAAGATTTACTTGTTTTTTAATCAAAATTTTCCAAATACATATTGGTGCAACAAAGTATTCATGAATGCTTAACTAAATAAATGGGAGAGGACCTACTTATACAAAAACACTAAACAACAATAGTTCTCGCATGGATATTTTTGTGACTTTCAATACAACCTCAAATGCTAGGGAGTTTTGATTCTCATGCCTTGTAAATAGACTCGTGAACCAATCTAATCAAATCTGATTATAATCATCATTGCAATCACACTAGTCAATCACAAATGGAACGTAGGATCTATTGTTTGAATCAAAACCAAAATAGAACACGAAAACACACAGAATGAACCTTGAAATCAATCCTTTCCCGCCCAAAACACTTCGAGAACAATTCACAACTAACTTCGAACACTCTTTTCTCAACAATCCACCGAAGCAATCAAAATGGCAACTATGGATCCACAAAATACTTTGTTAACAATCTAGGCAACGAAAAAGGTGCAAAGGATAAAGAAACTACTAGTGTTCACTCAATAAAATTCGAGAATCAAATTACAATGACAGAATGAAAGTAATAATAAATCATTCAGAAGCGTGATAAGTGATAAAAAGAAAGCAAATCAAGTTAACACGACCAAGTTAATAAGAAATACTTGTATTTTAATCAAAATTTTGCAACTACATATTGGTGCATCAGAGTATTCACGAATGCTTAACTAAATAAATGGGAAATGAACTAGTTATACAAAAACATTAAAAAATAATTGTTCTCGTATGGATAGTTTTTTGACTTCTATTACAAACCTCCAATGCTATGGAGTTTTGATTCACATGCCTTGTAAACACACTCGTGAACCAATCGAATCAATCTGATTATAATCATCATTGCAATCACACTAATCATTAAAAATGGAACGTAGGATCTATTGTTTGAATCAAAACTAAAATTGAACACGAAACCACTTGAATGAACCTTGAAATCAATCCACTCCCACCAAAAACTCATCGAGAACAATTTATAACCAACTTCAAACACTCTTTCCTCAACAATCCACCGAATCACTCAAAATGACAACTTTGGCTCCACAAAATACTTTATTAACAATCTAGGCAAGGAAAAAGGTGCAAAGGAACAAGAGGCTACTCGTATTCACTTAATAACAATCGAGAATCAAACTATATTGACAGAATGTAAGTAATACAAAATCATACAGAAGCGTGATAAGTGATCGATGAAAAATAAAGCAAATCAAGTTAACATGACCAAGTAAATAAGATTTACTTGTATTTTAATCAAAATTTTGCAACTACATATTGGTGCATCAAAGTATTCTTGAATGCTTAGCTAAATAAATGGGAAATGAACTAGTTATACTAAAACAATAAAAAACAATAATTCTCGCATGGATACTTTTTTGACTTTCAATACAACCTCCAATGCTATGGAGTTTTGATTCTCATGCCTTGTAAACACACTTGTGAACCAATTTAATCAAATCTGATTATAATTATCATTGGAATCACAGTAATCAATCACAAATGGAACGCAGGACCTATTGTTTAAATCAAAACCAAAATTGAACTAGAAAACACATGAATGAACCTTGAAATCAATCCACTCCCACCCAAAACACATCAAGAACATTTCACAACCAACTTCGAACAGTCTTGCCTTAACAATCCACCGAATCAACTAAAGTGACAACTATGGATCAACAAAATACTTTATTAACAATCAAGGCGAGGAAAAAGGCGAAAAGGATCAAGAAACTAATCGTATTCACTCAATCATAATCGAGAATCAAATTACACTGATGAAATGAAAGTAATAATAAATCATACAAAAGCATGATAAGTGATAAAAAGAAAGCAAATCAAGTTAACGCGACCAAGTTAAAAAGAAATACTTGTATTTAAATCAAAATTTTGCAACTACATCTTGGTGCATCAAAGTATTCACGAACTAAATAAATGGTATATGAACTAGTTATACAAAAACAATAAAAAAACAATAGTTCTCGAATGGACACTTTTTTTACTTCTATTACAAACCTCCAATGCTATGAAGTTTTGATTCATATGCCTTGTAAACACACTCGTGAACAAATCAAATCAAATCTGATTATAATCATCATTGCAATCACACTAATCATTAAAAATGGAACGTAGGATCTGTTGTTTGAATCAAAACTAAAATTGAACACGAAACCACTTGAATGAACCTTGAAATCAATCCACTCCCACCAAAAACTCATCGAGAACAATTTATAACCAACTTCAAACACTCTTTCCTCAACAATCCACCGAATCACTCAAAATGACAACTTTGGCTCCACAAAATACTTTATTAACAATCTAGGCAAGGAAAAAGGTGCAAAGGAACAAGAGGCTACTCGTATTCACTTAATAACAATCGAGAATCAAACTATATTGACAGAATGTAAGTAATACAAAATCATACAGAAGCGTGATAAGTGATCGATGAAAAATAAAGCAAATCAAGTTAACATGACCAAGTAAATAAGATTTACTTGTATTTTAATCAAAATTTTGCAACTACATATTGGTGCATCAAAGTATTCTTGAATGCTTAGCTAAATAAATGGGAAATGAACTAGTTATACTAAAACAATAAAAAACAATAATTCTCGCATGGATACTTTTTTGACTTTCAATACAACCTCCAATGCTATGGAGTTTTGATTCTCATGCCTTGTAAACACACTTGTGAACCAATTTAATCAAATCTGATTATAATTATCATTGGAATCACAGTAATCAATCACAAATGGAACGCAGGACCTATTGTTTAAATCAAAACCAAAATTGAACTAGAAAACACATGAATGAACCTTGAAATCAATCCACTCCCACCCAAAACACATCAAGAACATTTCACAACCAACTTCGAACAGTCTTGCCTTAACAATCCACCGAATCAACTAAAGTGACAACTATGGATCAACAAAATACTTTATTAACAATCAAGGCGAGGAAAAAGGCGAAAAGGATCAAGAAACTAATCGTATTCACTCAATCATAATCGAGAATCAAATTACACTGATGAAATGAAAGTAATAATAAATCATACAAAAGCATGATAAGTGATAAAAAGAAAGCAAATCAAGTTAACGCGACCAAGTTAAAAAGAAATACTTGTATTTAAATCAAAATTTTGCAACTACATCTTGGTGCATCAAAGTATTCACGAACTAAATAAATGGTATATGAACTAGTTATACAAAAACAATAAAAAAACAATAGTTCTCGAATGGACACTTTTTTTACTTCTATTACAAACCTCCAATGCTATGAAGTTTTGATTCATATGCCTTGTAAACACACTCGTGAACAAATCAAATCAAATCTGATTATAATCATCATTGCAATCACACTAATCATTAAAAATGGAACGTAGGATCTGTTGTTTGAATCAAAACTAAAATTGAACACGAAACCACTTGAATGAACCTTGAAATCAATCCACTCCCACCAAAAACTCATCGAGAACAATTTATAACCAACTTCAAACACTCTTTCCTCAACAATCCACCGAATCACTCAAAATGACAACTTTGGCTCCACAAAATACTTTATTAACAATCTAGGCAAGGAAAAAGGTGCAAAGGAACAAGAGGCTACTCGTATTCACTTAATAACAATCGAGAATCAAACTATATTGACAGAATGTAAGTAATACAAAATCATACAGAAGCGTGATAAGTGATCGATGAAAAATAAAGCAAATCAAGTTAACATGACCAAGTAAATAAGATTTACTTGTATTTTAATCAAAATTTTGCAACTACATATTGGTGCATCAAAGTATTCTTGAATGCTTAGCTAAATAAATGGGAAATGAACTAGTTATACTAAAACAATAAAAAACAATAATTCTCGCATGGATACTTTTTTGACTTTCAATACAACCTCCAATGCTATGGAGTTTTGATTCTCATGCCTTGTAAACACACTTGTGAACCAATTTAATCAAATCTGATTATAATTATCATTGGAATCACAGTAATCAATCACAAATGGAACGTAGGACCTATTGTTTAAATCAAAACCAAAATTGAACTAGAAAACACATGAATGAACCTTGAAATCAATCCACTCCCACCCAAAACACATCAAGAACATTTCACAACCAACTTCGAACAGTCTTGCCTTAACAATCCACCGAATCAACTAAAGTGACAACTATGGATCAACAAAATACTTTATTAACAATCAAGGCGAGGAAAAAGGCGAAAAGGATCAAGAAACTAATCGTATTCAC
The DNA here is from genome assembly GCA_025506505.1 of Flaveria sonorensis. Classification (NCBI taxonomy): domain Eukaryota; kingdom Viridiplantae; phylum Streptophyta; class Magnoliopsida; order Asterales; family Asteraceae; genus Flaveria; species Flaveria sonorensis. The sequence continues at coordinate 13,746,915 of CM046431.1, read as the reverse complement.
TCAATCATAATCGAGAATCAAATTACACTGATGAAATGAAAGTAATAATAAATCATACAAAAGCATGATAAGTGATAAAAAGAAAGCAAATCAAGTTAACGCGACCAAGTTAAAAAGAAATACTTGTATTTAAATCAAAATTTTGCAACTACATCTTGGTGCATCAAAGTATTCACGAACTAAATAAATGGTATATGAACTAGTTATACAAAAACAATAAAAAAACAATAGTTCTCGAATGGACACTTTTTTTACTTCTATTACAAACCTCCAATGCTATGAAGTTTTGATTCATATGCCTTGTAAACACACTCGTGAACAAATCAAATCAAATCTGATTATAATCATCATTGCAATCACACTAATCATTAAAAATGGAACGTAGGATCTGTTGTTTGAATCAAAACTAAAATTGAACACGAAACCACTTGAATGAACCTTGAAATCAATCCACTCCCACCAAAAACTCATCGAGAACAATTTATAACCAACTTCAAACACTCTTTCCTCAACAATCCACCGAATCACTCAAAATGACAACTTTGGCTCCACAAAATACTTTATTAACAATCTAGGCAAGGAAAAAGGTGCAAAGGAACAAGAGGCTACTCGTATTCACTTAATAACAATCGAGAATCAAACTATATTGACAGAATGTAAGTAATACAAAATCATACAGAAGCGTGATAAGTGATCGATGAAAAATAAAGCAAATCAAGTTAACATGACCAAGTAAATAAGATTTACTTGTATTTTAATCAAAATTTTGCAACTACATATTGGTGCATCAAAGTATTCTTGAATGCTTAGCTAAATAAATGGGAAATGAACTAGTTATACTAAAACAATAAAAAACAATAATTCTCGCATGGATACTTTTTTGACTTTCAATACAACCTCCAATGCTATGGAGTTTTGATTCTCATGCCTTGTAAACACACTTGTGAACCAATTTAATCAAATCTGATTATAATTATCATTGGAATCACAGTAATCAATCACAAATGGAACGCAGGACCTATTGTTTAAATCAAAACCAAAATTGAACTAGAAAACACATGAATGAACCTTGAAATCAATCCACTCCCACCCAAAACACATCAAGAACATTTCACAACCAACTTCGAACAGTCTTGCCTTAACAATCCACCGAATCAACTAAAGTGACAACTATGGATCAACAAAATACTTTATTAACAATCAAGGCGAGGAAAAAGGCGAAAAGGATCAAGAAACTAATCGTATTCACTCAATCATAATCGAGAATCAAATTACACTGATGAAATGAAAGTAATAATAAATCATACAAAAGCATGATAAGTGATAAAAAGAAAGCAAATCAAGTTAACGCGACCAAGTTAAAAAGAAATACTTGTATTTAAATCAAAATTTTGCAACTACATCTTGGTGCATCAAAGTATTCACGAACTAAATAAATGGTATATGAACTAGTTATACAAAAACAATAAAAAAACAATAGTTCTCGAATGGACACTTTTTTTACTTCTATTACAAACCTCCAATGCTATGAAGTTTTGATTCATATGCCTTGTAAACACACTCGTGAACAAATCAAATCAAATCTGATTATAATCATCATTGCAATCACACTAATCATTAAAAATGGAACGTAGGATCTGTTGTTTGAATCAAAACTAAAATTGAACACGAAACCACTTGAATGAACCTTGAAATCAATCCACTCCCACCAAAAACTCATCGAGAACAATTTATAACCAACTTCAAACACTCTTTCCTCAACAATCCACCGAATCACTCAAAATGACAACTTTGGCTCCACAAAATACTTTATTAACAATCTAGGCAAGGAAAAAGGTGCAAAGGAACAAGAAACTACTCGTATTCACTTAATAACAATCGAGAATCAAACTATATTGACAGAATGTAAGTAATACAAAATCATACAGAAGCGTGATAAGTGATCGATGAAAAATAAAGCAAATCAAGTTAACATGACCAAGTAAATAAGATTTACTTGTATTTTAATCAAAATTTTGCAACTACATATTGGTGCATCAAAGTATTCTTGAATGCTTAGCTAAATGAATGGGAAATGAACTAGTTATACTAAAACAATAAAAAACAATAATTCTCGCATGGATACTTTTTTGACTTTCAATACAACCTCCAATGCTATGGAGTTTTGATTCTCATGCCTTGTAAACACACTTGTGAACCAATTTAATCAAATCTGATTATAATTATCATTGGAATCACAGTAATCAATCACAAATGGAACGTAGGACCTATTGTTTAAATCAAAACCAAAATTGAACTAGAAAACACATGAATGAACCTTGAAATCAATCCACTCCCACCCAAAACACATCAAGAACATTTCACAACCAACTTCGAACAGTCTTGCCTTAACAATCCATCGAATCAACTAAAGTGACAACTATGGATCAACAAAATACTTTATTAACAATCAAGGCGAGGAAAAAGGCGAAAAGGATCAAGAAACTAATCGTATTCACTCAATCATAATCGAGAATCAAATTACACTGATGAAATGAAAGTAATAATAAATCATACAAAAGCATGATAAGTGATAAAAAGAAAGCAAATCAAGTTAACGCGACCAAGTTAAAAGGAAATACTTGTATTTAAATCAAAATTTTGCAACTACATCTTGGTGCATCAAAGTATTCACGAACTAAATAAATGGTATATAAACTAGTTATACAAAAACAATAAAAAAACAATAGTTCTCGAATGGACACTTTTTTTACTTCTATTACAAACCTCCAATGCTATGAAGTTTTGATTCATATGCCTTGTAAACACACTCGTGAACAAATCAAATCAAATCTGATTATAATCATCATTGCAATCACACTAATCATTAAAAATGGAACGTAGGATCTGTTGTTTGAATCAAAACAAAAATTGAACACGAAACCACTTGAATGAACCTTGAAATCAATCCACTCCCACCAAAAACTCATCGAGAACAATTTATAACCAACTTCAAACACTCTTTCCTCAACAATCCACCGAATCACTCAAAATGACAACTTTGGCTCCACAAAATACTTTATTAACAATCTAGGCAAGGAAAAAGGTGCAAAGGAACAAGAAACTACTCGTATTCACTTAATAACAATCGAGAATCAAACTATATTGACAGAATGTAAGTAATACAAAATCATACAGAAGCGTGATAAGTGATCGATGAAAAATAAAGCAAATCAAGTTAACATGACCAAGTAAATAAGATTTACTTGTATTTTAATCAAAATTTTGCAACTACATATTGGTGCATCAAAGTATTCTTGAATGCTTAGCTAAATAAATGGGAAATGAACTAGTTATACTAAAACAATAAAAAACAATAATTCTCGCATGGATACTTTTTTGACTTTCAATACAACCTCCAATGCTATGGAGTTTTGATTCTCATGCCTTGTAAACACACTTGTGAACCAATTTAATCAAATCTGATTATAATTATCATTGGAATCACAGTAATCAATCACAAATGGAACGTAGGACCTATTGTTTAAATCAAAACCAAAATTGAACTAGAAAACACATGAATGAACCTTGAAATCAATCCACTCCCACCCAAAACACATCAAGAACATTTCACAACCAACTTCGAACAGTCTTGCCTTAACAATCCACCGAATCAACTAAAGTGACAACTATGGATCAACAAAATACTTTATTAACAATCAAGGCGAGGAAAAAGGCGAAAAGGATCAAGAAACTAATCGTATTCACTCAATCATAATCGAGAATCAAATTACACTGATGAAATGAAAGTAATAATAAATCATACAAAAGCATGATAAGTGATAAAAAGAAAGCAAATCAAGTTAACGCGACCAAGTTAAAAGGAAATACTTGTATTTAAATCAAAATTTTGCAACTACATCTTGGTGCATCAAAGTATTCACGAACTAAATAAATGGTATATGAACTAGTTATACAAAAACAATAAAAAAACAATAGTTCTCGAATGGACACTTTTTTTACTTCTATTACAAACCTCCAATGCTATGAAGTTTTGATTCATATGCCTTGTAAACACACTCGTGAACAAATCAAATCAAATCTGATTATAATCATCATTGCAATCACACTAATCATTAAAAATGGAACGTAGGATCTGTTGTTTGAATCAAAACAAAAATTGAACACGAAACCACTTGAATGAACCTTGAAATCAATCCACTCCCACCAAAAACTCATCGAGAACAATTTATAACCAACTTCAAACACTCTTTCCTCAACAATCCACCGAATCACTCAAAATGACAACTTTGGCTCCACAAAATACTTTATTAACAATCTAGGCAAGGAAAAAGGTGCAAAGGAACAAGAGGCTACTCGTATTCACTTAATAACAATCGAGAATCAAACTATATTGACAGAATGTAAGTAATACAAAATCATACAGAAGCGTGATAAGTGATCGATGAAAAATAAAGCAAATCAAGTTAACATGACCAAGTAAATAAGATTTACTTGTATTTTAATCAAAATTTTGCAACTACATATTGGTGCATCAAAGTATTCTTGAATGCTTAGCTAAATAAATGGGAAATGAACTAGTTATACTAAAACAATAAAAAACAATAATTCTCGCATGGATACTTTTTTGACTTTCAATACAACCTCCAATGCTATGGAGTTTTGATTCTCATGCCTTGTAAACACACTTGTGAACCAATTTAATCAAATCTGATTATAATTATCATTGGAATCATAGTAATCAATCACAAATGGAACGTAGGACCTATTGTTTAAATCAAAACCAAAATTGAACTAGAAAACACATGAATGAACCTTGAAATCAATCCACTCCCACCCAAAACACATCAAGAACATTTCACAACCAACTTCGAACAGTCTTGCCTTAACAATCCACCGAATCAACTAAAGTGACAACTATGGATCAACAAAATACTTTATTAACAATCAAGGCGAGGAAAAAGGCGAAAAGGATCAAGAAACTAATCGTATTCACTCAATCATAATCGAGAATCAAATTACACTGATGAAATGAAAGTAATAATAAATCATACAAAAGCATGATAAGTGATAAAAAGAAAGCAAATCAAGTTAACGCGACCAAGTTAAAAGGAAATACTTGTATTTAAATCAAAATTTTGCAACTACATCTTGGTGCATCAAAGTATTCACGAACTAAATAAATGGTATATGAACTAGTTATACAAAAACAATAAAAAAACAATAGTTCTCGAATGGACACTTTTTTTACTTCTATTACAAACCTCCAATGCTATGAAGTTTTGATTCATATGCCTTGTAAACACACTCGTGAACAAATCAAATCAAATCTGATTATAATCATCATTGCAATCACACTAATCATTAAAAATGGAACGTAGGATCTGTTGTTTGAATCAAAACTAAAATTGAACACGAAACCACTTGAATGAACCTTGAAATCAATCCACTCCCACCAAAAACTCATCGAGAACAATTTATAACCAACTTCAAACACTCTTTCCTCAACAATCCACCGAATCACTCAAAATGACAACTTTGGCTCCACAAAATACTTTATTAACAATCTAGGCAAGGAAAAAGGTGCAAAGGAACAAGAGGCTACTCGTATTCACTTAATAACAATCGAGAATCAAACTATATTGACAGAATGTAAGTAATACAAAATCATACAGAAGCGTGATAAGTGATCGATGAAAAATAAAGCAAATCAAGTTAACATGACCAAGTAAATAAGATTTACTTGTATTTTAATCAAAATTTTGCAACTACATATTGGTGCATCAAAGTATTCTTGAATGCTTAGCTAAATAAATGGGAAATGAACTAGTTATACTAAAACAATAAAAAACAATAATTCTCGCATGGATACTTTTTTGACTTTCAATACAACCTCCAATGCTATGGAGTTTTGATTCTCATGCCTTGTAAACACACTTGTGAACCAATTTAATCAAATCTGATTATAATTATCATTGGAATCACAGTAATCAATAACAAATGGAACGTAGGACCTATTGTTTAAATCAAAACCAAAATTGAACTAGAAAACACATGAATGAACCTTGAAATCAATCCACTCCCACCCAAAACACATCAAGAACATTTCACAACCAACTTCGAACAGTCTTGCCTTAACAATCCACCGAATCAACTAAAGTGACAACTATGGATCAACAAAATACTTTATTAACAATCAAGGCGAGGAAAAAGGCGAAAAGGATCAAGAAACTAATCGTATTCACTCAATCATAATCGAGAATCAAATTACACTGATGAAATGAAAGTAATAATAAATCATACAAAAGCATGATAAGTGATAAAAAGAAAGCAAATCAAGTTAACGCGACCAAGTTAAAAAGAAATACTTGTATTTAAATCAAAATTTTGCAACTACATCTTGGTGCATCAAAGTATTCACGAACTAAATAAATGGTATATGAACTAGTTATACAAAAACAATAAAAAAACAATAGTTCTCGAATGGACACTTTTTTTACTTCTATTACAAACCTCCAATGCTATGAAGTTTTGATTCATATGCCTTGTAAACACACTCGTGAACAAATCAAATCAAATCTGATTATAATCATCATTGCAATCACACTAATCATTAAAAATGGAACGTAGGATCTGTTGTTTGAATCAAAACTAAAATTGAACACGAAACCACTTGAATGAACCTTGAAATCAATCCACTCCCACCAAAAACTCATCGAGAACAATTTATAACCAACTTCAAACACTCTTTCCTCAACAATCCACCGAATCACTCAAAATGACAACTTTGGCTCCACAAAATACTTTATTAACAATCTAGGCAAGGAAAAAGGTGCAAAGGAACAAGAGGCTACTCGTATTCACTTAATAACAATCGAGAATCAAACTATATTGACAGAATGTAAGTAATACAAAATCATACAGAAGCGTGATAAGTGATCGATGAAAAATAAAGCAAATCAAGTTAACATGACCAAGTAAATAAGATTTACTTGTATTTTAATCAAAATTTTGCAACTACATATTGGTGCATCAAAGTATTCTTGAATGCTTAGCTAAATAAACAGGAAATGACCTAGTTATACTAAAACAATAAAAAACAATAGTTCTCGCATGGATAGTTTTTTGACTTTCAATACAACCTCCAATGCTATGGAGTTCTGATTCTCATGCCTTATAAACTGTCACACCCCAGGCCCAAGGAGGGTGGGACGTCGCAGATTAGCAAAACACATGGTAGCGGAAACTAACCACTTAAGAGCACACAAGGAGGGAAATCACATGGCATTACATTAAAACAACATATTCGGGCTATGAAAGTCTTGCCCAAACATCAAATTCACACCCATTATAAATTATCCAAATTTATTACACAACATATCCAAATTTGTAGTCATGGTACTAAGCCATCCATTAAGAGTCCATTACAATCTAGGCTTCATCAAGGGTTACCTGAAACATGCTCAAAAAGATTTTGTGTCAACTAAAAAGTTGGTGAGTTCAAGTGCTTAAAGTTCAAAAACAAAAGGACTCTTTAGAATCCATAAGTTAATTTTAAAAAGAAAACATAAGTGTCACTATTGTGGGGTCACAATCAACCCTGCACTCAGCCTCGGCTAGCCTCTTCTAAACTTGTGTTGTACCGGTTATCCCATAGGGGAAACTGAGCCTCAAAGAGTGTACCATACCTGCTGAGTGGTACACCATAGGATCTTATAAAACCTGTCACATGACACATACGACCCCGTAGGATCTCAGTGGGGTACCCTTCCTATTATGTCGGAAGGCAATGTGCATGGGGGATTCCCCAAGTAGATCTACCCATATAAAACAAGCGGTTCACACAAGAATTAATAATTGTGATACAAGTAGGTGCAGGTTCTAATATTAGCCACAACATATAATAGCATCGCATAATAGTACACATATAAATTTTAGTTCAAACATAACATGTTTCATCCCAAAATAGTAGTAAAAAGGGAACACTAAAACTCACCTTAAGTAATTCGACAGTTCTTCAGTCACAAAAAAGATTCAAGTCCTAGCACCCTATGATCAAGATACAAGTAGTAAGCCAATGCTCTTAGGCTATTGAGAGTGTATCTAAATGTATTTTATGGTCATACGTTCTCGTGGCTTCGTTTCTTAGGAGTTTGTGTCAAAAAGTTTTCTTTTTAGGAAAGTTAGGGTTTTTGATATGGATGACAAGTTATCTGACTTTTATAAGTTTGTTTATATTATAATAAGTTAAATAAGAGTTTTCTAGTCATAAGATTACTGAAATTTAGTTATATTTATAAAATTTACACTTTGGTCCCTCAAGTTTCAAAATTTACAATTTTGACCCAAAAGTTTGCTTTCTTTCATTACTTGACCCAATATGGCCCTTATTAGTTCCTAGGGGTTGTTATATTACTTTTAGGCCTGTTTTAACTTAATAATTCCAGATTTTAACTTGAGAGGTTTAAAATACAAAATTCAGGTTTCCGGTTACGGTAAAACCGTTAATTTAAGCATCTTGTTTTAGAACTCTTAATTTCAACCTATGACCTCAAGTATAACGTTTTAAGGGCTTCTAACCAAGATCATAATCTGTTTTAAAAGTATTTTTGGGGTTATTTGAGCAAAAGTCCATTTTTTTAAACTAACCCGTTAAAACCCGTTTTTACCCGAAACCGAACACTCTAACCCACTTTCTTTCATTTTTCCACCAAGCTTTTGAGGTCTTCTAACTTACTGAAATAATATTTATTTAGTGGTCTTAGGCTTGTTACACTATTTTTAATATTTTATACAAAAATCTCCCGGTTTATGCTTATTTTTGTTAAATAAATTCATAGAAATTACATATTAACCCAAAAATTCACCAAATTCGGTTTTTAATACTAAAATATTTATTTTAGGGCCTGGAGATTTTAAAAGTTGAAACTTATTAAGTTTTAGCCATTTTGAGAATTTCACCACCTTTTCGGGTCATTAAAATACACCCATTTAGTCCATAATACCACTCCAATATACCCATTCAACAACTATCACGAATTTTATAAGATTATTATCACCAAACTCCTGGAACAAACATAAACTCACGGATTTGAGCATAACTAGCATCATTGTTGCATTTTAGAGGGTGTTTTACAACATTTGCACATGTGTAATCATCATAGTTTGAGCATAAACATTACCAACCCTTTTTTTAACTTTTAATCCAGATTATAATGATGTTAATAAACTGTTTTGGAGCAGGTTTTAACATTGGTTGAAGGGTCTTTCAAAACAAGTGGGTTATTGGTGCTAAAACACACGAAAAAGAGGGTTTTCGGGTTGAAATCATATGCACCAACCCATGGTTCACGAACACTCATTAAAATATACCTTCTTGAAGTCGTGAGTCTCACAAAAACAGTGATATGGCCGCAAGTTTCTGCTGTGAACAAGAAAAGTGAGATTTCATGGTAGAAAAGTGAAGAAAACTAAAAAATAGCTTTGTTTCGGGTATATAGATGCTTACACTCAAGGTGTTTCGTGATTTTGGAATGATTTGAGGAGTATGAGGGCTGTAGAATCACGAGCTTGAGCTGAAACTTTCTGGATTTTGCACAAACCTTGTGTAAAAACACACTTTAGTTCATCTTCTAGCTTTGTTTGCTCTTGGTCGACGTTGGGATGGAGTTGGTCTTCGAATTTCTTGGCTAGAAAGAGAAGAATTGCAGATTTTTGAAGAAGGGAGGGAGAGAATTCGTGAGTTAGAGAGTGAGGAGGAGGATGAGAGTGAATGTTGCATGTATGGGGAAGAGAGGTGGAAGTGGGGGTTAGTGGGTTTATAGGTTTCAAGAAGGGTGGTGATTGGGGAAGGGGGGGGGGGGTGGCCGAGATTGGGTGTGTGGGTGGTTGTTTTTTTTTTTTTTTTGTAAAGTTTATATATTGTAGTGTAAGTTGATTGTGTAGTGTAGTTGTTGGTAGTATTAGTTTTATAAGTTTTTAAGTGTAAGATTACATATATATATATATATGTGTGTGCCGTGAACATGTATTGCGTACACACATTATTTGTTTTAATTAAAATTTTAATTTCTAGCATAGATTTTCTATTTTTCTAGGATCGCTTAATAATTTCTAGACTAAGGCAAGATATAATGAAATCTTATAAGGCAACTAAACATGAAATCAATTGTCATGTAAGAAGAAAATAATATTAATAATAAGAATGAAAATAATGTCGGATAAAAATTAAAGTTAAAGTTGGACCTAGGAGTCGGATAAAAACGGTGGTGCTTATGTAGTAGATGCAGAAGGTTCAGGATCTATCAGTGTAGAATTCAGAATAGCCTTGATCATGTTAGAGAAGTCTTTAGCCTCATTCATCTTGACTCGGCTAAGGACATGTATCTTCATATGGCTCATAGTATGAATTGCATCAATGGGCATTTGTCTCAAAAAGATTGGTTCCCACACTGAAATAGTGGAAAGACCATCTCTGTGAATCAGTAGGGACCCATCATCATCAACTTCAAGCTTTACAATGTTGCCCATTTGAAGAGGCACCTTTTTTTTCTTTCTTTTTTCTCTTTTCTTGTTTATTCTGTCATAGGCCATCTTCAAAATCTTAATATATTTCAGCATGAACTCTAAGTAATCTTATCCTATTTTGTTGTTGAGTGATCTAAAGTGTCTTGTGAAGATGTAGTGAACATAGGATTCATCCAATAACCTTACCTCATATCCACTGAACAATCTGATTTCTGGTGCTTCCTTTCCTCCCCATTTCATTTCAATAACCAACTCATATGTCTTCTCATCATAATACACATTGGAGATTGGTTTTGTCTTGTGTGTTCCAGCAACCATTTTTCTTTTTAATGACTCAGTCGGCTTAACATTCAATTCTAGAAATATCAACTCTTCTGCTTCTCTTTTTTTTCTGTTCAAATGGATTTCTGAAAGATTTATCTTTTCTTAAACAGATGGCTTTGAGGGATTTGAAGTTGTTAGTTTTCTTGAACATTTTTAGGATGTCTTCAAATTCATATCCACTGTACATTACATCATGATTTATCAATTCAAGCTCAGCCAACTCCTTTAAATCATGAATTTGCATAGCATTCACCAGAGCAGAGTACTCTATGAAGAATTGTACAAGCCCAGAAACCAACAGAGTTCCTAAACTAAAGAACATAGCTAATTTTAAGAATTGGTCACTTAGATTGAAACATCACCTTAATTCTATTAACACTGACTTATGGAAGTCAATAGAAAGAGGACCTCACATTCTTGTCACTTCAGATGGTCCTGATAGAGGGTTTGTCTATACTAAAGACTCTCCAGAACCATATCCTGAAGATGGGTTACAAGGTGATGATCTAAGAAAAGTAAAGAATGACATTAAAGCCTATTATTTGATGTGTAAAGGATTACCACTTGAAGTCTTAACTAGACTAGATGGATATCAAACGGGATATACCATGTAATAAAGCTTTGAAGATAATTTATGAAGGTGGTAAGGAGATTCAAGATCTCAAGAAGTAGAAATTGAAGAGACAGTTAGAGCTGTTTGAGCATTTATCTGGTGAAACCATAAACCAAATGATGAATAGATTTGTGCAACTGAGAACTGAGATGTCAACTGCTGGCATCAAAAATGATCTAAAAGATCTAAACTTTAGGCTTCTCAATGCTCTTCTATCTTCATGGAAACAAACAGTTACACTGTTAAAGCATACTAAGAAATTTCCTATGGATCTTGATCTATTGATAGCCAAAATTTAGTCTGTTGAAATTGATGAAAGATCAAGGAATAATGACAGAGCAGCTTCAATGTCTCAGTACAAATATGTTGCATCTCCAGCTAGCACTGTGGAGAATGCCTTTATGGCCAAAAATGAGAGTTTACCAGAAGAAAAGGGCGATCTGTTTGTTGGAGCAGGGTTCTTTATAGATTCTTCATATACAAGTGCTCCTGCTTATGCAACACAGCATCAACCTCAGTCTCCTCCTAAAGCTCAAACTTCTAACACTCATACTAAGACTCCATCTTCTAACTCTTTAAAACCTAGCAAAGTTAAAGATGTCATTAACATCCTATTACAGGATGAAGAGTCCAAATCTGCTTTTACTGCTTTTATGGCTAGTTTTCAAGCTTATCAAGGTAGTCATTTAACTCAATTAGATTTTGTTTTGCAGGACTTATTCGAGATGGACCCAGATGATGTGGAGGAAATGGATCTGAATTGGCAAATGGTGATGATTGCATACAGAACTCAGAAACATTCTTATGTCAACAGGAACTACAAGCCAAGTGCTAACAAGACTGTTGGATTTGACAAGTCTAAGTCAAGGTGTTTCAACTGCAATAGCTATGGTCACTTTTCAAGGGAATGCAAAGCTCCTAGAAACAAATGAGGAAATAGCCAATCGAGTTCAAGTAATCAGAGGTTTCAACAATCATCTCAGAAGACATTCCAAAAGCCATACCAAAGCTTACTAATGCCTGAACTTAAAGATGACTCAAAAGCTTCTAAAGAACCCAAGAAAGCTTTATTAGTGAGCATCAAGGATGGATACGACTGGAGTGCATATGCAGAGCAGTTTACAGCTGACTTAACCTCTAGTTTATCTCTTATTGCAGAAATTCAAGGAGAAGATTAGTCAAAAGATAGTGATCCAAAGGCTAAATATGATTCTAATAATGAAGAAGAAGAATACGATTGGAGTGATAAATCTAATCCTAAAGAGGATTCAGAAGAAGTTGCTTTAATGGCACAATTAGATCAACCAAAGGTTGAAAATTCATCTTCTGAATTTGAGACTTCTTCACCTAAATATCCTGAAATACCAGCTGAAGTAAGAGAAAAACTATGCACAAAATCATGGAACAAAACTTTGAAAGAATTAGAAATTGTTTCCAAACAACTTGAAGAAATGACTAAGAACTTGGAACAGGAGAAAATAGAACATGCTGCTACACAAGTTGATCTAGCAAAAGTAAAAAGTTCCAAAATGATTGTGGAACAACTGGTGAGTGAACGAAAGGATAAACAAAAAGTAGGATTAGGTTTTACTCACGCACCAATGCTTGAATGTATAACAAACACTCTACCAGAGGATTTTAACACACATGATCACTCTCCTGAGAATAAAGCAAAACTTAAAGCTTATCAAAACAAAAACAACAAGATTTCTGATAATGAAAAAGAGAAAATCAATGTTGAAATCTTTGAAGAAAAGGATACAGAAAAGATAAAAAACGGTCATCCAATAAAAGTTAAATCATATGAACGACGACCGATAAGTAAGAAAATTTCTGTTTCAAAAGAATCTGTGTTGGAGGAAGTAATATTTAGAAACAAAGATAAGGCAAAACAAAAAGAAGAAACATCTGAAGATTCAAGCTATTATGACCAAAAAGATCAAAAAGAGAAAGAAAATGAAAAACAATCTTCACCTGAAGATGTTCAATCTCAAATGAAATCAAGTTCCATAAAATCAAGGAACCAAAGGAGAAGAAGAAAAATGACTAAAGCTAAAACTAATCAAAATAAGAGTCAAGAAAATTAGACAAAAACAACAAATCAAGCAAATAAATTTAAACCAATTAAATTTGTGTCTGCTGGTAACTCCTAAGAACAAATAGAACTCTGATCTGAAAACAGGTTCAAATTCGAAGACTTCCGCTGTCGTTAAACGATTTGTGTCTAAGGAATCAAAGAATGAAGTTCATATACAAAAGCCAAAACCAAATATGCAAAAGAACAAACTGTCAAATCAAAAGCAACAGATTATTTTTTTGACGCCTAAACCTAGAAAAGGATCAAACATTGCGTCAATATCGAAAATCAATAAACAGTTGTTCAAAACTCCACAGAGGTACTGCAAAATCTATGACATGTATAATCACAACACTGCTGAATTTTTTTTTAATAAGTACTGTCACATATGCGATATGAGAAATCACTCAACATCAGAGTGTTATTTTAATAAGTACTGTACCTTCTGTGATGAACTAACTCACAACACAGAAAATTATTACTTTAGAAAGACTTCTCCAAGGAAAGGATTTGCTAATGCACAATTTAGTAAAGGTTATGTTAATCCTCAGTTTAAAAGAAAACAAATTGTTGATTTTCAAAGATTAACTAACCAACCATCATTAGGCTTGAGATCTTTCAAAAGAAATGACTCTGTAAGACCAAAACAATACATTCACAATCAATTAATTCCAAGGTCAGTGAGAATGAACAATAAAAATTTTGGAAATAAAATTTTTTCAAAAATTGATCAATTCAATGGTATGAATTTTATTAAAAATGATCAAAAATTTGTGAATCATAGAATTGGCAATTTCATTAAAAACAAGTCGGATGTGAACAAACTTCATTTTAAATATTTACTATTGTTGACAAGTTTGGCAAGCCCAATACCATCTCGGCTTGGGTTGATAATTCAACTTAATTGTTCTTGAAATGTAGGTGCACCCGAGAAGACCAATTAACACATGGTATGTGGATAGCGGGTGTAGCCGGCACATGATGGGAAATCATGCCTTACTTCAAGATTTTAAGTTAAAAGATGGTACACACGTCGTCTTCGGTGGTGATGCAGGAGGAAAAATCACAGGCGAGGGAACAGTATCCAATGGGATAATAAGCTTCGATAAAGTCAACTTCTGCTCATAGTTGAACTTTAATCTGTTAAGTGTTTCCCAAATTGTGATAAATCATATTCTGTACTTTTTGATGTTTCTTTTTGCTATATTTTGAAGCCAGGTTTTCATATTAGCAAAGACTAGGTGGTTGTTAAAGCTGTTAGGGATCGAGATGTGTACAAGTTGGATATGTCTCAAGTTGATCCATCTACAGAAACAACTTGCCTTATTGCTCAAGCTTCAAATGATGAAAGTCAGCTTTGGTATAGACGTCTCGGGCATTCCAACTTCAAGAATATGAATAAGCTTGTAGCGGGAAATCATGTTATCGGACTTCTAACAAAGAAATTTGCCACTACTGATCTCTTCTCAGCATGTTTAAAGGGGAAGCAACACAAAGCGTCTTATAAGCCCAAGCAAATAAACTCAAATTCCAAACCTCTCCAGATGTTGCATATGGATCTTTTTGGACCAACCAATGTGAAGAGTCTTGGAAGAAAATCTTATTGTTTAGTTATTATTGATGACTTTACAAGATTTTCATGGGTTTTCTTTTTGAATGCTAAATCTGAAATGGCTGAATTATTAAAAGAATTCATCATAAAAGTTGAAAACCAATTAGCACAAAAAGTAAAAATAATAAGAAGTGATAATGGAACGGAATTTAAAAATGCTAATATTGACATGTTCTGTGCAGAAAAAAGAATTGCTCATCAGTTTAGTGCTCCCAGGACTCCACAACAAAATAGAGTTGCTGAAAGGAAGAAAAGAACTTTGATTGAGGCTGCACGATCCATATTAGCAGATGCGAAAATTCCTATCACTTTCTGGGATGAAGCCATATCTACTACGTGTTTCGTACAGAATCACACTTTAATTATGAAAGACAAACTGAAAACTCCATATGAGTTGATGTTTGGCAAGAAATCAAACATAGATTTTCTTAAATCTTTTGGTTGTCCAGTTATGATTTTAAATTCAAGTGATCAGCTAGGAAAATTTGATGCAAAATCTGATGATGGATTTTTCGTTGGATATTCATCTGTTTCAAAAGCCTATCGAGTTTATAACTCTAGGACAAATGTTATACTTGAAACATTCAACGTTAAATTCCTTGAAAATTCTTTTCTATCAGTTTCAAATGGTCCAGCTTGGTTATTTGATTTAGATTCATTGTCAAACTCTTTTCAATCTAACTTGTTTGATCAATCTAACTTGCTTGATTCTACAGGTAAGAAGAAATCTCAAGGAGATCTCGGTTCTTTCAGTGATGATTCAGATTCTGATGATATGAATGACTCAAGCCCAGATTATCCATTTTTCTCTTTCGTCAAAGATTCTATAATTCAATTTGAAAATAATGATGATCTCTCTCAACAAGATGAAGATCATTCCATTTCAGAAAATCAAGAAGTTTCACAACCTATTCCTAATGATGGTATAGAAATTGTACAACCTGAGTCTAGAACTTTATCTATTTCTGGTGATGTAGTTGGTACCGGTAATCTTGATTACTTCATCAACTCACCGACTCAAGTTTCCAATTTCAATCCACATTCTTCAAACCTATTGCATCAGCTTTCTAACTTGAATCAAACCAATCTGGATGTTCATATTCAAGGGAATGAGATTCCAACATCTCGTATTCACAAGAACCATCCAACGCCTCAGATTATTAGTCCATTGAATGAGAGAACAACAAGAAGTAAATCAGAACAAGCAAATCTTTGCTTATACTCGTGTTTTCTTTATCAAATTGTTCCTAAAAACGTTACCAAAGCGTTAAAGGATAATAGTTGGATTGAGGCTATGCAAGAAGAATTATTGCAATTCCGCAAACAAGAAGTGTGGAATCTTGTGGATTTACCTGAAGGAGAAAATGCCATAGGCACACGATGGTTGTTGAGAAACAAAACAGATGATCGAGGAACTATTATTCGAAATAAAGCGAGACTTGTTGCACAAGGATACACCCAAGAGGAATGAATAGATTATGATGAAGTATTTGCTCCAGTTGCAAGACTTGAATTAATTCATGTCTTCATAGCTTATGCATCATTCATGAAATTCAAGGTGTATCAAATGAACGTGAAAGGTGCTTTCTTGTATGGACCAATCACCGATGATGTATTCGTAAAGCAACCTTCGGGTTTTGAAGATTCAGAATTTCCATATCATGTGTACAGCTTAGCAAAGCTTTGTATGGTTTACATCAAGCTCCTAGAATCTGGTATGAAACAATATCACAGCACTTAATCCAACATGGATACACACGAGGGAAAATCGATCAAACTCTGTTTATCAAGAAGGATGTTGATGATCTTTTATGTGTACAAGTGTATGTTGATGATATCATATTTGGTTCTACTAGTCCAAAATTGTGCAATGAATTAGAAGAAATAATGAAATCTCGATTTCAAATGAGTTCTATGGGAGAAATAAATTTCTTTCTTGGACTTCAAGTCAAGCAATCTACAGATAGAATCTTTATTAATCAAGAGAAGTTTGTTGACAAACTCTTGAAGAAATTTAAACTGCAAGATTGTCAATCCATAAGAACTCCAGCTGACGTAAATACCAAGATTGAGCCTGGTCCAAAAGGAAAATCTGTAGACCAAACTTTATACAGATATATGATTGGTTCATTGATGTATCTTACTGCATCTAGACCTGACATAATGTATTTGTTTGTGTCTGTGCCAGGTATCAATCAGACCCAAAGGAATCTCACTTAATTGCTGTCAGACGCATATTCAGATATCTCAAAGGAAAATCGGCCTTAGGGTTATGGTATCCTTATGAAGGAAACTTCGAGTTATATACTGATAGTGATTATGGAGGATGTTATCAAGATAGAAAATCAACTACGGGTGGTTATCAGTTTTTAGGACCCAGTTAGTCTCATGGCAATGCAAGAAACAAACAAATGTCTCTGTTGCAACCGCAGAAGCTGAGTACATAGCTGCTTCAGTAGGATGTTCTCAAATCCTTTGGTTATAAAACCAACTGCTGGATTACAGGTTCAACTTTCTTAAAACTCCAATTTACATTGATAACACTGATGCTATGTTCATTACAGCTAATCCTGTCCAACATTCAAAAACAAAAAATATCAAGATTCGATATCATTTTCTCAGAGATAACTCTGAAAAAGGTTTAATCATCCTGATTCAAATTGCTACTGAAAAACAGTTGGCCGACCTATTTATTAAAGCCTTCTTACCAAGACGGTTTGAGTATTTTTTAGAGTCAATTGGTCTTATTAACTTCATTTAAAAAAAACTGGTTTTTGAGTATTTCAGTTAATTGAGTCTAAATATGATCAGAACCCTCCCTTAACCGAATAGGAAACAGCAAGAGAAACTGTCAAAGTTAATTGCCTGATTGTATTTTGTGAGTGTATGTTTCTTAGAAAAAGCAAAACCAAATACAAAATTAGAAAATTGAAAAATCAAAAGATAAAATATAAAACAAAAACTAAAAAAATAGAGTTTTTCTTTGTTAATTCATTTTTAGGAATGAATCTGTCTTTGCAATATGTGAGAAATGATAGTACATTAGTATGATCAGTTGCATACTTCACTCGATAACAAAGTCTGACGTGATCAGATATGATGTGTAAGTAAGTTCATGCAATTAGACTGAAAAAGTAAATTCTTGTGATTAAACTAAATCACTCATTCATTCATGTATGTCTATCTTAGCACTAATGAGTATGTGTTGATTTCTCAAATTGATTATTAGTTAAGTCATAATCTCACACCTGGTGGTGATATGAATAACCATGAGCTCTAATTATTTAAAGCGTCTAACACTTCTTTGTTATGAGTCATCATAGACCTGAAGTGATGAGATATCCTTTGTTGTAAGTGATTACAGACCTGGATATTTTCACTGATGCAATAAGATGCCAATATGCACAAACACCAAATGAGATCTGGTTATAGTATATGTCAGGTTAACAAGTTGAGAACAGTGACTTCTTGCATATCTTTATGAGAATTAACCTCTCTAAGTCTAAGTGTGACTACATAATATCATATCTAATTGTACCTTAAACAATCCAAGAATTGAAAAAGTAAGTGTGCTGAATATCTTGCAAAATGCACTCATTTTCTGTCCTTAGATCTCGTGTCTCCTTTGCTGCAAAAATGTTGACCTGGAACACACTTGATTAGGATTTATTCAGTGTCTATGACTATCCATAAATTTTTTATTTCAATGTGCTGATCTTAACTGATATGATCTCACTACAGACATTGATTCATTTGTAGATATTAAATTTTATTCTGCTTTAATTTTGATTTTTGCATGTTTTCTGTGTGCAGGCATATTAACAATGATTAGTATGATCTTCATGTGACAAATTCAAGAAACTTCTAAGTGTTGTTAAACTTAAAAGTTTAGGGGGAGTAAAAAGAGTTAAAAGAAAAAGTGTCTAAGAAAATTGATTTTCAAATTTCAAGATATGAAAAAATCAAAATTTAATGTTTTGGATGGAAAGGATGAAGCTAAAATGTTCAAGCATGTGTGTGTTTGACATAATGTAAAAATTGAACCTGAAAAATAATTTAAGTGGAAAAGCTTCTTGCAACATTTTAAATGAGATTATTTGTTAAAATTAGAGACTAAAATGACGGGAAATTATTTTTGCAAAATTAAAACAAAAATAAAAAGGTCAAAATATAAAAATTCAAAATTCAAAATAAAAATAAAAATTTGAAATGTAAAAAGTTCAAAATTGAGGGTCTATTGTGTACATTTTGGGTGAAAGTCAAAATTTGACTAATTAAAGTCAAAATTTGATAAATTAATTAAATATTAGTATTGAACAATACTAATATGTCTAAACAGTGTACAGGTGGAAGATCTGAAAATTACAAGTGTTAGACACATGATAGTCATCTCATGCACCTAAACAATGTTAATAAGTCATCCTCATGCGCCTAAACAGTTGTCATAAGTCTGAAAATGGGGATTAAGTGGGGTGTTTTTCCTTTCTCATGCGCCTAAATAGTATCCAGACTTTTAAGAATTGGGCGTATCATGTGAAAAAGGGCATTTAGCTAGACCAATGCGACTGAACAGTGCAAAAGCGGCTAAACAGTGCTTATGCGTCTGAACAGTGCTCATGCGCCTAAGCCCATGCGCACAAACAGTGCTCATGCGCCTAACAATTTCACTTAGTGTAAAAGCAACACTTTGTAATTTCTGAATCTTCATTCACTCAAAACCCCTAAACATTCATAAAACCCCGACTCTTAATAACCCTGATTCACTCATTTCTGTTTGATTTTGTTCTTATCTTCCATTCGATAGTGGTTTTATCAGATTCTAAATATAAGTTTATGATCAAAATCATAGGAATTTCAGTTTAATAGGTTGATTTGATTTGGGCGTATTGAACCTATTAGGGCGTGTGAACCCTAGTTGATTGAATCTGTTGAACTTGTGATTAAAATAGGAATAATGAACTGTAATTGAGGATAGCATGTTAATGAAAACATGATTTCGACCTTGTTGATACATTTGAATCTGGTTTTCATTGAACTTCAATCTATAATGATTCTTTATCAGCCGTATGATGAAGATGAACAGTTATGTTCAAAACTTTTTTAAAAATAAAAAATAAAAATTTTTTCACAAAAAATTCATATTACAAATCTATTTTGTGAGATAAATTTGAGAATTAAAGTGTGAATAAATCATAAAGAAACTACCTTGAATGATGATTTGTTCTTGAACAGAATGTCAAACACTTAGAATTTTTAAGTGCAAGTTAGTCAAAAATGTTTTAAAACATATAAATTCTTTAAATTTCAATAAACTTTCAATTTATTTTGATTGTTTAATATTCAAGTTTCTAAATTTCTTGTTTTTAATTTTGAGGATGGCTGAATTAAAATTCGAGCCTAAACACAATATTGTAACTTTACTGAATGAAGAATTAAGTGATGTTGTGGGATATGTAAAGATAATTAGATTTTTGCTAAGAACGAAGTATGTTTATGCCATGTGTTATCAACCAATCATCTATGCAACACTAATCAAGAAGTTCTGGAACACTACATCTGTTGAAGTTAATGATGAAGGGAGAAAAGTAGTGAGAGGATTCATTACAAACATCAGAATGATTGAAGTATCTGAAGAGGCCATAAGAGAAGCTTTAAGATTAGAACCAAATGATCCAGAGGATTTATCTGAATTGACATTTAATGAATGTAGAGAGACATTCATGGAAATGGGTCATTCTGATCACTTTCCAAAGAAACAATTCTTTAAAGCAAGAGTCTATAACCACTGGAAGCTGTTATGCTATATCTTTCAACACTGTATGTCCAAAAGGAGTGCTGGATGGAACTCTTTCCCAGTAGACATAGCATCTCCTATCGTAGCACTTGCAACTGATTGGAGATTTAATATGTCTAAGTGGATTCTAAATGGTTTTATCTTTAACTTGGAAAAAGGTATTAGGAACAAGTATCTGATGTATCCTAGACTCCTACAAATGATTAAAAATGAAGAGCATCCGATATATGTGTAGATGGTGTGAGTAGTGAAACTCTGATGCTAGAGCATATGTCTGAGATTTCTTATAAGAGACTTGCTATAGTCTCTAGTGCTCAAAATGTACCATTGTTTGATTACGTAAGGAATGTGGCTAATGATGAAGTTGACATTACTATTGATCACTACCATTTGACAGAAGAAGAACCTATAGTCCCTACTGATCTCATTGAAGAATTGCCTAATAATGATGATGATGATAATGATGACAATGATGATAATGATGATGATGAAGAGAGTTCAAGTTCTTCTGAAGATGATAATGGTGATGATGGTGGTTATGATGATGATGTGATGGAAATAGCTTATGATGATATACATGAAGCTGAGCAAGTTACTGAAGAAGCTCGTGAAGAAAGACATGATGTAGTAGATGAAACTGAGTCAGCTACTGAGGAAATTCATGAAGAAATTGATGAAAATGTACAAGAGATTGACCAAGTTACTGAAGAAATTCATGATGATGATACTAAAGTTAATCAAAGTGAAGAAATTGTTGGAGATAGTCAAACTGTTAAGGAGATAGTGAGTATGATTGAAGAGATGGTAGATACTAATGAATAGTTTGAGTTTAATGAGAATATTCAAGACTTTGAAGTTGTTGAAGCCGCAATTTATAATGAATTTATGAATGAACCTCAACAAGAAGTTAATGTAACTTAAGAAGTTAATTTTCAGCAGACTATAGATGAGCTGAAAGAAGAGAATTCAAAGCAGTTGAAAGTGATTGAAGAATTAAAAGAAGCTAATGAGAAATTACAAGAAGAATTGAAAAAGAAAGATGAAGTGATTGAAGAGTTGATGAAAAGTAAAGAAGATAACGTTAAAACATTTGAAGTAATGATGAAAGACTACAATCTAATGGAGGAAAAGCTTAAGAAATTGCATGAAGAAAATGAAGTTATGAAAGAAGAATTGGAAAAGATGAAAGAAAAACAAAAGTCTTCGTCTCCAGAGTTGATGATTATTTATGAGATTACTCCGATAGATGTTGAAAAAATCCCTGAAGTGGATAAAGGAAAGAGGAAAATAGATGATATTGATGTTTCAGTACTACCTGAATCATCATCCAAAGTTCAAAAGGTGATTGATAAACCTGTGTCACACCCTCAAAATCCACGTGCGGAGTTTTACCGTGAGGCGTGTGAACAAACCAGGATCACAGTCAATAGTTACTTAGAACGACACTATATGCCACATTAAAAATAAAACCAACCAAAGTTCAAACTTTAAAAACATGCGAAAGCGTTTTGTAAATAAGACAAACCCAAAATATAAAAAAAATGCATATTTGGCAAAACATGCGCCAACCCAAATATTTAAACACTCATAAATAGATACCAACAAATATGTCTTTCAAATAGAGTCTTAGAATGGATGCTGGACCCATGTGGTGCTCCTAATGGCAAGCAGAGTTAACAACCTGAGAATAGCATACTAAAATGTCAACACAATGGTTGGTGAGTTCAAGAGTTTGCGTTTATCATAAACAATAACATTTACATAACATAAAAAGTGCATTGAAATAGATAGCTAGTCTATATTCACAAGTAATAACCATAGTGATTTCGCGATCGAAGCTGACTGTGTTGCGTTTGTTGCCTCCCGTCACGACTTACCAGGTCGTGATGATATCTGTGTCTAGGACAATATTGCACCCGTTTGACCTCGAGTCGCACAGGTGGGGCTCGTCAGACAACATTCATACAACCTAAACAACACATTTAATCACCTTAGAAACATCCATGAACTCACTAGCATGGTCCTAATGTCCCAAACATGCTCAAATCATCCAATTCAAGGATTTGCACAAATAAAGTTTCCCTTTTGGAAAAGTACATCCCAAATTCATCAAACTCACACTACATTCATGAATTTACCATTTGCATAGCAAATTAAGTCCATAACAATATCTAGACATGATCAACAACATCTAATTGTCATGTTTCATTAACATTCAACATCAAAAGTTACTATTTTTTAGCAAGGTAAGAACTACAACGTGCATTCTCGATTTCCCAATGTTCATATCAACAATCTAGCATCTAATCATCATTTTATACACATCCATAACACCAATTCATGATCAAATCATTGTTTCATGCAAAATAAAGTTACTATTCTTAGTAACCTATGAACAATCCATCAAAATCCAAACTTGCTTGCATAATCGACATTAACTAACATGTATCCAACTTAACTAACACAATAACATCAACAATCAACCAACATTCGGCCTCCAATTCATCCAAATCGCACAAAACTCTTGGCTAGAACAAAATACATGAAAGAAACACGAAATTAACCTTAAAATCGCAAAAAGGAACAAGCTTTGATGCTTCTAGTGTCTTCTAACCCTTGAAATCGATCCAATCCGAGGCTTATTCACTTGTTCTTGGTTGAATTCGCAAGGGTGAGGGAGAGGGATGCAATGTCGCGGCCGAATGGGTGTTCTAGGGTTTGGTTTTTGTGTTTTAATCAATTAAGTTTTGCATAATTACCTTTTAACCCTTGAACTTTGTATTTTATAAAGATTAGGCTTTTTGAATAGTTTTTAAATAATTTTTAACTACTAAACACAGTTATTATTAGTCACAATTAATAATCATGCATAATTTTCATTTGCCACAAAACACACGAAATAATTACAACACGTTTCTACTTTACGCGATAAAATTCACAGTTAATACTTAAGTCACATAAACACATAAGCATAAATTAATAATCACATAATCAGTTAAATTATAACTAGTTTATCATTAATTTATCATTACTAATTATTATTAAGTCACCAACGTTCAACGACAACTAGTGTGTGTATACGACACGTGTATGCAAGACTTAACGGAACTAACGGAGTTTGGTAATGGAAAATTACCGGATGTCACATTATCCCCATGTTGAAAGAATTTTCGTCCCGAAAATTGCGTTACATGGTGAGTGTTCCATCATTGGTCTACTGCATTGGCACAAGGAAATCGAAATCGAGTGAGTTTTGGGTGAGTTGTCACATCATCCCCATGTTGAAAGAAATTTTGTCCCGAAATTTAATCAGTACCTTCGCCGGCTGGCATCGTCTTTTCAAACAGCTGAGGATACTTAAGCTTCATTTGGTCCTCACGTTCCCACGTGAATTCTAGTCCACGTCTCGAGTTCCAACGAACTTTGACAATGGGTATCTTGCTTTGCTTAAGTGTCTTTACCTCTCGATCCATCACCTCGACCGGTTCCTCAATGAAGCGTAACTGTTCGTCTACTTGAACTTCTTCCAGCGGTACGACCATAGTTTCATCCGTTAGGCACTTATTCAGATTTGAAACATGGAATACATCATGGATTCCACTTAGCGAATCAGGTAAGGCTAATCGATAAGCTACTGGACCTATTCTTTCCAAGATCTCAAATGGTCCAACATATCTCAGATTTAGCTTTCCTCGCTTACCAAACCGAATCACGCCTTTCCATGGTAAGACTTTCAATAAGACTTTGTCACCAACTTGAAATTCTAGAGGTTTTCGTCGCTTGTCAGCATAACTTTTCTGTCTGTCGCGCACTGCAGCCATACGGTTCCTTATTTGCATAATCTTTTCAGTGGTCTCATGTACTAACTCAGGACCCGTTAGCTGACTGTCACCAATTTCAGCCCAACAAACTGGTGATCTACATTTTCTCCCATACAATGCTTCGAAAGGTGTCGCCTTTATGCTAGTGTGATAACTGTTGTTGTAAGAAAATTCCACCAATGGTAGGTGAACTTCCCAGTTATTCCCGAAGTCAATCACACAAGCCCGTAGCATGTCCTCTAAAGTCTGTATAGTACCCTCGCTTTGACCATCAGTCTGTGGATGATAAGCAGTACTCATATCTAATCACGTACCTAAAGCTTTCTACAACGACTGCCAGAAGTGTGATGTGAAACGAGAATCGCGGTCAGAAATAATTGAGATCGGTACTCCATGACTCGAAACGATCTCCTTCAAATAGATTCGAGTTAATTTCTCCATCTTGTCTGTTTCCTTTATCGCTAGGAAATGAGCAGACTTTGTTAATCTATCCACGATAACCCATATTGTGTCGCAACCGGTAGAAGTACGAGGTAACTTAGTAATAAAATCCATTGATATCTGATCCCACTTCCACGTAGGGATCTCGGGTTGTTGTAGTAGTCCAGATGGCTTTTGGTACTCCACTTTTACCTTTGAGCAGGTCAGACACTTGCTCACATAAGTAGCTACATCCGCTTTCATATTAGGCCACCAATAGTGCACCTTCAGATCGTGATACATCTTGTCAGATCCAGGATGTATAGAGTACTTAGACTTGTGTGCCTCACTCATGACCAAGTCTCTTAGATTTCTGTGTAGAGGTACCCAAAGTCTATCCATGAAGTAACAAATTCCATCTGCTTTTACTTCCAACTGTTTTTCCATTCCCCTTAACGATTCAGACCCAATGTTTTCTGCTTTCAGAGCTTCTGTCTGAGCCTATCGGATTTGTTTAGGTAACTGTCTGCTGATAGTAAGTTGCAAAGCTCGCACACATCGAGGCTTAGTAGTTTCTTTCCTACTCAGCGCGTCAGCAACTACGTTTGCTTTCCCCGGATGATACTTAATAGCACAATCATAGTCGTTTAACAATTCCACCCAGCATCTTTGCCTCATGTTCAACTCCTTTTGCTCAAAGATGTGCTGGAAACTCTTGTGATCAGTGTAAATAGTGCATTTGGTACCGTACAAGTAATGTCTCTAGATCTTTAAGGCAAAAACTACCGCACCCAGTTCCAAGTCATGGGTGGTATAGTTCTTCTCATGAATCTTCAATTGTCTAGAGGCGTAAGCTATCACCTTATCCCGCTGCATCAAGACGCATCCAAGTCCTTGAATAGACGCATCGCAGTAGACTACGAAGTCATCACTACCATCTGGTAACGCTAATATTGGTGCGCTACACAGTTTCTGTTTCAGCAACTGGAAAGCAGATTCATGATTCTCACCCCATTTATATGTTGTTCCCTTATGAGTCAAGGCTATGAGAGGTTGTGCAATCTTAGAGAATCCTTCGATGAACCGTCGATAATATCCCGCTAATCCAAGGAATTGTTGTATCTCGCTTGGTGTCTTAGGAACAGACCAATTCTTTATCGCTTCAATCTTAGCAGGATCAACATGTATTCCCTTCTCGTTGACAATATGACCCAAGAATTGTACCTCACGTATCCAGAAATCACACTTAGAAAACTTTGCATACAGTTGTTCTTTTCTAAGTAATTTCAAGATTAAACATAAGTGCTCTCCATGTTCTTCCTCAGTCCTTGAGTATATCAATATGTCATCAATAAAGACGATAACAAACTGATCAAGATAGGGTTTGCACACGCGGTTGATAAGATCCATGAATACTGCTGGTGTATTCGTCAACCCAAATGGCATGACCAAACATTCATAGTGACCATATCGTGTACAGAAAGCAGTCTTCAAGATGTCCTCTTCTCGAACTCTCAGCTGATGATACCCAGACCTCAGATCAATCTTAGAGTAATAGCTTGATCCTTGCAGTTGATCAAACAAATCATTGATATGAGGTAAGGGATATCTATTCTTGATAGTGACCTTGTTCAGTTCCCTATAGTCAATGCATATTCGAAATGTACCATCCTTATTCTTCACAAATAGAACTGGCGCTCCCCAGGGCGACGAACTCGGTCGGATGAACCCTTTATCCAACAACTCTTGTAGTTGGGCGGATAATTCCTGCAGTTCGTTCGGAGCTAACCGGTACGGTGCTCTCGCAATTGGAGCGGCTCCTGGGGTCAACTCAATCTGGAATTCAACTTGACGATAAGGCGGTAATCCAGGCAGGTCTTTCGGAAACACCTCGGGAAACTCGTGAACTACGAGGATATCCTCTATCTTCTTTTCCTCGGTCTGTTTATCTGTGACGAGCGCCAATATGGCCAGTCGACCCTTTCGTAACAACTTCTGTGCCTTCATGAACGAGATGATGCCTATCACCGCACCACTCCTATCACCTCTGACCGTAAGGACTTCTTCACCAATGGGAATCCGTATGATCTTCTCGTGGCATATGACTTCCGCTTGTTTATCGGAAAGCCAATCCATGCCTACTACCACATCAAAGCTTCCTAACGTAACAGGCATGAGATCTATGGTGAATGTATGACCAGCAAGCTCTATCTTGCAGTCTCTAAGAATATGCGTTACGTGAATCTATGTGCCGTTAGCTAACTCCACGGTGTATTTAGATTCTAAGGCTGAGGGCATATCACTTAAAAGACTACAGAACCTAGTGGACACGAAACTTCTATCGGCTCTGGTATCGAATAATACGATAGCAAAACGACCATTAACCGAAAATTTACCAGTTACTATTGTAGGATCGTTTAGAGCCTCACATGAGCCAATGACGAAGGCTCTTCCTTTGGCTCCATTGTTGTTTCCACCATTGTTGTTGCCATTACCATTGTTGTTGTTATTGTTGTTGCCATTGTTATTGTTGCTGTTGTTTCCATTGTTGTTGTTACCATTACCATTCCTCTTAAGTTGGGGACAGTTGCGTTTGTAATGGCCTTCTTTTCCGCACTCAAAACAACCTTTCAGAGTTTCTTGTGATTGTTATGGCTTTTTCATCAGTTCACCCCGACAGTCTTTGGCTGCGTGACCAATCTTCCCACAACGTTGGCACTTGAAGTTATCATATCGACCCACATGGTGGTAGTTACACAGGTTGCACTTCGGCTGTCTTCCGCCATACCCACCGGGTCCTTGATTTGAGGGAGTCGCCTGGTTGAAGCTTCAATTGTTATCGAACTTCCGTTGCTATTGCTGACTTTGTTGCTGTGGTTGAGGTTGAGATTGGCTGCTGGATGACGATCCCTTGTTGCTTGAACCATCCCACTTGTGTTTATGGTCGGGCACGCTTGCCACCGCGCCCCGCTTAGGTAATCGACCTTGCTCGACTGCTTGATCAGTTAGCCTGTGGGCTGTTCGGATAGCTTGTTGTATGGTAGTGGGGTTAGAGGCAGTTACCATACTTTGAATTTCGGGCACCAATCCCCGTATATAATGCTCAACCCTCTTGTGCATTTCATTCACCATCCCTGGGTATAAAGTGGCTAACTCATGAGTACGGGTCGTGTAGGCTTCAATTTCTGAGCCTTGCATTTTGAGTTGCCAGAACTCAATCTCCAGTTTCTGCACTTCATTTCGGGGGCAATATTCTTCGGTCATAATCCCCTTAAACTCATCCCAAGGTAGTTCATTGCCATGGCTTGACCCAGCATTTGCACCTGGGCATTCCACCAGGAAAGTGTTGCGCCTTCCAATGTCCCGGTGGCATACTTCACCTGATCAGCAGACGGGCAGTTGCATTTTGCGAAGACAGACTCTGTCTTCTCAAACCACCTTACAAGCCCTACAGCCCCTTCCGTCCCGCTGTAGGTATGGGGTTTACAGTCCATGAAGGACTTGTAGGTACATGGTGGTGGTCCTGTTTTGACAATCCCAAACATTAGTCAGATATCCTAGGCAATTAACTAGAATAATTAGTTTAACCTCTTGTTATCATTTACCTGCTGGTTGTCCCGGTTGGGCAGCAGCCACTGCCGCCTGAACATGTTCGTTATTTAATGCCGCCAATTCCGCAGGCGTCATGTTTATGGCTCCGGGACCACGGCCTCCGGCGCCACATCCACGACCACGCCCACGTCCTCTTCCACGTGCGTCCATATTTCACTTTACAATTCACAATTTCAATAATGAGTAACATCCAACACATTAATCTCATCAAGGTACAGTAAACAATAAGAAATAATGCATTCACTACAACCATAACATTTATAACAGAAATAATAACCAAAGATAAATAAATTGCAATTGAGTCACAAAATATTCCATCAATGTCAAAATTTAAGTTTGTCAGTTGGGTGGGAAACAACCCTTCCCACATAGGTTTCAAAGGAGAGAAACACTACATAGTCTAAGTCATTTAAAAGTAGAATTAGTCCAGTACGTCAGATCCGTCACTGTCCTCATCCATCCCTGCTGGTTCTTCTTCTGGGGTCTTCCTCATCAGGGTCCACCAAAGGTACAGGGGCTTCAATAACCTGAAGTGTTGCTAGCTGTGCCTCTAAATCAGCAAACCTATCATCGATCACTATGTTATGGTGATCCTGTGAGTCCAGGCGCCCACTAAGTGCTACAATGTTGCCTGCCAGGGTATGATGTCCACCAATGGCCATCGAGAGTCGCTCCCGAAGCGTCTCTACCTGGTAGCGCAACTGACGCATCTCAGATCGTAAGGCAGAGTTCTCATCAGTGAGTCATCGGATACGCTGTCGCTCTGTGTCCAGTGTGGCTGCTAGGGCTGCAAATGCCTGCTCCAGAGGGATGCTCAAGGTAGGAAGAGTAGGCAATGCAGAGGCGGTCGATGACCTAGTCCTAGGTTGTGTCGGAGCTACTGGTGGTACACGCTCTCTATAAGCCATACGGTTTATGTAGGTGGGGTAGAAATCCTAGTTCCGCGGAGGATCGAGCTCAGGAGGTATGAAAGGCTGACCCCAGTCTATCTCGCCAGGAGGATAAGGATGTCGGGGCCAGTCAAATCCCCTATCAGGTACGGGAGACGTAGGAGGTGACTCAGATCGTGCAGGTTTCTTACCCAAATTTCTGGACTACGATGCCATGTTGGGAAGTACGTGTTGCGTATGCCAATGAGTATACACAGTAAAGAGAGTAAGCGATAAGTAACTAACAACAGTGCGGTTATAGTTTAGTGTGTGTATGCAACCTAGTTCCCTATAACCAATGGCTCTGATACCAATCTGTCACACCCTCAAAATCCACGTGGGGAGTTTTACAGCGAGGCGTGTGAACAAACCAGGATCACAGTCAATAGTTACTTAGAACGACACTATATGCCACATTAAAAATAAAACCAACCAAAGTTCAAACTTTAAAAACATGCGGAAGCGTTTTGTAAATAAGACAAACCCAAAATATAAAAAAAAATGCATATTTGGCAAAACATGCGCCAACCCAAATATTTAAACACTCATAAATAGATACCAACAAATATGTCTTTAAAATAGAGTCTTAGAATGCATGCTGGACCCGTGTGGTGCTCCTAATGGCAAGCAGAGTTAACCACCTGAGAATAGCATACTAAAATGTCAACACAATGGTTGGTGAGTTCAAGAGTTTGTGTTTATCATAAACAATAACATTTACATAACATAAGAAGTGCATTGAAATAGATAGCTAGTCTATATTCACAAGTAATAACCATATTGATTTCGCGATCGAAGCTGACTGTGTTGCGTTTGTTGCCTCCCGTCACGACTTACCAGGTCGTGACGATATCTGTATCTAGGACAATATTGCACCCGTTTGACCTCGAGTCGCACAGGTGGGGCTCGTCAGACCCAGTAATACTACCCAAGATTTCCCGCTAGTTACCATTATTAACGATCCGAAAGTGTGAGGACTTTCAAGGTATTAAGCACTATGTTAAAACATACACAGCTTGTAATAATAAAATAGCGTTTGAGAACAAGTATGCTACCCCCCCAAGAAGAAGATTTATAAAAATAGAGGGGCATGAACTCACCTGGTGTGTAAAGATAATGACTAAAGAGAACTGGTGATAGGAGCAAAGACAACCCTTCAAAGGTTACCTAGAACACAAGAGTACATAAGTACGTGTTCACAGAATCATAATGAAACCCTAAGTGCTTTACAAACCAAAGAACTCAAAGTTTTAGAAGACAAGACACATTTAACCCAGTTGACCCGTTTGACCCATTGGTGACATTATAGGTGAGATTCCATTCAAACAAGCATAACAACCTATCCACATGATTAACATACAAACTGATTACATATAACACTTCATTAACCACATGTACTAATTAGATCATCATACAACCAGATATCATACAAGTCATGCGAATCTCAAACTATTATCATGCTCGTAACATCTATAACACAAATAATACACCATACAAGGATCAAATCATGCATCACATGCCATGTGAAGCCACTCATGACTTCACACCCTAAACCCTGCCAATCCTACTAAGTAGGAGCCTCAGATTCGCACGTGTGTATGATGATCATTAACATACCAATTTTCCATAGCTCATATCATCCAAAATGTTCATTCTTAATCAACCATCAATCAACAAAAATCCTAGCTTACCTATATGACTCATACCATGATTTTTCCACAAACAGGCCAAAACAGGTAACAAACCAAATTAACATTCATACAACCTAAACAACACATTTAATCACCTTAGAAACCATCCATGAACTCACTAGCATGGTCCTAATGTCCCAAACATGCTCAAATCATCCAATTCAAGGATTTGCACAAATAAAGTTTCCCTTTTGGAAAAGTACATCCCAAATTCATCAAACATACACTACATTCATGAATTTACCATTTGCATACCAAATTAAGTCCATAACAATATCTAGACATGATCAACAACATCTAATTGTCATGTTTCATCAACATTCAACATCAAAAGTTACTATTTTTAGCAAGGTAAGAACTACAACGTGCATTCTCGATTTCCCAATGTTCATATCAACAATCTAGCATCTAATTATCTTTTTATACACATCCATAACACCAATTCATGATCAAATCATTGTTTCATGCAAAATAAAGTTACTATTCTTAGTAACCTATGAACAATCCATCAAAATCCAAACTTGCTTGCATAATCAACGTTAACTAACATGTATCCAACTTAACTAACACAATAACATCAACAATCAACCAACATTCGGCCTCCAATTCATCCAAATAGCACAAAACTCTCGGCTAGAACAAAATACATGAAAGAAACACGAAGTTAACCTTAAAATCACAAAAAGGAACAAGCTTTGATGCTTCTAGTGTCTTCTAACCCTTGAAATCGATCCAATCTGAGGCTTATTCACTTGTTCTTGGTCGAATGGTGAGGGAGAGGAATGCAATGTCGCGGCCGAATGGGTGTTCTAGGGTTTGGTTTTTGTGTTTTAATCAATTAAGTTTTGCATAATTACCTTTTAACCCTTGCACTTTGTATTTTATAAAGATTAGGCTTTTTGAATAGTTTTTAAATAATTTTTAACTACTAAACACAGTTATTATTAGTCACAAATAATAATCATGCATAATTTTCATTTGCCACAAAACACACGAAATAATTACAACACGTTTCTACTTTACGCGATAAAATTCACAGTTAATACTTAAGTCGCATAAACACATAAGCATAAATTAATAATCACATAATCAGTTAAATTATAACTAGTTTATCATTAATTTATCATTACTAATTATTATTAAGTCGCCAACGTTCAACGACAACTAGTGTGTGTACACGACACGTGTATGCAAGACTTAACGGAACTAACGGAGTTTGGTAATGGAAAATTACCGGATGTCACAACCTGCAAGAGTAGATGAAGAGGATTCGGATATACAAGAAACAATTGGAGCCTTATATAATTTAGAAGGTGAATTTGATGATGATTGGTATAATGAAGGATTAGATGATGAAGACTTGGTAGAAGAAAATGTTGATAAGCATTATTTACTAATTGATATAAGTCATGATGATATACCTGTGGATGTGAAAGAAAGGTATAATTATCTAATCAAAATGAAGTACAATAGAGTTTTTCTGGATAGTTTAACTATGTCTCAGATTAATGAAGAATTTGAGAAGTGCATTACAGTTGAATCAGTTGCACCAATTGATCCAGATGAGATTGTCATGGAACACGAGGAGTGAAATCCATTACAGGAGAGCATTAATATTGAAGAACTATCTACTTCTAAGTTGGATCATCCAAACCCTGATGATATGAATGTTACAGCACTCAGAATATGGTTACAGTCTCGAAATTATCCACGAAAGAAACTTAATCGATTACAAGCTGAGTCATTAAGGTACTTAGTGAGAAGTTTCCAAGCCACTGAAAGACAAACAAACAAAATGATTTTTCTAGACATGGACAATCCTTAATACTTAGAAATCACGAAAAGAACGAGGATTCTGAAACCTCAGGAAATTCAGTCTATGGCTATGAAGAGCACGGTGTATGAACGAAGAAAGGAGCTTATGAGAATGTTTCTAGAGACTGAAAGGCAAGGTTATCAAGTCTCTATGGAACAAAAGCAACTGTGGAACAATGCACGTTCAGCAGGAGATCTAGTTCGTAATGTTTTGCAGAAAGGACAATCTATCTCTGAGCTACTAAATTCCATGATTGTTCCTGATACTACAAAAGAAGGGAAGATCGTCGCATGGAAATATGATGAGATCTTTGATGCATTTTTGATCAAAAGGGTAAATGCAATCTGTGACGTTTATCATTTTTTCTCAAGTATTATAAAACTTCCTGTTCAAGATCTCAAAGAGTTGAATAAATTGCCATTGATTAATCCATCTAAAGCTAAGCGTGGAGAAAATTTTGTGCAATTGTTAAATAGAGGTATAAATCGGATGAGTTCATTTTTACAAACTCGGTGTGATTAGGAAGATAAGGAGTATTTTCAAACATTAAAGAAGAAGAGAAAAGGAGTTAAGAAAGATATTGGAGAAGAAAAGTTCCTAGATGCATTTAGTGATCAATATTTTGAAAAACTCACAAATCCAGGACTCAAAGTCATTGATGGAACACAACAATCAAAGCCAATCTTGAGGTGGTTTTACAATTCGGATACGTTTGAGCTGAAGTTAGTACGAGATTTGAATGATTGGGATCGCGATATAATTTTTTTATTTGGTGTTTTCGAGTTGAAACTTTTGCATCCTAGTTACATCTCATTCTTGTCTATACAGAAATTTGAAAAAGTTGTTCCAGAAACGGCTGAAAATGATAAGAAGTATTTTCTGTCGATCATTAAAGTGATGAATGCTGCGATGGAAAGGATATCTCTAAGGAAAGCCTTGGCGTATGCTAACATTGTGAAAAAGGATATTAAAAAGATAGAGTTCATGAGGATTTCTAGCAAAGGGGTTTTAGAAATTCATTGTAAAGATAACCCAAACCCAATAGAATTTTATGCTAACGTGGATATTACAGGTTTATCAAAGGAAACTTTGGAAGTAATGAATAGAATGGAGATAAAGACGAATGAAGCTAAACCGGAGCAAGGCATCTTAGCTAGCAAGTTCAAGTTGGCTATTGCTAAAGTTCTGAGGGAACAAGAACTTTATAAAGAGAAGCCAGTATTTAAGATTAAAGAAGAGCTTGAAGACTTCTTTGATTTATGAAGACTGAAGACAAAGAAAAAGCATGAAGATTGAAGACAAAGACCAAAGACTGAAGATTGCAGAAGATAAAAGATTAAAGATAGAAGATTTGAAGACAGAAGATTGATTTTGAAGACCGAAGACAATGTCAATCTTAGGGGGAGTATTGTAGATGCTTCTTAAAGATTAACATTTAGTCTTTATGTGTCTTTTATAGTTTTTGTCATAGTATAGGGACTACTTATGTAAATATGTTCCTTTTGTTTTCTTGATAGTATAAATAGCATAGTTTATGTACCGTGTAGGTAGACTAGTCTTTAGTGACTGATAGAGAATAGATCAGTGAACGAACTTGTAATTATTTTTTTTTCTTACACTTGTACTTTCTATGCTTACTAATCAATGAAAACCTATGAATTTTTGTGATTTGTTTGCATTGAATTGATTGCATGTGTTTGTTTGATTGAATTGTATCACAATATAATCACAGATCAATCCATTTTGATCCTATCAAATCTTGAAAAATTTAATCACTTGGATGATTTAGTTGTTTAGACAAAAACCATGATATAAGTTTTGTTTATATCTTGGCCAAAATATAGTGGTTCAAAAGGGGAATCTTTTAGGATTTACAAATTTTCATATTTAGATATGTATTTTGATGTTCATAACCTAGCAATGACCATAGCCAAAAACACATTATGGAGGCCCAAAGGAGTTTGGAGAAGATGTTAAAGCCCATTTGGAAGCCCAAAGAAAGTAGAAGAATCACAACACAAAGTGGACACTTAAAGCATTTGGATGCGTGATCAAGTGGGAGTTCACCGACACAACACTTGTGTCATATTTTATCTAAGAAAGACCTAATTAGCACACTTGTTTTGGTCAACAAGTGGTGCTAAATTAGTTGGCTATGGTTATGAACTTATTGTTGTGTGTTATGCTTGTGTGGTTGATTTACTTTTATTGTTTATATGATATTTGGATATGCATAGTTAACAATTTAAAATCAACAACAAGCTTACAGTCGGTTCTTTTGAAATCATTAACATGGATAATAAAATGGTTTTATTAAAGGTTAATGTTTTCATAATAAAATTGGGATTTATTAAAAGAGCCTTGAAAATTAGTTTTATTAAAGTATCATGCATTTGAATGCATGAAAATGTAAGGTGCATAGAGTTTTCCAAACTAGAATTAACAAAAAAAAAAAAAGTTAAACACCATTCTTTTATACAACACTCAAATCACTTGGGAACTCTTTGTGGGATCAAGGTCACCTAACCATATTTAGGGAACTTGTGTGTTTGAGGTAGGGTTACCATATTAATGGGATAAAGGTCACCTAACCACTAGTATGTGTAAACTCACACGTGTGTGTAAGAAGGACGACTTGAGTTGGAAACCATATGAATAGGGTCACTGAAGCATGGCATACAATGGTGTTGATGGGATTAAACATGTCAACTAAACATAAAGATGTTTAACCGATCCCATAAAACTAGAAGTTGCAAAGGGTTGAAATTGTCAAACGTTGAGTACCTTGTTAATTTAAATAATGGGATAAAGATCACCTAACCAATATTTAAATGCAACGTTGGATTCTAGATTTTAACTATTAATTGTCTATGAGACATAAAAGGGTATTAGTAACTAAAATTTTATAATCAAAAATACTAAAATTGAACTTTGTTAAATTGTATAGATGGGTGCAAACAATAATGCTATCGCCCCGACCGTCCATAACCTATCACTAAGAACAATCCTAGAAAAGTATCGTCTCAAACACAACAACTTCATGGATTGGTATCGAAACTTGAGAATTGTTCTCAAGCAAGAGAAGAAATCCTATGTGTTGGACGATCCTATTCCCGATGAACCCAACATTAATGATGAAGATGCCTACAACTATTGGATTAAGCACACTGAGGATTCGGTGCAATTTTCTTGCCTCATGTTAGGAACCATGATTCCCGAGATTCAAAAGGACTTTGAACATCATGGGGCATACGACTTGATTACCCAATTGAAGGAAATTGTTCATTCAACAAGCAAGGGTAGAACGCTACGAAACGGTTCGGGCGCTTCATGCATGTCCAATGGAAGAAACTCAATCGGTGTCATCTTATGTACTCAAGATGAAAAGCCACATTGATCACCTCTAAAGGCTGAATTGTCCCGTCTCTAAAGAGTTGGCCACAGATTTGATCCTCAATGGTCTAACCAAGAAATTTGAGGTATTTGTCTTGAGCTATAACATGAACGGATGGGACAAAAGCATTGGAGAACTTCATGCAATGTTCAAAACGGCCGAAGCAGGGATGGGAAAGAGGGTTTTACCGGTTCTCATGATCAATGAGGGTGGCAATAAGAAGAGGCATCACCCCAAACCCAAGGCAAATGTTGCCAAAGGCAAGGGACGCATCAAAGGGAAGGGTAAGGGAAACGCTAAAGCGAAACCACCAAAACCTAAGCAAAAGAAGCCAAAAGTTACTGAGAACGATCCATGCTTTGAGTGTGGTGAGATAGGACATTAGAAGAGGAATTGTCCAACCTATCTCAAAGAGTTGAGAAACAAGAGGGATGCAGGGCAGACCTCAGGTACAACTTTCATGATTCATATTTAACATAATGTTATTTCTTCAAACACATGGGTATTGGATACCGGATGTGGAACTCATATTTGCAATTTATTGCAGGGGTTCAAAAGAAGTAAATATTTCAAGAAGGGAGACACTGTCTCTTCATGGGCACTGGAGCAAAAGTTGAAGTCGATGCCCAAGGAGACTACATTTTGAAGCTTCCAAGTGGTTTGGAAGTTATTTTGAATAACATTTTGTATGCTCCTAGTTTTACTAGGAATATTATTTCAGTTTCCCTTCTAAGACAATATGGTTATGTTTTGAAGTTTGTTTACGATGGTATTTGTGTTTTTATTTATTTTAAGTATATGCCTTCTAATGGCATTTATGAATTAGTTCATGATGAAACATCCTTTGATAAGTCGTTGTACCAATCAAGCACCAAGAAACTCAAAATGGGTTTAAGTAAGATATATCTTTGGCATTGTCATCTTGGTCACATAAACAAGAATCGCATTCAAACACTTCAAAAGAATGGTCTTTTGGAAGCAAATGAAGACGATTCATTTGATAAGTGTGAATCTTGTTTACAAGGAAAGATGACCAAGGAACCCTTTAGTGGCACTAATGAGAGGGCAAATGATTTATTAGGAATCATACATTTGAATGTATGTGGTCCTTATAAAGCAATGACAAGGAATGGTGAAAGATACTTCATTACCTTCATCGATGATTATAGTCATTATGGTTATATGTACTTGCTAAGACACAAAGATGAAGCTCTAGAAATGTTCAAAATCTTCAAAAGTGAAGTAGAAAATCAACTCAACAAAACAATCAAAGTTCTTCGTTCAGATAGAGGAGGTGAATACCTTAATGATGCTTTTCATGATCATCTTTGGAGTTGTGGTATCATCTCACAACTTACTCCACCCGGAACACCACAACATAATGGTGTGTCTGAAAGGAGGAACCGAACCCTATTGGATATGGTTCGATCTATGATGACTAGAAGCACATTGCATCTATCATTTTGGGGTTTCACATTGCTCTCCGCGGCCCGTATTCTAAATATGGCCCCAACCAAGAAAGTGGATAAGACACCTTTTGAAGTATGGCATGGAAGGGTTCCATCATTATCATATTTGAAGGTATGGGGTTGTGAAGCTTATGTTAAATAAAACACCCTAAAAAAGTTAGAAGGTCGATCCACTAAGTGTATCTTTGTAGGATATCCCAAAGACTCTATGGGATATTACTTCTACAATCCAACAGAGCAAAAGGTATTTATTGCTCAAAAGGCTGAGTTCTTAGAAACCAAGTTCCTTATGGAAGGAACTACTAATAGAACAATGGAACTTGAGGAGGATCGAGAACCACAAGCCGATACATGTTTGGTTGATATTAGCAATCAATAAGAGGTTGTTGAAAATGATCAAGTAGTTGATCAATACACAGAAAACGTTCACAGATCTGGTAGAATTAGTAATCCACCCGAAAGATATGGATTTTTCATAAATGGATGCTATGTAGTTGACTCAGATGAACCAACCATATACCATGATGCAATGTCAAATTTTGATTATGACAAATGGCTTGAAGCCATGAACATAGAGATGTAGTCCATGTATGACAACCAAGTATGGGAATTGGTTGTGCCACCGCTTAACTCCAAACCGGTTGGATGTAAGTGGGTTATCAAGAAGAAAACTGATATGCATGGAAACTTGGATACTTATAAAGCAAGACTTGTAGCAAAAGGTTTTACTCAAACTCAAGGGGTTGATTATGATGAGACCTTCTCGCCTGTGGCAATGCTAAAGTCGATTAGGATATTATTTGCCATAGCCGCATATTATGACTATGAAATTTGACAAACGGATGTCAAAACTACCTTCCTTAATGGACATTTTGAAGAGAATGTCTATATGGTTCAGCACAATAGTTTTGTCGATCCACAACATCCTAATAAAGTATGCAAGTTAAAGAGATCAATCTATGGATTGAAACAAGCATCGAGAAGTTGGAATCACCGTTTTGATAAAGAGGTCAAGAAATTTGGATTCATCAAGAACATTGATGAAGCATGTGTGTATAAGAAGGCTAGTGGGAGCAACAACACATTCTTAGTATTGTATGTCGATGACATTTTACTATTTGGAAATGACATTCCAATCATTATAGGTGTAAAAACCTGGCTTGGAAATTGTTTTGCCATCAAAGATCTTGGTGAAGCCACCTATATTTTGGGAATAAAGATCTATAGGGATAGATCAAGGTGGTTGATAGGTTTTAACCAAAGTGCATACATTGACAAAATCTTGAAAAGGTTCAAGATGGAGAACTCTAAGAAAGGTTTGGTACCTATTCAAAGAGGGACAATATTGAGTGTATCTCAATGTCCAAGCTCAAACGATGAGCAAGAAAGGATGAAAGAAGTCCCATATGCGTCTGCTATAGGATCCATCATGTATGCAATGATATGCACTAGACCGGACGTGTCATGCGCTTTAAGCATGACGAGTAGATACCAGCAGAATCCAAGAAATAGCCATTGGATGGCTGTTAAGAGTATATTGAAATACCTTTGAGGACTTAGGATATGTTTCTAATATATGGATCTGGTGAGAAGGAACTCGTTGTAAAGGGTTACACGGATGCAAGTTTCCAAACTGATCGAGATGATTCTCGATCACAATCGGGGTATGTCTTCATTTTGAATGGAGGAGCAATCTCTTGGAAGAGCTCAAAACAGGATGTGGTAGCATTGTCCACTACAAAATCAGAATACATCGCCGCTTCATTGGCAGCACAAGAAGCTGCATGGTTAAAGAAATTCATTGCCGACCTAGGGGTGGTCTCTACCATTCAAGATCCCCTAGAGATCTTTTGTGACAATGAGGGTGTGATTGCTCAAATCAAGGAACCTCGTGTACATCAAAAGACAAGGCACATTGAGCAGAGATTCAACTACATAAGGGATGAAGTTGAAAATGGAAAGATATGTATTCGCAAAGTTCACACCAATCAAAACATTACGGATCCACTCATGAAGCTCCTTGAAAGGCCAAAGTATGAGAGCCATACTTGTGCCTTAGGACAAGTATTTGAATATCGAAACAATTGTTATTTTTACTCTTTCATATGATGATGGTATTTTGAGTTATGTTCCATTTTGGCATGTTTAAATCTATGAATAAGTTAACTATTCTAAATTTCCATAGTCGATCATACTTGTGGAAACAAATATGAAGGTAAGACTATTATGTACTTAGATTGGTGGATATTTATAAGGTATGAATATAGAGCAAAAGTTGCTACCAAAGTTCATATATATTTTGAGGGATACAAAAATTGGACTGACCCGCTCTTAAATGTTACTGCATGGAATCTTTATGATTGATCATAAGCAAATTTGAGTAAAGGTGATTATCATAGTATCCTCCAACCTGAGATACATATTGGGTCTTGATATTTATAAAATATTATACTTTGACCTAGTTCTTTGCTGTTCTGAAATACAGACAGTACATAAGGCTAAGTTTAGGGGTAGTACAAGGTGATTATGAGAGATGTATGTAGTCAAGAAGGGATTTTTCCCTCTTATTCGTTGAGAGTAAGATGTCTAAGGCCTGCTAAACTTAAATCAACAGAGAATGATCACTCTGTGTCTCTGGATTTGACATGACATCTATGACAAAAGGATAAATGATAGATTCACCTAAATCATATTCAAGTAAGGGACTTGAAGAAGATGATTATTGAATGGAACTTTGTCATATGTATTAGGGGTAGTAAACTGTTGTTAGGCGGTATTTGCTACTTGCATCAATATTTTATGTATCTTATGCAAGTGGGAGATTGTTGGACTCGGTTTGCCCAAGACACATATTGAATTGATGTGGCTAGTACGTTATGAACCAAGTCGGGTCATACCCAATAACATGCTAGACAAACACCTACACTATTTATTTTATGATATGATCAAATAAATAAGTATTAACACTTAGAGTATTTAGAAATTGGGTTTCTAAATATTTGCACTTGTGAAGTAAATAAATTATATGGATAACTTATATTTAGAGAGAGTATTCTACATTGTTATGTAAATGGTTGAATGAAATTGTATATTGGCTTATAGCATGTTGTATGTTATATGTATTTTGTGGTGTTACATTTTTATGAAATGTAACATAAATAATAAATGAAATAGAAAATGAAAGTTTTAAAATTTAAGAGGGAAAGAGGCAAGGGACCGGCCCCCCTTCTTGTCTCTCTCTTCCTTTATGTTTTTCATTTTCTAGGAAATGCATATAATTACTATGGGGTTGTGTGTGCACAATTAGCCATACACTCCACTCTCTTACACACACAAAGTGCAAGAAGTCTCTCTTCTCCTTTTCTCCTTTTTCGGCCGAGAACAAAGAGGGACAAAAGAGGTTCTTTCAAGTGTCGAAATCCTAGCAACAAGGGTGTTTTGTTGGAAGCTTGGAGGGTAGACTTGCTTGAGGCTTTCTTCTTTGGAGTCTTTCATTCAACATTAATCTTCCTCAAGTTTCTTGCAAGAGGTAGTTTGCTAAAAATACTCTATGGTTGTTTTGTAAGCATGTACTTTCATATATCGATCCATAATGGGTTTTTAACATATATAATGGTTTGTATATACTTTCTGGGACAAGCTTTAAAACTCTACTCTCCGCTGCATTTGCTTTCATTTTATTTGGATAAAATGACTTTGATAAACTTGTTAAAACCTAACACTTGCATGGTATGATATGTATATGTACGTAAAGTATTATGTAATAGAAGTGAATGATAACGAAGATGAAAAGTGGAATGTAATGAATGAATGAAAGTCTTGCAATCAAAATGTATAGAGGTGCAAGACAAGGTTGTTGTTAGCTCAACTGAGGTGCAGCTTAGCTAGCCCATGAGCATGCGCCTCAGGGGTCCAATCATCGATGGGGTCGCTGTCAGTTCACCCTGGTACTGTGTCAGCTTCGTGCATAATGTTTGGGGGTTTATTTATAAGCCTCGGCATAGTACCAGCTTCGTGCACAATATTG
Source organism: Flaveria sonorensis (assembly GCA_025506505.1). NCBI lineage: Eukaryota > Viridiplantae > Streptophyta > Magnoliopsida > Asterales > Asteraceae > Flaveria > Flaveria sonorensis. The sequence continues at coordinate 13,704,789 of CM046431.1, read as the reverse complement.
GGGGTTTAGTATACGAAACGAATGATGAATGATGATGAAAGATAATAAATAATTATTATCAAGATGTATGTACGATGCATGATCACGTACGAAAGTAAAGGAACTGTTTTAACATAAAGTAAAGTATTTTATTATAAAACTAGAACTCACTCAGCGTCGCTGAGTTTTGTATGCATAATTGTTGATGCTGAGGAGGTGCAGGCATGGATGCATAAGCTACTGGGGATGATTCGAGTCTGGCATTCATATTTTTAAGAATGTTATTGTATTAATACAATTTTTGAGATGTAAATGAAACGATATGATGATTTGACATGATTTAATTTATTGATGAAAAGTTGTATTTCTGCTGCAAAATAAGGTGTTTTAAATGTTTTATGCGATGATTGACCAATTGTAAGCGTCCAAGGAACGAGGCCTAACACAAGAAAACATAGTTTGGTGAAGAAACATTCTTTTTAGTATGCATAACAGCCCAAACAAGTAGAAAACTGGTAAAAGAGGGGGATCTAGAACTCACCTTTACAGCTTTCGAGCAAAACTCCACAAACCCAAGAGCGAACCTAGAGTTCTAGCACCTAAAAACGCGAAAACAAGCAACTAAACACATGGAACTTGGTCCAGAAGCTGGAACCTGACGGAAACCGAGAAGAAAATACCTTAAAATCTCATCTTCTGAAGATTTCGTCCACTTTCTCACTCTAGAACCTGATAGAAGCTTCCTCTCTTACTAGAATCGTACGTTAAATGTATGGGGAGAGAAAGTATGAGTGGCCATACCACCTTTTTAAACCCATTATGGGTAGGTTTGGCCCTTGTATACTTTTGACCCTTGCTTTTAAAATAAAGTCTCCTTTGCCCCCCTTTCTTTTCATTTCTTTTCCTTAAAGTTTTGGGTGTTACACTTATGAAGCGTCTATTTGTGTCAGGGGCTGAATATGTAACTGCTTAAGAAATTATCTTACTGCCTTATGTATAAATCATCAATAATACATGACATATAGCGAGCTTGGTGTAACCCATTGAATTGGTTATTGGATTACAAATCAAGAAGAATCGTGGATATCTTATAAAAGCATTAATTACATTTCAAGATGGAAGTTATCCTATGGATTTATGTATGTTCGAAATGCGAATCATAGTATTTATTTTTATGAAAATGGTAACAAAGAGATTCTATTTATCGAAATATGTACAAATGAAAGTGTTAATACCTTGGCATAAGAGCCTAAATTTTGATTTTTGTACATTCACTTATTATTTTATTTATGCTTTAAATAATATTTTTAATACGTACATGTTTTATTTTTACTTTTTATTATTTACATGTTAGTTATTTATTTTTATATTCCAAATTTATACATGAAATAATTTGATGATTCAACTGATGAAGTCATGCAGGCCTAAACGAAATCCAATTTACTTTGTTGTCAAGTCACCCAACTTAAAAGTCTAAATAAAACTAGAGCAAAAATCATATTCTAACAACACTATTATTTTTTCTAACAAGTAGGTAGTCATTTCAACTTTACTATGACTTTTCTTGTGTCTTTCTCATCCTTATACATTACTAAATTAGTATGCATATATTCAAATGCTTAATTCATTTCATTTGTATTTTATCATAATATATTGTATTTTTTGATCAACCTATATTGAACCGACCTATTTGAAAAATGCTCATAAACTTTTATCTGGCTTACGGCCCCTAAAATTATTAAACCATCCTTGTCTCCCAGACAAAAAGGGCTCTCCAAACTTACTCACCCTTACAAAAAAAATGTTCAGAATGACGTAGCCTTGAGCATAGGCTAGTAAGACCTTAACTCTACTCACTCACATATCAAAAAAACCTTGGCCTTACTAGCACAACAGAATGGTCATGACGACATAGATATCACTAGCATAGTCTTAGTCACATAAATGGACACTCATATGTTGTAGCTCGATAATTGATGCATACAGAATACAAATAATGATATATGATGATAAGTTATATTTGAATCTAATGGACAAACATTGACTTAGGAAAAATGAGGTTGACACTAGTCATTATTAACATGTCACCTCTTTTACACTAACTAAAGCCAATAACTTACACCAAAAGAGAAACATTGACACTTCATATGTAGGAGAATAATAACCCTAGAGGGACTTCCAGGTAGGTGACATGGTGCTTAGGAAGACCTTCCACAAGACCATCAACCCTATTGAAGAGAATTTGACAACTAAGTGGAAATGACTATATCTTATAGATTCTGAAGCTACTAATGGTGCATATTGGCTGGCCACTGTAGATGGAGAGATCCTCTTAAGATCCTTGAATTCTATTCATCTTAAAAAATATTGCATATAAGTAAAGATTCATAATTTATCCTAGACTGGTAAGTTTCCTATCCCTACATATTTTAATTTTTACTATTTATTTTAATCTAACAATTTACTAACTTAAGCATGGGAGGGGTGTTAGCCAAGCTAACACCCACCATCACCAAGGATTGATATATTTTGCAAATCAAACTCCTTTTGATTATGACTAAAGATTAAGACCGGCCATCTCACTAAGTTTAAGGTACAAAATCATTCTAAGGTTTAAAACGTTTTCACCTTTCTAAGTTGTTGGTTTTATACACCCTGCCTGAGCGCAATATATTCGGATCGTTTTCAAGATAGCGGGATCAGTATACACTTTAGTAGCTGACAACTTCACTATTATTTGTTATATTTTGGATCTTAACAGATATTTTTAATGGCACAACATGGACATGTTATACACTGGGCAAGACCCAAGCATTTAACATTAGTATGTTAGCATAAGGTTTTGACATGAACATGTCACATTGGTTATAACTCACACATTTAAACAAAAAGTTTTTGGAATAACCCAAGTATTTAGTGTCTACATGCTAACTAAAGAAATCATATACTGGGGACATCCCCTAGGATATTATAGTTCCATTTTCCCAAGACAGATGGATTATGTGAATCCAAGGATCGAAACAGGAATTATCAGTTTGATTGAACGAATGATGATCGTGGAATTATCATAACTCGATGTTTAATTAATTGTTTGAGAAATGTAATCGTAACACAAATTGATGAACAACAAATAATAGAAATAGAAAACAAGATAAAGTAATGTGATAAACAAGTTTGCTTCAATTGATTTCCATTAATAATGAATTGGTTACAATTGATTTTGATATTTGGATGATCTGGTAATTGCTAGGTGCTCTTGGTGTTCAGCTATTGCTATTGCTATTTTATGATTGTTAGTTAATTGTTGATATTGGTATTGGTTGTTTAGTTGCCCTAAAAGTGTGCACCCATGCCTTCTATTTATAGGCAGAGGGATTCACTTTTTACATGGGAAAAAGTAAAAATCATGACATGACATGAAATATTCTATTTTGACTAATGTGAAGTCTTTCGTAGATGTTGACTTGATAACATCACTCCAGACATTTTGACTTGTTGACTTCTTATTGTGTACTTGATGATTGAAGATCATGCAAGTATTTTGTTCTTCCGTAGGAGTAGGCCTTCTATAGGAGTTAGCCCTTCGATCATCTTCTTGAACTTCATCCTCGGGAACAAGCTCTTTCGCAATAGCTACAACTTGATCAATGGACTTCAGTAGATGTGATTGTGCTTTTGCAGAAGATCCACGGATGCACATTCCTTGACTTGCACATTTATGCTCTGCAGAACATCTACGAAAGAACAAACTTGTTCACCCGCAGATGTTCTTGTACTTGGTTAATTTTCCAAATTGACAAAATATGATGTTTTCCTGCAATTACACATAAAATCAACACAAATAATATTTGGGTTAACATATATATCTTGCACTACATAAGAGAGATTTACAAAGGTTCATTACAAGAGATGACTAATCATCTAAACCTATACAATAGATCTAGACTTAACCTTAGGTTTAGACTCTTGTAATCATTTGTTCAAATCTCTCAACTCTTGAATTTTTTTTGAATTACTTTTGATGAAGAAATTGTTGTGTGAAATAGAAAATTTGAATGTTGGCGGAAAAAGGGATTTAGGGGTTGAGAGCATTTTTCTAGGTCTGAAAAAGTGAAAAAGTGTCTGAAAAAAGTGAATGAAAATGACAACTGTCAAGGTTATCATTTATACTCCCTCGGACAATTTAAAACCTTTATTTAATGATGTGTGACCCTCAACCCTTATTATCCTTCCGTGGTTGTTTGGAGAATTCCTCCGCAGAACCACAAGTTAATTCTTCCGCAAAACCACCAAAAAATAATTCTTCCGCAGAACATCTACGGAAGGCAAAATTAATGTTATTTGATGTTTTATCCGTAGGGTACCAATCTACGGAAAGTAAACTTTCCTTTTGTTATTTTTAGTTAATTCTTCCGCAGAACATCTACGGAAGACAAATTTTCTTTTTGTTTACTGTTTTAGTTGTATGATCCTAACATTTTGTTAGATCATTTGTTTATTGTTGTTGGACCTTGTTGACTTTGCTTCATGGTAACTATGCAAAGAAATTAAAACTTCAGATATCCTGCATACAAGTTAGTGCTCAAGTTCTAATTTTCTTCATTTGAAAGTGATAAACTCAGTTTTTCATGCTGATAACTACTCCCCCTAAATTTGTGATTAATCATGAACTTATGCATTTATCAGAAATTTATTAAGGGAATAGCATGAAAAGCAATTATCTCTCCATTTTATTAGCTAAGAAAGGAACAAAGCTAAAATATTTTTGCATTTTTGTTTATAAGCAGAAACTAAACATATTTACAAGCATTTAAACCATAAAATGAAATCATACTATGACACTAAGCAACTTCCTGAAACATTTTGTATGATGATAGTAGACATAGATCTAGTGCTGATTGCAAGTATTATGATCCACATAAATTCAAGCAGGAGTATATATTCAACTTGTCATGCTGTTTATCATGTTTTGGTATTGATTAAAGATAGAAAAATATGGACTCTACATTCAATTCACATTAGAGTTTGTCCTCCGTTTATGAGTCAATTCATCACTTTTTTACACTTAAAACTATGTTTTGTAAATTATAAGCTCTATCTTAAGATTTATTTGAAATCTTATTAATGCTGATATGATATTTAAAGCTCTTGGAGATAATAGACAATTGATCACATTGGATTCTTTTAGAGCTGTTCCTTTTTGGAACTTTTTGATGATCAGCATCAGGACACCAGGTCTTTTCTCGGGTAAAACAGAGGTTCCTATAAACCCAGGTCTTTGCTCACACAAAACAGAGGGTTCATGATGCGCAAAGATAGTGGTTATAAAGTGTTACAACATAGTGTGCTTGGGTGAGTAAGTTGATCACTGCAGGATAAGACTTACTTGCTTGTTCCTTAAAATGGAATTGTCCATAATTTGTCATCTTGACATTATGTTAAGCATTGACTTGTTTATTTTCCACTCAAGCTGAACCTACTTACATATCAAATCACATCAGATCAGTCTTTATTGTGTGTTATAAATAGGAAAGTAAACAAAGGTATAGTGTGCTATCATTTCCCATGATATGAACTGCTTTTTTAAGAAAACATATTAACAAGACAATATTTTTTTTTGAAGTTTTATATCTTTTATGTATGTTTTTTGGCTTTTTCATATTGAGAAGATGGACAGATCATGCTTTTCTTTGTGATGCAGACTAATCTAAGAAACTCTCACTGAGTCAAAAGCTTTAGTGAATAAATCAGCAAGCTTGAGAGCAACTAGCTGAAGCAGCAATGTACTCAGCCTCAGCTGTAGATACTGAAACATTTGTTTGCTTTTTGCACTGCCAAGAAACTAGTCTTGATCCTAAGAATTGACAACCACCAATTGTTGATTTTCTGTTGTTGTTGCAACCTCCAAAGTCACTATCAGAATATGAATAGAGGTTGAAATCTCCTTCTTTGGGATACCAAAGCCTAAGAGCTGGCTTCCCTTTGAGATATTTGAAGATCCTCTTAACTATATTCAGATATGACTCCTTAGGGTCTGATTGATACTCAGCACACACACACATAGCAAACATTATGTCAGGTCTGCTGGCAGTTAAGTACATCAAAGATCCAATCATAGATCTATACAGTCTTTGATCAACTGACTTCCCTTTAGGATCAGGTATAATCTTTTCTATTGTTGATGCTCGTGTTTTGCATGAAGAAGAGTCCGCAAGGTTGTACTTCTTCAAGATTTGGTGCACATACTTTTCTTGATTGATGAATATTCCATCTGTTTTCTGATGAACTTGTAAACCAAGGAAGAATGTTAATTCTCCCATGAAACTTATTTGGAAATCAGATTTCATCAAAGATTCAAAGTCTTCACATAATCTCTTGTTTGTTGACCCAAAAATGATATCATCCATATAGATTTGGACAGCCAAGAGGTCTTGATGATCATGTTTGAGGAAGAGAGTCTAATCAATGGTTCCCCTTTTGTAGCCATGCTTGAGCAAGAAAGATGAAAATGTTTCATACCACTTTCTTGGTGCCTGATGAAGACCTTACAAAGCTTTGTCAAGCTTGTATACCCTATGTGGGTAATCAGGATCTTCAAAGCCTGGTAGTTGGGCAACATAGACTTCTTCATCAATTTTACCACATAAGAAGGCACATTTTACATCCATTTGGTAAACTGTGAACTTCTTATTTGAAGTATAGGCTAGAAAGACTCTAATAGCTTCAATCCTTGCAACAGGAGCAAAGACTTCATCATTGTCTATCCCTTCTTCTTGAGTATAGCCTTGTGCTATTAGCCTTGCTTTGTTTCTGACAATGATACCTCTATCATCTAGTTTGTTCTTGAAAAGCCACCTTGTACCAATTGGATATTGGCCTTCAAGAAGATCAACTAGATTCCAAACTTTTTGTTTTTTGAAGTGCTAAAGTTCTTCTTACATTGCTTCAATCCAGTTGTTGTCTTTCAATGCAGTAGTTTTGTTGGGAGGAACCACTTGTGACAGAAAACTAGAGAAAAGACAAATATTTGCAGCTCCCCCTTGGCTTCTTGGGTTCTTTCATTAAGATCACTAATGATGTTTTCTGTTGGATGATACTTATGAATTCTTGATGTTGGAATTGTTTCAACTGGAATGGATGATTCCAAGTTAGTGATGTTGGTTGATGGAGATGGATCCAACTGAGATGAAGAATAAACAAAGTGGTCGAAATCTTCATCATTTTATTCTTCTGATGCTGAATAAAAGCCATCTTCATGAGTTTGTGTTTCTGCAGATGTTGGAATAACTTCCGCAGTAGTTACAGGAACAACTACGGTTGTCGTAGGAGGTTGGTCTGCAGATGTGAATATTGTTTGAATATCTCCTGATGGATTGGGAACTTTAGTTGAAGGCAATTAATCACCTCCAGAAGTAGATGGGACATCTACGGATGTAGAAGGAACTGCTACTGATGCATTGTTTAATACTCCGGATGCATTGTTAACTTCTACGGATGCATGGTTAACTTCTGCTGATGTATTAGCTACTTCTTTTGAAGTTGAATTTCCATTTCCACAAGAATTTTCATTACTTGTTTGAGTTGAAGGGCCAGGATCAGCAACACACGAATTGTGTGAATGGAATAATCTTGGAGGATCAGTAGTCAATAGCACTTCACTCATACTTGGAGGTACATAAGGATAGCATGTACCCGAAGGACCTTCAACATTCAAATAACCAGAATTAAATGAATTCGTTAATGCATCTATATCAAACTGCCAATATGATCCTTTTACTGATTTTGGAAATAAAGATTCATCAAATGATACATTAGGAGTTTCCTCTATAATGTTTTGATGTGGAATGTAGACTCTATATGATTTAGATGTTGATGAGTAACTAACAAAGAAACCATCATAAGCTTTTTCATCAAATTTTCCTAATTGATCTTTGGGGTTTAAAATAGACACATGACACCTAAATGCTCTAAGATAGCCTATAAAAGGTTTTCTTTTAAACAAAAGTTCATAGGGTGTTTTATTATGTTCTTTGACAATTAAGGTCCTATTTTGAACATTGCATGTTGTGTTCACTGCTTCTGCCCAAAATGTGATTGGCAAATGTGAGTTAGCTAGCATTGTTCTTGCTGCTTCAATGAGAGTTCTGTTTCTTCTTTCAGTAACTTCATTTTGTTATGGAGTTCTTGGTGAGCTGAATTGTCTGGCTATGCCTTTGATCCTGCAAAAGGAGTCTAAAACATTGTTAACAAATTCAGATCCATTATCACTTCTTAAGATTTTGACTTTTAAATCAAGTTGATTTTCAATCTTAGTGATAAACTCCATTAATGTTTCTGATGTTTCACTTTTATGTTTAAAGAAAAAGACCCAAGTGAATCTAGTGAAATCATTAACAATCACCAAACAATAATGTCTTTTTCCAATGCTCATCACATTGGTTGGACCAAAAAGATCCGTGTGTAGCATTTTGAGTGGTGTTGTGTTTGTGTTGATTGTTTTGGACTTATGTGACACCCTATGTTGTTTTCCTTTATAACATGATGAACAATGATTAGAATAGTAAAATTCTTTCTTGGGAAGGCCAATGACTAAGTCATTTTTGACCAACTTGTTCATGTTTGAATGAACCATCCTTCTATGCCATAGTTGAGCTTCATCTTCTGATGACATAGAAATCAGGTAGGTTTCATTGCTTCTCATAGAGGCGTTGTTCATGTCCAAGACATATGTGTTTCCTTTTCTTGGTGCTATAAGAAGGATCCAGTCTGCTGGGATTTGAAAACCTGGCTTAAGAATGTAACAGTAAGTGTTATCAAATAAAGTGATATAATTTTGATCACAAATTTGAGATACACTCAGTAAGTTTTATTATAAATTTTCACAAAAAATTACTTTCTTAAATTTGAGTACACCATTTGTTACCATTCCTTCACTAACAATTTTATCTCCCTTCTTATCTCCACCAAATGCCACATATGAAGCATTTTTATGTTTGAAATCATAGAGGAGAGAACAGTTTCTTGTCATATGCCTGGAACAACCACTGTCAACATACCACTTGTTGTCAATGCTCCATGGATGTTCCTGTATAATAATGAAATCAATTAGAACGTGGAGCCCAAGCCTTAATGGTCTTGGGCTTTCCATTGTTAACTAGGATTGTTACTCTCTCATGGATAAGCCTAGATGTCTCAAGATTGTTTTTAGACTCAATTGATTCATTTTGTTTTGTTTGGGGTGAGGATGAGTCTGTTGAAGATGAACCTGAAACACTTTGTTCTTGATTCACAATCACTTCCTCCGTCACCTCTTCTTTGAGTGTCTTTTTCTTTAAACTTGATGAAGATACTTGATTTGAGAAGGTTTCTGCATCTTTTGTCTTTGATTATGGTACTTGATTACCTTTTTCAAAGTGATCATAGAATGATTCAACTTTCTACAAAACTACCTTCTTGTGAGGAGTCTTGCTTTAAGGGTGTTGCTTCTCCTTCTTCTTGCTTTGATCATTAACAGATGTTGGCTTCTTTGTATTTAAAACCTTCTGATTTGGTTGCTGCTTCTTTTGCCTTTGGACCTTCGATTCATCTTTCTCAAAGGATTGTGAGTCTGATTCAACATTCTCAGATTGTTGCTTTTTTTGCACTTTTGATGTGTTCTTTTTGTTGAAGTAGCATTCTTAAGTAGAATGGTTCTTCTTGTTGCAAATGGCATAGTGCTTGTTGAAGTAACAATCAGTAGTCATATGATTATTCATGTTGCATATGGAACAATAACTGCTGAAGTAACAATCAGCTGTGTTATGGTTATACATATCACACCACTTGTAGTATTTTTCTTCAGCTTCACTCTCAGACTCTTTCACTTTCTTCTTCTGCTTCTTCAATTTTCTTTCAAATTTTACAGCTGAAGAATCTTTGGCTCTACTAGACACGATGTCAAAAGGTTCTTGTTGCTAAGGATTCACAGCTCTTTGTTTCTTAACTTTCTTGATCACAGTTTGTGATTCAGCAGATGATTTCTTCTTCCGTAGATCTTCTATGGATGTTGACTGTTTTGATTCAGATGAATGCTTCTTCTGTAGATCTTCTATGGATGTTTGTTTTGGAAGAACAACATTTTTCTTCCTTTGTTTTTCTATGGATGGTTTAGAACCAGTCTTCTTCTTCCGCATGTGTTCTGCTGAAGTGATTTTCTCTTCTTCCTCCGTAGTTCTTTTTGATGACTGATTTTTGTGCTTCTTGTTGAGCTCATGAATTCCTTCATTTAACTGACCAATTCTTGTGTAGATGGTCTTCAACAAATTTCTTTGTTTGGGAGGATAAGGTAGCTTGATCTCCTCAAGAACTTTGGGAATTATTTGTTCAATTACTACATTCTTACCCTTACCCAAGCCAACATATTCTTTCTTATTAGGCTCATCAACCTCATCTAGGTCATCACACTCATCAAAGTAAAATTCTGAGTTATTTTGTTTTAATCATTCTGATTTAGATGAATCAGTTTCACTGATTTAAGTTTCTTCACCATTTACAAAATCATTAATTTTAATTTTTGGTTCAGTTTTGGTGCTTGATACAAAATGATTTAACAAATTGTTTGTCATTGACTCAGGTAGTGTGGTGTAGTTATCATTCACTGGTGGTGCAACAACATGAAATCCCATCCCATACCTGTTCTTTGATTCAATATAAGAATTTAAAAGTTTCTCATATTGCTGAGATGATAATTGAAACTTCTGAAGTTTCAATTCAGTGGATGAATGATCAGACATTCATTTTGTTAAAGAGGTGGTCAAATGCTCAACTTGTGCTATCAAATTATAGTTTTCAGACATGAGTTTATCCAAATCCTTATGTAAGGAAGTAATTTTGACCTTATATTATTTGTGTTCTCTTAAATAAGATTCATTCAAAATCATGGTTTCTTTGACTTTATCAGCTAATTGTTGAGCATGGACTCTATATCTTTCAACCTCTTTAACACATCTGGATGAACATAATCTATCCCTTACCTCTCTGGCCATAGGTGGAATTTTGTTCTCCATGTTAGCCATCAACGCTTGATTCTCCTCCTAAACTTCTTTCTCATACATGCTTCAGTCACAAGTACCATCCAGCAAAATAATTAACCCAGTTTCTTTAGAGTTACTTGTACCTGCTGAAGAACTTGTGGATGGTGGGGATGAGTTTGTAAGTTGAGGTTGCTTGAAGTTTCTTTGATTTGCTTGTCTTGTGTCACCTGTTGATTTTTTATTGCATTCCCTTAAAAAGTAACCATACAAATTGCACTTATAGCACCTCACTTTTGATTTATCAACACCAATCTTGGTAGTTCTCCCTAAAACAGACAATCCCTTATTCCTTCTCATATACATCTTGGCTCTGTAAGCAATCATGGCCATTTGCCATTGTAAATCCATTTTCGTCACTTCATCCGGATGAAATTCTTTAAGGTCTTGTTGACAAATATGAGCAGGAGTCAAAGTACAACCCAAATAAGATTGAAATCTTGAACTGAAAGCTACAAATGATGCCTTTTGTTCTTCTGATTCTAGAACCACAGTAATTGGTTCAGATTGGGTGTTGCTTTTGTTGGTTGTGGATCCTTTTGCTGCTGTAGCATTTGAGCTTTTTGAATCATCAGGTTTCCCTTTCACTTTCTTGTTAGAACTGCTTTGAAAGTTTGATTTTGAGGACTTTGCTGCATAGAAACCAGCTTCTTCTTCATCATCAGTCTCAACACAAGAGCTTCCATCATCATTGGAAATAAATGCACTTCCAGCACCCTATGTTTCTTTAAATTGATATGGTGCTATTGGTGCTTTTACACTCTTGTTTCTTGTTTTCTCATCCAACTCTAATGCTTCTACTTTTGCTACCAAAGTATCTAACCCAATTGCCTTTAGATCAAGGGTATTCCTGAACATAGACACAATTTGAGTCCAACTTTCAGGCAAAGTATGGAGCATCTTTTCGCTTAACTCCTCATTACTATACTTCAACTCAAAGATGTTCATCTCAGTAACAAGTTGCATGTATCTGTGGAGTTGTTGAGGAACAAATTCACCCTGAATATGATGAAATGTCTCATACTATGAACAAAGGGTATCTTTTCTAATGCTTCTGATCTCATCACTTCCTTCACACAAAGTGTGAAGAATTTTCCACAATGAGTTGGCTGTTTTGTATGATTCATATCTGATCAAGAGGTCTTCAGGTAAAGCCATAGTAAGCATACTATTGGCCTTAATATCAATTTTGACTCTCTTAACATCTTCAGGAGACAGATCTTTCAAACTTATGAGCTGATTGTTGTCATTGTAATCAGGTCCAAGAGTAGGTGGAATGTAAGGACCTTCAATTATGGACACCCATAAGTCAGAATCAGTATAATTAACGTGGTTCCTGAATATGATTTTCCATGTTATAAAGTCAGCTTTGTTCTCCAGCTTTGGAGGTTGATAAGCTAAGCCAATGATAGAATTACTCATTTCAATCAACTTGTTAATTATCAAATTATCACAAGATCTAATACTTTATGAATGTGAAAAGTAAAAGAAATGCAGACACACTCACACAGCAATAACAAATCTCTAATAATATTGATATTCAAATCAACTAAGACAAAAATTCCTTAGAATTAATGACTTATGTTATGAATGAGCTAATTAATGACAAACTCTAAACAATTAAGAAGTTGTGGTCAAAATTAGTCAAATCTCTCAATGAATTCTCGGTTGATTTGAAATTTGAGATGTTATGTGATGAGATTTTGATCAAATTTTTTTTAAACGACCTAGAAATATCAAATCAACAGCACAAATCCATGAATCAAAGTGATTCTGATGTAGATCAAGGTTAATCGACCAATGGAACAGTACTCGCTAATCGATATAACAGGGTTTGATAATTTTAACCAATTACACCAATTCGTTGAGTAGAATACCTTCGTTAGCTATTGATTAGCTAAACACAACTGGTGTTTTGATCAAGTTGTTCATCAACGCCCTTAAATCTGAGTTATGAACTCTTAAGTCGTGACGAACAATGAAAAGCAATTTTAAGCTACCATAATCATATCTAATCAATAACTGATAGATCTAATGAAATAAACAACTAATTCGACTAATCAAAACTGATAGATCAATTGATCTAGATCAATGAGCATAAGGCTCTGATACCACCTGTGAATCCAAGGATCTAAATAGCAATTATCAGTTTGATTGAACGAATGATGATCGCAGAATTATCATAACTTCGATGTTTAATTAATTGTTTGAGAAATGTAATCGTAACACAAATTGATGAACAACAAATAATAGAAATGGAAAAAAAGATAAAGTAATGCGATAAACAAGTTTGCTTCAATTGATTTCCATTAATAATGAATCGGTTACAATTGATTTTGATATTTGGATGATCTGCTAATTGCTAGGTGTTCTTGGTGTTCTGCTATTGCTATTGCTATTGCTATTTTATGATTGTTGGTTAATTGTTGATATTGGTATTGGTTTCTTTGGTTGCCCTAAAAGTGTGCACCCATGCCTTCTATTTATAGGCAGAGGGATTCACTTTTTACATGGAAAAAAGTAAAAATCATGACATGACATGAAATATTCGATTTTGACAAATGTGAAGTCTTTCGTAGATGTTGACTTGATGACATCACTTCAGACATTTTGAGTTGTTGACTTTTTGTGGTGTACTTGATGATTGAAGATCATGCAAGTATTTTGTTCTTCCGTAGGAGTTAGCCCTCTGATCATCTTCTTGAACTTCATCCTTGGGATCAAGCTCTTCTGCAGCAGCTACAACTTGATCTCTGGACTTCAGTAGATGTGATTGTGCTTCCGCAAAAGATCCACAGATGCACATTCCTTGACTTGCTCATTTATGCTCTACAGAACATCTACAGAATGAACAACACAGATAGTTCTTGTACTTGGTTAATTTTCCAAATTGACAAAGTATGATGTTTTCCTACAATTACACATAAAATCAACACTAATAATATTTGGGTTAACATATATATCTTGCATTACATAAGAGATATTTACAAAGGTTCATTACAAGAGATGGCTAATCATCTAAACCTATACAATAGATCTAGACTTAACAGATTATCAACGATCTAAAACGTGTGTTAAAAGCTCTTAAAAGGTTATCCTTATCTTACTATGAATTAGTATCTGGCATGTTTACTGTAAGGAATACAGTTAAAGGCCGATGCAACCAAAGAACAACCAAAGAGCTCTTAGCGTGCACATGTGAAGTACAACGAAGTTACTTTGGAAGATTTGATATAACTCAGTGAATTATGGTAAGTATTAAATCTTCCGAAGCCAAAGATGAAGTGTTTTGAAGCTTCAAGAACAAAGTCTTTCGAAGCCAAAGTTTGATATCTTCCGATGACAAAGAAGACATGCTTTCTCTTAATCACCTTTTGACAAAAGCAGAACCACTTTTCACTGGCACTTCTAAAAACTCACTAACTTATATGAGTTAGTGAAAAGTCCATGCTTTTGTCAACTGTAGATTAAGGTCTTTTGTTTGTAACTTTTCAACTATGTACTTTTATCATTTTTGTAATATATTAGGATATGAGCTATGATATGTCAGAGTCATTAGTCAAAAGGCAATCTGCCTTTGGACTTTACATTGATCTTGTTGTCTAGATTAGTGTTTCCAGCTGGCCTTCAAAGTATGGTCGGCTGTAGGATGTAGTATAAAATGTCTAAAGTACTTGTATTCTAAAAGCAAGCTTTGTAACACTTGTAAGAACTTGAGAGCAATATACATCATCTTGAAAATCATATTTGAGTGTTCTTGTTCTTGTTCTTTTACTTGTATTTATTGTTTCATCCTAACCAGTTCCCTATTTGATTTGCTAAGTGTTATAGTTCTCTCTATCTTGTGAAACTATTGCATTGACCACCCTTCATGGTCCTGCATTTACTATGAACTATAATAACTAAGTGATCTTCATTTTGATTCAGATGAAATTCTAAGTATATGAATATTTTAATGAAGAATGTAAACAAACATCTTTACTTAATCAAACTAAGCTTTCTTAAAGAAGGGTTTAAGTTTTTAATTATAAACCTGTGTGTTGGGGATTTAGTATATTGCTAACAATATTAAAATGAAGCTAACAAGTAAAATCTAAAAAAAGGAGTTCAAGAATAACCTTGGAAGCTGTATGAAGATCGGATGTGAAAAAGTAATTATTAAGAAAACTGATTCCAAATTTAAATACTAATAACCCATAGAGCTGATGACATGCGGTTGCCTAGATAATTAGACCTTGCATGAACTAGTTTAGTCATGTCTCAATCATGATGATTATAATTTAACAACTGTAATTCATTATCATAACTATCAAAGTTTTGGGGACAATTGTTATAGGTGAATTTTATGCTCCGGTATCCTAGATCTTGATTAACTTCCGTATCCTGAATTTTATCGTTACTAAACTATTGTAACTCGTTTTTGCTTTGACTTGTTCTTGTAGGTGACTCACATTACTCTGTCAACCTTGAAGAATCAGTCTTTAGTTGTTGAAAACATACAAAAGAAGGCCTCTAACGGTCCAGAGTGAAAATTGTGTAATCCCCGAATATCTCGAGAGTTAGTTAGTTAGTTTGTTTTATTGTATAAATAGGGGCTAAGAAATCGATATAGAACACACATTACACACTCATAACTCTCTCTGTAACACTTAGAATTGATCAGCTATGGCTCTTAAGTTGTAATTTCGTTGCAATCAATAAGAAGAACAAGAGGCATGGGACGATTAGTCACCTTCCAAGGTTTTATGCCAAAGATCTCCAGGGATCAAGATCTTTTCTTATAAAAAACGTTTGTCACACCACGGTTTCAGGACACCCCAAAGGCACAACTGATTGATACATCTTTCAATTTTCATAATATACAAAGTTCACGCAACAAAAACTCTTTTGATAAAATACATCTTTCAATTTTTGTAATTTCATATATTCAAAAGGATTAGTAATCCTTGTATTTACATTGATTTCATTATTGTTGATCTATGAAGAGGATGAAGCTACAAAAAACTCAAGGATTCAGCATTAGATGTCATTGCCGATCAACACTAAAAGTGATGAAATGTTGATTGACTGGTTATCAACACTCACTGGATGAGCTACTGATCAACTACTACACTAGACAAGTCTGTCTGTACTGAAATACATTGGCGGCTGCTGTGTTCTTCCTTTTTGGAGACAACATAGTACTGAAGCTGCTAAGTTTTGATGTACCGATTTCCTGTCTATGTTGTACATATGTTTTCCTAAACCAAGAATAGATGTAAAGTGATTTATTATTTATGTTTAGCTTTCTTAGTGTAAGTATCTCTCATTTGTATAGTTTTAAGGTTAGCTTGTTAGCCTACTTGTTATCTACTTATTGTACTCAGAAAAATTAATCAAGTGAATACTTTGAAAGAACGTCTTGTGTCTTTATTATTACACATACTATCTATGTTTGTTTAGTAAGAAAGTTGACTTAGATTTTGCATTTGTCATCTGTTGATCAAATAGAAAAGTCTTGTTAGTCAACAATCCGATCCAACAATTATAAATGATGTTTTAAAAAAATCTTATATCATAAACTAGATATTATATATTTTCAAAACATGGCCACAAGATATAGTCCGCGCCTAGGATTTATTATCTATTCTAGCACCTATTCTTGGCTATTCTGAACATGCTTACCTGAAAAGTTTATAAAAACATACGTCAACATAAAGGCCAATGAATAGATTCAATAGACACGAAAATAATTAGGCATGCGTATTGATAAACAGTTTAATCACAATTTTATGGTAACTACACATTTAGCAGTCTATTTCAACTGTGGTGTTCACCTTTCATATATACTCATATCTTTATCATCCAAAAATGGGACCTTCTAAATCATTATTATCTGTACTGTATAAAGTATAGGATTTTCACATATCCCAATTATATAACTTGGCCAAACTATACATATACTTTTAGTGTATATGTTAACTTCGGTAGCACCTTTATGCATGCCATTTTTAAATATTTAAATCATTTATTCATTGGAAAGTATTAAACAAATTCACCTTTTTATTTTAATCTAAATTATTATTTAGAATTGCGAAGGTAGTTCCTATGAAAGCAACACTTCGTCTTTACGTTGCTTGACATCTCGTTTTGTTCCTTATTCATTGTGTAGCACCTTGGGATCACCTAAGCTTGATATATTATTAGAGGGTGGGCTTTAGAGAGTGATTTTAGAGAAAGCGTAGAGAGATCTTATGCATTTGGGTTCATACCCGAATTGTAACGCTTGGAAAATTTCATCAAAAGAAAAAAAAAGAAAGAAAGGTGAAATGCTCCAAGTCAAGGAGTTAAAGTTGTGCAAGTGGCAAACTTGTCTATTATGGGTTCAAAAGCACGTATGGCCGCCCACACCCTCATTTCTCACACCTGCTTTCGGCTGGAAACAGAGGAAGAAGCTTCAATCGGATTTTTAGAGTGAGAAAGCTAAAATTCTTCAAGAAGGTGAGGTTTTCTTGTATTTCTGTTCGGTTGTTAGTTGTGTTCAAGCTGTTGGACTGATTTTTATGTGTTTCTTTGTGTCTGGTTGCTTGTTCCTGCGTGTTTAGGTGCTAGAACTCCAGGCGCTCTCGGGTTTGGTGGAGTTTTACTCGAAAGCTATTAGAAGTGAGTTCTAGACCCCCGATTTTACTTGTATTTAACCTGTTTGGGGCTGAAATGCATATTACCTACTGCTTTAGAATCGAAAATATAAACTGATCTGTGTGCTTTGCACTTGCTGTGCGTGTGAGTGTGTGTTTCAAATGCTTGATCGCTTTGTGTGGTTGTATGCTTGTTCTAAGAGTTTAGCATGCTAGATTGGTGATGTGAATGTATAAGAATAAGGATTTGGAACTGATTATAGCAGAGGTGACAACTGTAGGTTGGTTTAGTTCATCCGCATTTAGACTTGAATATTCGCATATGTGTTGTTCATCCACATTTGCTGCGTTCATCCGCATTTGCCTTAGTACAGCCAAAGTGTTCATCCGCATTTGTTTTCACCATGTGCATTTGCCACAGTGTCCATGCGTATTTGCTTTTGTCATCCACATTTGGTTCATGCGCACTTCCTGACACTTGGAATATTTCTTGAGAATGTTCATCCGCATTTGTTCATCTGCATTTTTCTAGTTCTTCCGCATTTGTCTAAGCTCATCCGCATTTCTTTTGAGACTTAGGCTTTTCTGAAATTCTGGGAATGGAATTTAAGTGCGGAAAACTTCTGTATAAGGGATGATTATGCTTGTTTAAGGACTATTATGCTTGGTTCTTTCTTATGTGTTGTTTTTAGTATGTCAATTATATTTCCATGTTATGTGATTAAAGTAATGAGCATCTTATAAGTATTATCCATAACAAGTAGACACAAAGAAATAAAAGAAGAACAGTGAAACTTAATGAATGTTACCCCCGGGCCCTTTTGATGAATGAAAAGCCTTGCAAGCAAATGAATGGAGGTTCACGACCAGGAGGTCGTTTGCTTAACTGATGTACGGCTGTATCAGCCCATGAGGATGTACATCAGGGGTCTAGTCCTAGAGATTGACCAATGAATGAATGGGATCCTAGTTCATGAGCAGGCTTCATGCCTAGCAGTGTGGATCAACTGTCGATGGGTTAGCTACCATGATAAACGTTTGCCGACAGGGGTTTGGCATCTGTTGCCAACCAACAATGTAGGCTCTTGCTTTGTGGAATCCTAGTTAATGAAAGAGAAAGATAAAGAAAGAAAGATAATGAATCTCTTAATGTTGGATTGTGTATATTGATGAATGATCACCAAATAAAGTTTACAAAAGTGTATTTTCTATTTTATTAAACTAGGACTCACTCAGCAACGCTGACTTTTTATATGCATATCAGTTGGCAGGTAAGGACGTTGCTGAGGATGGCATAGGACTAAAGCTACTTGGTGGATTGAGACCGACATCCATTTATGCAATTATGATATTTTTGTCTTGTAATGCAACTAAATATTATTTTGTAATTCTTAACAGCAATGTATTATTTGGCAGAAGTAATGATTAATGTAAGAAATGGTTTTTGGTTAAGTTATTCCGCTGTGATTGTCTTCCTATAATAATGTGACTTAATGTGTTTGTATTAACGAATGATGCTATGAATGACCAACTGTGGGGTTCCCAGGAATGGGGCCTTACAAGTTGGTATCAGAGACATGACACATCAGCAATATACCACCAAATTCAATGAGATGGCACGGCTGGTGCCAGATCAGGTGACACCCTTGTCACGAAAGATTAAGAGATACATTCAGGGCTTGCCGGCGGACATCCACAGGCACATGATCGCCGCCCGACCGAGCACGTTTAGGTCAGTGGTTGATCTGGCAGGGAGGCTGTATGATGAACGGGAAGTGGTGGTGGCTGAGGTGAGTAAGAAAGGTGGTGGTGACCGGAACTGGAACGGGAAGAGGTTTGGTAGGGGTGGTGCCCTGACAAACAACAAGGGTGCACGGGTGGATAACCGCCATGTGGTCACATCTGGTGCGGGGTCGAAGAGGTGTGGCAAATGTGGAAAGGAGCATTTCGGAGAATGTAGGCGAGGATTGAATGTATGCTTCCTGTGTGGGAGGACAGGGCATATAGCAAAGGATTGTCGTATGGCCAGATGTTTTAACTATGGTGGAAAGGGTCACATGAGCAGGGAATGCAAGAAGCCAAGGGCTGAGAGTTCCGGAGCGAAGAAGACGACCGGAACCGAAGGGCAGAAAGCAAGCGCCAGAGCATCATGATGACCCAGGAGGAGGCTAGGACGGACCCCGAAGTTGTGTCAGGTACGTTCCTAGTAAACCAAACTCTTGCTTCCGTGTTATTTGATTCCGGTGCTAGTAAGAGCTTCATTTCTACTGCCTTTTGTGCTAAGTTGCCCTTAAGGAGTAGGAGTATTGACGAGCCCTTCGATATAGAAACTGCCATAGGTAAGTCTACCAGGATTTCTGAGATGATGGAAGGCTGTGTCATAGAAGTAGAAGGTCATAAATTTCCTGTTAAACCATTGGTGATGACCTTAGGCGGTTTTGATGTAGTCCTGGGAATGGACTGGTTAGCGGCCTACGAGGCGAATATCTTATGTCGCAAGAAGATGATTGGACTGACAGCGCCTGACGGGAGTTCGGTGACGATTTACGGTGATCGAGTAGGATTCCGAAGGTGATTTCAATGGCGGTGGTGGGAAAGTGTATGAGGCGTGGATGTAGTGCCTACTTGGCCTACGTAAAAGATGTTGATACGCCAACACCACAATTGTCTGATGTACCGGTTGTGTGTGACTTCCCAGACGCGTTCCCAGAAGATTTACCAGGTGTACCGCCGGACCGTGAGATTGAGTTTCAGATCGACCTGATACCCGGTACCCAACCTGTTGCTAAGGCACCGTATCGGTTAGCCCCCTCTGAGCTGAAGGAATTGATGGAGCAACTGCAAGAGTTGCTTGATAAGGGGTTCATTAGACTGAGTATCTCTCCATGGGGTGCCCCGGTTTTGTTTGTAAAGAAGAAGGACGATAGTATGAGGATGTGTATTGACTACCGCGAGCTGAACAAGTTGACGGTGAAGAATCGGTATCCATTGCCGAGGATTGATGACCTGTTTGATCAGCTCCAAGGTGCCAGTTGGTTTTCGAGAATAGATCTCCGATCTGGTTACCATCAGTTGAAGGTGAAGGAGCAGGATATTCCTAAAACAGCTTTTCGTACGCGTTATGGACACTACGAGTTCCTCGTTATGTCGCGCCAGCTGCTTTTATGGATCTGATGAATCGAGTTTGTCGGCCGATGTTGGATAAATCAGTGATTGTGTTCATCGATGATATCTTGATTTATTCAAAGAGCGAGGTGGAACATGCCGGTCACATTCGAGAGGTATTAGAGACGTTGAGAAGGGAGAAGTTGTATGCTAAGTTCTCCAAGTGCGCGTTCTGGTTGCGCGAGGTTCAGTTTTTGGGTCACGTGGTGAATCCCAAGGGGATCATGGTGGACCCGGCAAAGGTGGAAGCGGTGATGCAATGGAAGTCTCCAAAGACGCCATCCGAGATTCGTAGTTTCTTGGAGTTGGCGGGCTATTATAGAAGATTCATCCAAGACTTCTCTAAGATAGCTTCTCCATTGACCAAGTTGACCCATAAGGATGTGAAGTTTTTTTAGGGTCAAGAGCAAGAGAAGGCTTTCGAAGTGTTGAAGACGAGGTTGACTCAAGCTCCTGTCTTATCATTACCCGAAGGGAGCAAGGATTTGGTGGTTTATTCAGATGCTTCTTACTCAGGATTGGGTTGCGTACTGATGCAGCGAGGAAAGGTTATAGCTTACGCATCCCGACAATTGAAGGTTCATGAGGTTAATTACCCTACTCATGATTTAGAGCTAGCAGCTGTGATCTTTGCATTAAAAATTTGGAGGCACTACCTGTACGGGACAAGGTGCACCATCTTCACTGACCACAAGAGCTTGAAGTACTTCTTCGAGCAGAAGGATTTAAACATTAGGCAAAGGAGATGGTTGGAACTGATAAAGGATTATGATTGTGAAATCCATTACCATCCGGGCAAAGCCAACGTAATAGCGAATGCCCTTAGCCGAAAGGAGAGGCCTGAACCAATCCGGGTGAAGGCTTACCAATTGATTTTGACCTCTGATGTGATGAAGAAGGTCAAGGAGTTTCAAGATGAGGCGTTGAAGGAAGATCATCTTAACTCTGAAAGGATGAGAGGTCTAGTTGAGGAATTGGGTGAAAACACTCTCGGTGTTAGAACCCGATTCGGACGAATATGGATTCCTCGTGGGAGGATTATGGATGAAGCTCATAAGACTCGATACTCCATTCATCCTGGTGCTACAAAGATGTATCAAGATATGAAGAAAGATTATTGGTGGCCGGGTATGAAGGGCGATGTAGTGGAGTATGTGAGTAAGTGTCTTACTTGCTTGCAAGTGAAGG
This sequence comes from Flaveria sonorensis, assembly GCA_025506505.1. NCBI lineage: Eukaryota > Viridiplantae > Streptophyta > Magnoliopsida > Asterales > Asteraceae > Flaveria > Flaveria sonorensis. Next base: position 13,682,771 of record CM046431.1, on the reverse strand, counting down.
CCGAGCACCAGAAGCCATACGGGAAGATCCAACCTTTGGATATACCCGAGTGGAAGTGGGAGCATATCACCATGGACTTTATTACGAAGTTACCGCGTACCGTGAAAGGGTATGATGCCATATGGGTGATAGTCGACTGTCTGACGAAGAGTGCTCACTTCCTACCGATCCGAGAGACGTATTCATCTGAGATGTTAGCGGATCTATTCATTAGGGAGATTGTAACTCGTCACGGTGTGCCGGTGTCTATTGTTTCTGATCGTGACACTCGGTTTACATCTAAGTTCTGGAAGAGATTTCATGATGCAATGGGACGAGGTTGCACATTAGCACGGCTTATCATCCACAGACGGATGGCCAGTTGGAGAGAACCATTCAGACGCTTGAGGATATGCTTCGGGCATGCGTCATTGACTTTGGAGGTAGTTGGGATGACCACTTACCGTTAGCTGAGTTCTCATACAATAACAGTTATCATGCCAGCATTGGTATGCCCCCTTATGAGATGTTATACGGTAGGAGATGTAGAACACCCGTTTGTTGGGATGATATTGGTCAAAGAGAGTTGGGAAGTATTGAGGTGATCGAGGCTATGACTGAGAAGCTTGAAAGGATCAAAGCCTTTATGAAGGCCGCCAAAGATAGGCAGAAGTCGTATGCTGACAAGAGACGTAGAGCAATTGAGTTCAAGGTGGGAGATAGATTTATGTTGAAAGTCTCGCCGTGGAAGGGGATCATTCGGTTTAGAAAGCGGGGCAAGTTGAGCCCGAGATACATAGGGCCTTTTCGAATCATTACTCGAGTAAGAGAGGTGGCCTACAGGTTGGAGTTACCCGATGAGTTAAGTGGAATTCACCCTACATTCCATGTATCTCATCTGCGGAAGTGTTTAGCTGACGAAGATATGGTTGTACCACTGGAAGACATTGAAGTTCATGAAAGGATCAATTATGTGGAGCAACCAGTGGCAATCATTGATCGCAAGGAGAAGAGGTTAAGGAATAAAGTGGTTCCCCTGGTGCGTGTACAGTGGAAGCACAGGAAGGGATCCGAGTCTACGTGGGAGACTGAAGAAGAGATGAGGCAGTATTACCCACATCTGTTTGAGGAATAACAGGTTTCGGGGACGAAACCTATATAAGGGGGGTGGACTTGTAACACCCGAATTTTTTTTTAGAATAAAAGTGAAGAAAAGAAGAAAACACAATTTAACCCAAATTGAGGGGCTAAATGTGTCAAAAGGACAAAAAGTATAAAAAGTGGGTGCAAAAGGTGATGGCCGCCCACACCTTTCTGCATATTTTCTTTTCACCGGATTGTAGAGAGAGAAAGCAGAGAAGAGCTTCGGTTTTAGAGAGAAGGAAGAAGAAGAATTCGAATTCAAGGTAAGAATTCTTGGTTTTAAGTTGTTCTTGGCCGGCCTGTGCCTCGGTTGTATGCTTATGTGTTTGTTTGTGTGTTCGGGTGGTGTGATTTGGTGGGTTTTAGGTGTTTGAACTCATTTGCAAACGGGTTGGAAGGAAGTCATACTCGAAGGCTGCTAAGGTGAGTTCTAGATCCCCGGTTTCTATGTTTTAAACCTATTTGGGGCTGGAATTGCATGTAACTAACTTTTAAATATGTCCAGTATTTTGTACCGTAAGTTTGGCCCTGTTCTTTTAGTGGGTGTGTTAGGGCCTGCATGTTTTGCTCGGTTTATGTGGTTGTATGCTTGTTCTGAGAGATTAGCATGCTGGATTGGTGCAATGAATGTATAAGAATGAGGATTGGGAACTGATTATAGTGTAAGATGCGGTTTCAGGTTAGTTGATTATCCGCATTAAGTTTGAATATTTGCATAAGTGTTGTTCTTCCGCATTAGTTAAGTCTTCATCCGCAATTGATGAACACATCGACTATTTTGTTCACCCGCATTTGCTAAGTGTTCATCTGAATTTGTTGTATGTTCATCCGCATTTGTTTTGTCCATGCACATTTGCTTCAGTCATCCGCATTTGGTTCATGCGCACTTCATTGGACGAAATATTTTCTAAAAACTTTCATGTGCTTTATGCATGCGCATTCGCTACAGTGTTCATGTGCATTACTTTGGGACACTTAGAATATTTTCTGAGGTGTTCATCCGCATTTGGTTACTCATCCGCATTTGTCTGTTCATCCGCATTTGGTTACTCATCCGCATTTGTTTATTCATCTGCATTTGTCTGTTCATCCGCATTTGTTTGCTCATCCGCATTTCTTTAAGGGGACAGAATTTTCTGAGATTTTGGGATATAGAGCTTAACTGTTAAGAAAGGAGGTTTTATGGGGGACTGTGCTTGTTTACGGTTTGCATGCTTTGTATGCTGTTGTGATGACGTTGTTCCGTGTTGTGTTTATGTCGTGACCTTACGTGGTGTGACGTATGAATATGCTTATGTAAAGTAGTACTTAACGAAAGTGGAAGATAACTAAAGAGAAGAAAGAAAGAATGAATGCATGCATTAATGAACGATCAGAAGTAAGAAAAGTCTTGCAAGCACTGTAAGGAGGTTCACACCCAATGAAGGGTGTTAGCTCAACGGTGTGCGGGTTAGCTACCCCAGAAGGATGCACACTGGGGTCTAGTCTTTGTGACTGACCATACGTATGGGACCAATGTCGCTTACCCCGGTGTTGGGCCCGCCTCGGGCATGAATTTTGAAGTCTATTTATAGTCTTCGGCCTAGTACCCGCCTTGTGCATGATGTTTGGGGTATAGCACATGGCATGGTCCAAATGATGATACCTCGATGCTGGGCCCGCCTCGGGCATGATGTTTGAAGTCTATTTATAGTCTTCGGCCCAGTACCCGCCTTGTGCATGATGTTTGGGGTATAGCTCGAGGTATTAGCCTGGAGCATAGAGAATTGAAAATAATAATGATCGAATGAAATGTACAATAAGAAAGAGAATGAATGAATGTAAGTTGACGATGATGAAAGATAATAATGAGATTATCTATTTGTACGTATGATGTATGATCGCTTACGAATGTAAAGTATGGTTTTAAACGAAAGAAAAGTATTTTATTTATAAAACTAGAACTCACTCAGCAACGCTGACTTTTATGTAATTTCCAGTTGGCAGGTAACGTTGCTGAGGATGGCACGGGGCAGCTACTTGGCATTTTTGGATGGCATCCGTTATTTGAATTATAATGTTTTTGTGATGTAATGCAACAAGTGATATTTTGTAACAGTTAACTACAATGTATTATTTTGCAAAAGCAATTATAATGAAATGGTTTGTTTAACAGAATTCCACTGCAATATTTTGGTAAAGTTAATGTATGTTTTATGCTTTGTGTGCAATGATTAACCAGCTGTAAGCATTTCGGGAACGGGGCCTTACAGATAACGTATCTTTTGGAGAATATGTACTCTACTGAAAGATGGAGTTACATAAAAAGGTTGATTGAAAGTGAAAATAAGAATTCTAAAGAGAACAGGGAGAAGCAAGAAGAGGCTATAAAGAAGCAAAAAAGATACACAAAGGAGAAGGAATATGACTTAAAAGCTGAGATTGATGAGGTTGAGGAGGAGCTGAGAGTTCAAAGGGAGAGGAGAACTAAAAAGAAATCTGATCAAGGAGAACCAGCTCATGTTACTGAAAGGAGATCTAAGCATAAGCAGCCAGTTTTTGAAGAAAGAAGGGATCCCAGATAGGAATTGGATCAAGATGTTATTTGAAATCTGAATGCATCTTTGGCCAATGAATTATGTATGATAAATACAAATATGGTGAATCAGGAACTAAGAGAAAAAGAGAAAGATAAAGAACTCGAAAGTATGAAGAAAATGATGGTAGACCAGCAAGATTTAATAAAAAGACTACTCAAGGAAGTAAGTGAGCTAAAAGCTAAAGCTAGCCTGCCCAACCAGTTATCTTAAGCAGAAATAGATGATCTTACAGATACATCCAAGTATTCATTTTTGAAAGTGGGAAGTTCGGTGGGGATTGGTGGAGAATCAAGTGGAGCTAGAGCTGATGCAGGTGATGTTGATGTTGGCAATGGTGATGGTGGTACTAATGTTAGAGTTAAGATGAAAACTAATGTGGAAGGTGCTATAAGATGAATCTCATTGATGAAGAAGAGGAGTTTGAGGAACAGTTAGTTGATTATGATTCTGAAATCAAGTTCTATGAAATAGATGAGCACCCAATGACATTTGTGGCTCAAAAAGGCTTTGATGAAGGAGATGTTGTGGAGCTAAGTAAGGAAGATTGGTTTGTCAAAGAAAAAGAACAACTGACTCCACTATTCCAAAACATAAGTGGGCCAAGTAGAAAGAAATTAGATAAAAGGATAGTGAGTTGGAAGTAAAATCATGAACTAAAAATGTTTATGATCAGAAGAAGAGGAGGATATATTTCTTACATGCACAAATGGAAGGCCTTCAAGACCTTGCCTAGATGGGATTTAAGGAGATTGTCAGAAATTCCCCTACTGGAGGCACATTTGAGTGAGAGAGGAATGCTATCAGAGAAGGAGATAAAGATGGGAATGAATGATAATTTTAAAGCTTTCGGATACATGAAAACAGAAATAAGGAGATCAAAGAAAGATCCGGATTGGGCTACTAGAAAAGCTGAAGCCGCCCAAAACAGTTAACACAGTGAAAGTGCCCAATCCACTTCCCCCAAGACTTCAAAATTTGGAAAAGTGGTTCTATGATAATAATACAGGGAAGTTGTTATTAGATTGAAAAGTGGTGAAGAGATTAAGTTGTTTGATCCTATGGAAGTGTTTTCATTCTGTGATGAAGATATAGTGGTGCTTTGCGAGAATCATATAAAAGCCAGAGCCAGAGATGAAACAAGAACTGAAGCCAGTCTCTTCATGAATGTGGCTAACAAGGCTCGAGGTATGAGGGCTGATGATAGGGAGCTTGCTAAGAAAGTATTACAAGCTGACGAATTAAAGATGGATATGCAGGAGCTTACAAGAAAATTTGAAAAGGCAGTGCAAGGGCAGAGAAGAAAGTACAGCAGGAACTAATCAAGAGACATTAGATAAAGCTGCAGAGGAAGTAAGAGATGAACAAAAAGATCAAGAGTGAGGTCCAACCTAGGGGGAGAATTGATGATCCAGTATAGGTTGGACTCACCATTCTTGATAGGAATATTTTGATATGTATGTAATAGATTAAATGTTAGTTCATTTCCTTGTAATTTGCATTCTTATAGTTTTTGATGACCCAGCGAAACTACGGGCGAAACTATAGTTTCACTTAGAGTCAGCTGTCCTAGGTCGCCCGGCGAAACTTTAGTTCGCTGCCGGGTGAATCTAGTTGATGATACTGTTAGCGATTAGCCTAGCTTATATATTGTAATTTTTTATCTTTGTAAGCAAGTTTTTTCAAAACCCTAATATAAAAATATCTTTGTTGCAACTGTATGTTTTGGCTGGAAGTTCATTTATTATTATCTTTGAGCCATTGTTTGATGATTGTTGCTTTGATTCTCAATTAGTTCATTATGTTATTGTTCTTGTGGTGTTAAATCAGTGAGAAACCCTTGTCTATACATCAATTGCACTATTATATCGATCAAAAGAACCAACAATTATATCATGTTTGACAAATTTTCAAATAGATTTAGGAATCAAAATCTCATTTTCATGAATTTTGGTCATAAACCTTTGAATGTTCATATACCCGATGGACACTCAATCAAATACTATCAAATGGAATGTTATCACACATGAACCTATGGTTGTTAGAATTTGCTGTTTGGTTTCAAAAATAACCATCTTTGATTTGATTATTGGTCCGGTTCATCACATAACCTAGGGTTTCATAATACTCGAATTAAACAAATTCAAAGATTAATGTTTTGGATGTTTGATGATTAGAACATGTTGTTATACCTATTTGATTGATCGACAATCATGAAATCAAATAGAAATATGGATGATGAATGAAATCAATGTGTACTATTGAAATGTTTAAAATTCTGAATTTTGGCTCACACACTCGTGATGAATGAAAAATTGTGAAGTCTTTCACTATATATATATATATATATATATATATATATATATATATATATATATATATATATATATATATATATATAGCGGGTGAGTTATGTGCCCGCTGTGTATACAGTTTATTGATGTGTTGTATGAACAATGTTGAGTTAAATTAAATTAGTCATATGTTGTGTGTATAACATGCATTATGACTATAGTGTGTCTGTTGTACACCTTTGTGTGTACACTATGTACACTTGTATGATTGTTCTGAATATTCAAATCCGATGAATGTTTATTCATGCAATGTGGACACTTGATTGATTTGTGTATAGCGTATGCTTACCATTGTTCATACACTATATACACTTGAACTGTTTTCACAGCGGATGATTACCTTTAGTCATACGCTGTGGACTGGCACTGCATTCACAGTGAATGTTTTACCTTTGAACATGCGTTGTGAACACTTTGTAAATGTGCTCATTGATGTACAATAGATGTGCATTTGTGTATCCGCTGCGTACACTTAGTGTAGTTCACAAATTTCCTGACTGTGTCAACAGAGGATGCCTGTTTGTGTGTCCGCTATGACAATAGTGTTCAAAACTTGAAAAAAAAATTCAGTTTGTTTGAAATTGTTGCTCATCAGCTGTGTATTTTAATACGTATGATGTGACCACTTGAAATTTTATTTTTCTATTTTGAGGTACTTTTAATGCATATGTGTTTGGTCATGCGTTGTTCATAATTGAGAAAAATTATTGGATGAATTTCAAACATTGTGTGTTAAAATTTTTACATGATTGTTTTATGGATGTTGATTTTTTTCACAGGAAATAATGTGCATGTATATGTGTCAACCTGTTATTTTTGCATGCTTGCTTGACTTGGTTGATTTTTGTTTACAAAATTAAATGATTAGACTTTTAGAATCTTAATAGTTTCAATTACAAATTTTAATATGTATGTTGGTATGACATATTCTGCTGCTTTTGATATATTTCCATATTCATTTTTGTCCCCTTAAATTTGTGCATATTTATTAAAGCTTTTATAAAATGAAAAAAAATTAATTTTGTTTGATGGAAATTATCAAAGTCCCAATTATTTGCTTACAAGATGTATTTCTACTATTAGGAAGATGAGACCTCATCTTACTAAGTAATGAATGATTTTGAATGCATTTGCATGAATATTGGTCACCTGTTATGAGATTATAGTAGTCTTAAGTATTCACTGAGTTGATTTGGTTTTTTTGAGAATAGACCTACTAATACAAAGTTGATTGTAATATTGTTGTCCACTTAAACTCATGCATGGAATTAGTGGTTGATTTAAGTAGTGAGTGTTTATCATGTTTTGGGTATGTTTAGATTATATGTATGTACCCCATACCTAGATATATGTTAAGATCAACACTTCTCAAGATATGAAAGAAAACACTTTCAATAACATTAAACCTAGTTACTTAGGAGTATAAATGCTCAAATTGATCCACTGTGGGATTCTTTTGATTGATCCTTATTGGTTGATCCATATGAGGATTCTTTTGCACTTCGCTCTGGAGGTGATCCTCTTTGGGATTCTTTGATTCATTCAATAGAATGTAGTCTATAATAGACTTTATTTATGTTGCATCCAAGATGGATGTGTTCCTTATTAGGAATCTTTTGGATCATAATATATGCACTTATAGTGCAGGTCATCCAAGTTTGTGCTTAGCACAACGAAGGATGCCTTAGTGTAGTCCAAGTCTATGATTATCATAACAAATGAGACATGTTGGTTGAGCAGTTGTTAGATCGGATGGGTTTGTAGATTAACAAGAACTTCTCTTTGTTGCATTTATGTTTCAAAAGGCCGAAAGCTCTATATATTGCACTTGCAAATGATTTGAGCAATATAGTTTTTTATGCAGACATGTCATTTTTGTTCTTAGGTTGTGTGACATATAGGAATTCCCAAAAAGATATGTCCTTAGATGTTGGAAAAGAGAGGTCGTACCAAATAGTCCTAGTACTTCCATACTTGTAATGAGGGTCTTTTCGGTGACAAAGAAGTTGTGGAGTATATCGTTTGTGATATTAATTTTTCTACAGATTATATAATCATCTGACTTGCTACAAACATAGGTGAGTTATCTATTTTTAGGGATCAAATAAAAGAGTTAATGGGAAAGGCAGATGAAACTCAAGTTATTACACCACCAGCAAGTAGAAGGGATCAGTATTCTGAGCTAACCAGGTCAAGCCAAGCATCAAACAAAACCATATGTAATCCTCCTATTTCAAAGAATAAGGGTAGTGATTCCCAAAAACTTTTAAAGTCCAAATGAGAGATTGATATTAATCAGGCCGCACAAAAAGTTAAAAGGTGTAACATTTGCAAAGAGGATGGATACGATGCAAGAAATCATTTTAAATTTCATCCCAAGTCATTAAATGTTTCAAGTTGATTAGCCGTTGATACTTTGCCATCATAGTGTCTTACATTTCTAATTTCTACTAATTTTATCAAGGGTTTTATGTTTGGATTTGGTTTATTGTTGCATAATTATTTTGATTATTTTCTGCTTGCGATTGACATTTAAGGTTTGAAGACTTGAGTAATAAATTTTATGAAGGTGTTTGTATTATCAAGGATTTTAATATTGTTTTATCCAGGCTTCTAAAGGGGTTAATTGTTTATGCATAAAGTCCTTATAACCTTGAGTTTTTTGGCAGTTATACATACTTTAAAAGGTGCTCCTTGCTATCATTAATCACCAGACGTTTTAAATACTTTGAGTTATCATTTACTACATGGCACCTATAGTTTACTAAAGGGCATTTATCACTTAACACAGGGTGTTTGTAATTTTACATGGTCCAAGATAATAGCGCACTTACGATACTAAAAAAACTAAATCCCAAATCAGTTAGTCTTAATGAACAAATATAAAACAAGTAAATCCCAAATCAGTGATTCTAAATAGGCAAATTTAAAACATATTCAAAAGTTAAATGTAAATAATCCATCTTACGCAAAGTCTACCAGCAAAACATTAAAAACAAGAACCATAAGAAATTATAGGAAGATGAATTATGAAGTAACTAGTCGACATGTTTTATGAGTCGACTAGTTATTCTAGAAACTGCACTTTGTTTCAACATCTGCTTTTCTCCGTTACCACTTCACTTCCGATGATACATACTCTTTAAATGTGTTTATGTCGCTTAGAAGTATTTTGGTGACATATTTGTGTCTTAGATCATCGAGCTCCAATTCCTGTGTGTTTGATTCATTTGACAATCGGCATTTCCATACATTAACAGGTTTACCCCCAATAGCTTTCCATGATTCTCATAAGAATCACCATAGTCTACTACATTGTATAGCGTTCTCCAAGACATCTTCATTCGTACTATGTGGACACATTTCAAACGAACAACCTTTGAATATGATTCAGTTCTTAGGTACTCAAAGAATGTGTCTCACTACAAAATAAACATATGTTAAGCATTATAATTTAGATGAATTTAGTTCTAATAAGTCTAAGAAATTAGCATTATCTCAGGTCGTCCGTTGTACTTATCTCTGTAATCACATACTTGGCCATTATTGTCAATCAAATCGATCTTCAATGACTTTAAATGGAAGCATAGAAAATAGAAATGGTCTTGGTATAACATTGGTATGAAAACAAGGTTGATCTCGTTGATCGATTTGACGTCTCTAGATTTCATAAGAATCACCATAGTTTACTACATTCTTACTGTGTGGACCCATTTCAAACGAACATCCTTTGAATATGATTCAGTTCTTAGGTACTCAAAGAATGTGTCTCACTGCAAAATAAACATATGTTAAGCATTATAATTTAAATGAATTTAGTTCTAATAAGTCTACAAAATTAGCATTATCTCAGGTCGTCCATTGTACTTATCTTTGTAATCACATACTTGGCCATTATTGTCAATCAAATCGATCTTCAATGACTTTAAATGGAAGCATAGAAAATAGAAATGGTCTTGGTATAACATTGGTATGGAAACAAGGTTGATCTCGTTGATCGATTTGAAGTCTCTAGATTTCATAATCTGTTCCATATTTGTGCTGAACTCATGAAGTCGACTCTCAGTGTGTTTATTCTCCTCGAATGTGTCCTTGTTATGTATTTCAAATATGTTGATAAGAAAAATTGTGAGCTTTTATCATAAAGAAGCAATAAACGTTTGATACAAGTTTTATTGCCAACATCATGCTTGAACAATACAATCGAGATGGTTTGCTCCAATCTCAAAATTTTTCCTCGTAGTTTGGAACTACTGACCAAGTACTTATGATGGACACATGTATGTTCATGCCAGGACATAGTGATTCAATCATAACCCTCATCACAAATACACTTGTAGTAGTATCAAACATTACTTCCCTAAGTCATGTAATACATAACATTCATTTAGTAATCATGGCACAATAAAAAAATGTTAATAATGAGGTATAATTGGAAAAGTTACCATCTTTCCCCCGATGCGAAAAATATCATACCTGCCACATTATCTTTGACATTTTTTCATTTAGCATTTATTTCAACTTTTCGTTTTACATATGGTGACCTTAAAACATCAGCCATTGTTTTTGCTCTACATGATACCTTCTTGCATTCTTTTACTTATTGTTCTGGATTATTAGCTAAGAAAGGCATTGGTGTGTGTAACACGTTCCCCTCAGGTGCTATTGACCTATTCGTGAACACCTTGTTACCAGCATAATGATTAACGTTAGCATCGGGCGATATATGAACTCTTTGTTCATTTAGAAACTTTTCCTTAGCTTCTAGAATCATTGAATCACTAAACCCATAGAATGGGCTACCAAGCATCGAGACGTTGCAACTTGAAGTAGGCTTTAGAGTGTTATACATATCTACTTCCTCCAATGGCTCATCCATTAGTTTCACTCATTCCTTTCTTATTTTTTTTTTATTTTTTCTCCAAATGGGTGGTATCTTTTGGCTCAGAGAACAATTGGTTCATATGAAGCACAGTTGGTTGTAATACATCAAATTCATTCTTTAACCTCCCTTCCCACTCCTACAATACAAAAGTAACAAAACAATATATCATTTTGGCATAATTAATTGAATACATTACATTTTAATAAAATACTTATGTTACCTCTTCTTTAGCTGGGAAATTTATATGCATGCTAGAGTTCAATTGTTCTTTTTTGTGAATGACCATCTTGACAAGTATAAACACATTGTGAGTTATACGTCTTTTGTGTCACACAGTCTTCATGATATTTACATATATCAGCTGATGTAATACCAAAATCATCAAACGTCGTCCCCGATGATGGTATATGTACATCCAAATTATCAGGTTGTCTTAGTTTGCTTAATCGTAGAGCCTTCATCAGTATCTTTTTTGTTGCCTTAACTTGTGTTTTGGATGATTTACCTTCCGTTTCCATGTTTGGTTGCACTTTTCCCATCAGACTTGCCTTTTTGTTCGAGGAGTTGGTGAGTTGCTTCTGTAACAACATACCTTCAAAAACGTCTTCAAGCTGCATCAAATTTATTGTACTAATATATTATATAGCCGATACACACACATTCTTGTGCTTATTTGTTTTAAATTAGCTATGAGCATATATTTCATGTTGAATGTCATGATTAGCATAATAAAAATGATAGCATAGCATATTAGATCTATAACTTTTTAGTATAATTAAAACATCTTCATACCGCTAGTATCGTCAATGGACCATTGAAGTTTTCCACCCATTCAATTTTCTCTTTGTCCTCCTCAAGCATCTTAACATGTACCCACACCAATTATAGTCTCTGATGCATCTTTCATTGGTTATAGAGCACAAAGACTTTTGATTCATGTGATGGGAAATGAAAACTATTAGCCCCACACGAAGTTTGTGAATAAGTGATTGTCTGATAATAAGCAAGGAATATCCTACGGCCCCGCTCTTTATCGTCTCACCGAAGATTATATTCGTAGCAACAAGGAAGTTTAAAGTAAACAATCTTCCACAATCTTGATGGTTTTTTAGTTTTTTGCTCAAAATTGTCAGGAATATTCTTTTATCATTACCTTTGAATTGAACCCTCCATTAGGCTATCACGTCATTCATGATTCTCAGACTTAATAGTTCTTCCACCTTATTCTCTCCGAATGGCACCCCCAGGACTTCATGAACTAGACCGCGTGTTATCTTAAACACAAAATTACCAACAATCAAATTTTTGTTTTAAAATTGTAATTTTGTAATAGCCAGTATCCCAAACCAGTTGGTATAGTGTGTATGTTCAGTGAAATCAAAGACACAAAATCGTGTTCGGTAATATATTTTCTTTGATTTGCATTAAAGTTAGATATCATCATGCAATAGGTGGCTGGTGAGTTTCTATTTTTTCTTTTCTTCCCTGTGTAGTTGAGGTGCTCAGAATGTTGTGGTTGTGACAAACACTTCACTTTCACTTCCTTTGTTGGAGGAGATACAAAATCATCATCTAATAAAACAAGGACATTACATTCTTTCAAAGATGCAATTATATTAGATATAACTGTAAGGTTATATTAGAAGGCTGATGCAACCAAAGAAGCCAAAACAACCAAGGAGCTTCCTGCATGCATGCACTGATGTACAAGGTAGAATTTACTTCGGAAGTTTTACACTCACCACATAAGTTATTCTAAGTGTAAAATCTTCCGAAGCCAAAGACCAAATCTTCTGAAGCCAAAGATGAAGTCTTCCAAAGCTTTAAAGATAAAATCTTCCAAAGCCAATGTTATGAAGACTGATTTCTTTCAAAGACAGAGAGGACATGCTTTCTTTGATCTACTTTTCTATAAAGCTGACTTACTTTCTGCTGCAACTCTGATGACTCTCCAACTTATACAAGTTGGTGAAAAGTTCAATGATTTAGTAAACTTTAGATTATGGTCTTGAGTCTGTAACTTCCTACTTTGTACCTTTTATCCTTTTATAAATATATTAGGATGTGAGCTATGGCATGTCATAGTCACTAGTCAAAAGGCAATCAGCCTTTTGACTTTACATTGATCTTGTTGTCTAGATTAGTGTGTCCAGCTGGCCTTCAAAGTATGGCCGGCTGTAAGATGTAGTATAAAGTATCTTAGGTCCTTGTGTTTCTTTTTATGCTTTGTAACACTTGTAAAAGAACTTGAGAGCAATATACATCATTCTTGAAATCCATATTAGTCTGTTCTTGTTCTTAGTTTGGTCACATTTACCTATGTTCTTAGTATCATTTTGTTGGATCATATGTGGTTGGTGCAAACAAAACAACACTTGGAATATTTTGAAGTACAATTGAAAAAGTCTTCCGAAGCTGAAGCTGCTCTTCTGAAGACAAGTCAAAGATCTTCCGAAGCTTAAGTATCAAGAACTTCTGAAGGAAAACTAAGTCTTCCGAGACTAAGTAGTTTTCCTTTCTAAGTATATGAAGAACTTCCGAAGGTAGAACCAAGTCTTCCGAGACCATGTAGTTCTCCTTCTGAAGCATTCACACTTAGAAGATCCAAGACAAAGTCTTCTGAAGAATGAAGTCATGAAGATTTGCATAAGACTCAGAAGAAGTTGATTCTTTCGAAATATAAATGGCCTCGGAAGAATTTATTCTTTCGAAGCCATTTTGCCTTCGGAAGAATCAACTATGAACCAGTGGACATAAGTATGGGTTGTCTGACTGTAAGGTCCCATTCCCGGGCGCTTATAGCTGGTCAATCATTGCACATAAAACATAAAATATATATTTAGGTGTACTAAACAACGCAGCGGATGATTTAAAATAGTTTCATTCATTGCTTTTGCAAAATAATACAACATTCATAATCGTTACAAAATATGGTTTGTTCGCATTACAATGCAAAAATGTCATAATTTAAACAATGGATGTCATCCTAAAAAAACCAAGTAGCTGCCCCGTGCCATCCACAACAACAATACCTGCCAACTGGAAAATACATAAAAGTCAGCGTTGCTGAGTGAGTTCTAGTTTTATAAATAAAATACTTTTCTTTCGTTTAAAACCGTACCTTACTTTCGTAAGCGATCATACATCATACGTACAAATAGATAATCTTATTATTATCTTTCATCGTCATTCGTTGACTTCCGTTCATTCATCATCGTATGTCATCTTTATCATTCGTTATCTTTCTTACCGTACTATACTTACATTCATTAACTTTCGATGACATGTACTATCCCCCGAACATTGTGCACGAAGCTGACTCAGGGGGCTGGGGCAAGTACACTCATCATTATCATTCATCTTTCATTCCGGACCAGTGCCATGTGCTATACCCTTCCCGCCAGATCAACCACCGACCTGAACGTACTTGGCCGAGCAGCGATCATATGCCTGCGAATATCCCCCGGCAAGCCCTGAATATACCTCTTGATCTTTCACGACAGAGGTGTCACCTGATCCGGCACCAGTCATGCCATCTCGTTGTGGTGTATTGCTGATGCATCATGGTTCCCGCCTCCAGCTGCAGGAATTCCTTTTCTACCTTGTCGAGCTCCCTATGAGGACAGAACTCCTCGATCACCAGCTTCTTCAACTCTGGCCACCTCATTCTTCCAATTGCCCTACTACCCTCGGCTTGGACGATATTGTCCCACCAGCACAGAGCCGAGTCCACAAATGAATGAGTGGCAAACTTCACCTTCTGATCCTCCTGGCACTCGCTGATATCAAGTACAGCTTCCATCTCTCTCACCCACCGATGAGCAGCAGCAGCAGTGCCATTTCCTTCAAAAGTCGGGGGCTTGCATCTTTGAAATGCACCATAGTTACAGCCTCATGCTGCCTCCGGCACAGGCTCTTCTTCTTCTTCCTCATTAGTAGAGACAACCGTCTCAGTCCCCAGTTGCTCCCTTACTCCCGAGGACCTATTCCTCTCTTTCCTTTCTCCTTCTCTCACAGCCTTTATCATTTCGGTCACCACAGACGGTAAGATCATCTGCATGACCTGGTGAACCTCTTCCACCACCGCCTCCTTCAATGAGGCCCTCAAGTTAGCACTCTCGTCACTGCCCTCTAGATGAGGGGTCTCGGGCTCCTCATGGGCCACCTCTTCAGCTCTAGGCCTTCCTCTTATGACACGTGGTCCAGCACCACGTCCACCACGGCCTCCACCTTGAGAAGCCTTAGAAGATCTATCTCCAGCCATCCTCTAACACACTATAAGATTCAAACACTAACACGGTCATTCAAGGTAATAGCTCAGTTTATGTCAAGTATAGTAAGTCCCTAATTATAGTGGCCAGTTGTGATTAGCCACTTACTTTACTCTTCATACCCCAAGCATTTCCTATCCTGACTACATCAGTATCTAAATCTACTAAGAAGCACATAAATCACATAACATGCGCACATAATACCGGTTATCATCAAGAAAATACCTAATGGCACGTAGCTACTCGGACTGGCATCCCTTCCATTTTTTCCCATTCTCAGTTTAAGTTAAGGTTTCTTTTGAAAATATTTACCCATTTCACTTAAACTTTGGCTCTGATACCAACTAGTAAGGCCCCGTTCCCGGGACGCTTACAGCTGGTCAATCATTGCACATAAAACATAAAATATATATTTAGATGTACTAAAACAATGCAGCGGAATAATTTAAAATGGTTTCATTCATTGCTTTTGCAAAATAATACAACATTCATAATCGTTACAAAATATGGTTTGTTCGCATTACAATGCAAAAACGTCATAATTTAAACAATGGATGCCATCCCAAACACACCAAGTAGCTGCCCCGTGCCATCCACAGCAACATTACCTGCCAACTGGAAAATACATAAAAGTCAGCGTTGCTAAGTGAGTTCTAGTTTTATAAATAAAATTCTTCTCTTTCGTTTAAAACCGTACCTTACTTTCGTAAGCGATCATACATCATACGTACAAATAGATAATCTTATTATTATCTTTCATTGTCATTCGTTGACTTTCGTTCATTCATCATCGTACGTCATCATTATCATTCGTTATCTTTCTTACCGTACTATACGTACATTCATTAACTTCCGATGACATGTACTGTACCCCGAACATTGTGCACGAAGCTGACTCAGGGGTCTGGGGCAAGTACACTCATTATTATCATTCATCTTTCATTCCGGACCAGTGCCATGTGCTATACCCCGAACATTGTGCATGAAGCTGGTTACTGGGCCTATGGTCTATCATAGACCTTGAACATTATGCACGAAGCTGACTCCAGTACCTAGGGCAAGCGGTAAGAGTCCCATACATATGTTCAATCATAAGGATTAGACCCCTAGTGTGCATCTTTCCGGGGTAGCTAACCCGCACACAGTTGAGCTAACACCCTTCATTGGGTGTGAACCTCCATACATTGCTTGCAAGACTTTCATTACTTCTTTCATTAATGCATGCATTCATTCTTTCTTTACGTTCCACTCAACATTGTCATTAATTTCCGCTTTATGTTACATAATACGTTTCATTCATTTCATAGTCATAACACGTAAGTCACGGAATAATACATAGCAGAAACGTAAAGTTAACATAACACATTCATACATAGCATCACATAAACATCACATACCCCATCATACATCATCATAAACATCATGCATCAACCATTCACATACATATGCACATACGCGTATACACCCAAATCTTATAAAAACATTAAATATGCATTTCCAGCCCTAAACAAGTTTAAAACCTTTAAAATAGGGGATCTAGAACTCACCTGGACTCAGTGAGTAGCTTCTTAATCAAGCTTTCTAAGCAAGGGTCGCACTACACAGCCTGCAGATAATTTAACGCTCAAAGGCGTTAATTTTTGCCTAATTTCACTGCTAATTTTGCTGCATGATCAGCGGTTTTGCTGCTAGTTTCGCCAGTAGTTTCGCTGCCACCTTCGCTGACAGTTTCGCTGGCAGTTTCGCTAGCATCTTTGCTGCCAGTTTCGCCGCCAGTTTCGCCCAACTTTCATTGGAAATTCAACTCTGTGAAACTACCTGCGAAACTATAGTTTCGCAGGAAGATCCACAGTTTCACTGGACGACTACATAATTTCGCTGGATGAACACCCAGTTTCGCAAAACGGGCTGAAATTACGAACCAACCCATTTTTGACCCAAAACTTCAATCTTTTACACCCAAATCCTTGGTTTATCACCCAAGAAGCTATATCTAAGCTTCTTACATGTTTTCTTACACAAAAATGTGAGTTTTGGGTGATTCTTTGCCACTTTCAAAACCCCAAACCTATAATCCGGGTTTACTCTTAAAGAACCGATTAAACGATGTTTCTTACCTGGATTCTTGGTCTTTTCTTGTTGTTTGGATGCCCACAAACACCGATCTTCAATCTCTTGATCCACCGAGCCTTGAATCACCACTTTCTCTCCACTTTATCTCTCTACACTCTCTCTCTAGAAGTTGGGTGTTGAGTTGCAAATGAGAGTTGCTCAAGCTGACCCGTTTATATATACCGGGCGTTCCCGGGACCTTAAACTCGCCAAACACATAACCTGCGAGGTCTACTCGGTCCATACTCCATTTCCCGCTTATTTTCTTTAAATAATCCCGGCTAAGCCCATTATTATTAACTGGCTCGTTTCGACTTTATTCCGGGCGTTACAAGTCCACCCCCTTATTTAGGTTTCGTCCTCGAAACCTGTTATTCCTCGAATAGACGTGGGTAATGTTGTCTTATTTCCTCTTCAGTCTCCCACGTAGACTCAGATCCCTTCCTGTGCTTCCACTGTACTCGCACAAGTGGAACCACTTTATTCCTTAGCCTCTTCTCCTTACGATCGATGATCACCACTGGTTGCTCCATAAAATTGAGCCGTTCATCCACTTCAATATCCTCCAGTGGCACGACCATATCTTCATCTGCTAAGCACTTTCTCAAGTGAGATGCATGGAATGTCGGATGAATTCCACTTAACTCACTGGGCAATTCCAACCTATAGGCCACCTCTCTTACTCGAGCCATGATTCGGAAAGGCCCTATATACCTCAGGCTCAACTTGCCCCGTATCCTAAACTGAATTATGCCCTTTTAAGGGGAGACTTTCAGCATAACTCTATCTCCCACCTTGAACTCAATCGGTCTACGTCTCTTGTTAGCATACGACTTCTGCCTATCTTTAGCTGCCTTCATAAAGGCTTTGATCTTTTTGAGTTTCTTAGTCGTAGCCTCAATCACCTCAATACTTCCCAATTCTTTCTGACAAATATCACCCCAACCGGGTGTCCTACATCTCCTACCATATAGCATCTCATAAGGAGGCATACCAATGCTGGCATGATAACTGTTATTGTATGAGAATTCTGCTAACGGTAAGTGGTCATCCCAACTTCCTCCAAAATCAATGATGCATGCTCGAAGCATATCTCTAGCGTCTAAATGGTTCTCTCCGACTGACCATCCGTCTGTGGATGATAAGCCGTGCTGATGTGTAACCTCATCCCAATTGCATCATGAAATCACTTCCAAAACTTGGATGTAAACCGGGTGTCACGATCAGATACAATAGACACCGGTACACCATGGCGACTTACAATCTCCTTAATGAATAGATCCGCGAGTCTCTCAGAGGAATACGTTTCACGGATCGGTAGGAAGTGAGCACTCTTCGTCAGACGATCAACTATCACCCATATGGCATCATACCCTCTCGCGGTACGTGGTAGCTTCGTAATGAAGTCCATGGTGATATGCTCCCACTTCCACTCGGGTATATCCAATGGTTGGATCTTCCCGTACGGCTTCTGATTCTCTGCCTTCACTTGCAAGCAAGTAAGGCACTTACTCACATACTCCACTACGTCACGCTTCATACCCGACCACCAATAATCTTTCTTCATGTCTGATACATTTTCGTAGCAACGGGATGAATGGAGTACCGAGTCTTATTAGCCCTATTCATTATCTTCCCACGTAGATCCCCATAACGAGGAATCCACATTCGTCGAATCGGGTTTAACACCGAGAGGTTTTCTCAACTCCGAGCCATACCTCTCATCCTTTCAGAGTTAAGACGATCTTCTTTAAAGCCTAGTCTTGAAACTCCCTGGACCTGCTTCATCACATCGGAGGTCATAATCAATTGGTAAGCCTTCACCCGGATTGGTTCAGGCCTCTCCTTTCGGCTAAGGGCATCCGCCACTACTTGGCTTTGCTCGGATGGTAATGGATTTCTAATCATAATCCTTATCAGTTCCAACCATATCCTTTGCCTCATGTTCAAATCCTTCTGCTCGAAGAAGTACTTCAAGCTCTTATGGTCGGTGAAAATGGTGCACTTTGTCCCATATAGGTAGGCCTCCAAATTTTTAATGCAAAGAGACCATAGCTGCTAGCTCCAAATCATGAGTAGGATAATGACCTCATGAACTTTCAATTGTCGGGATGCATAGTTATAACCTTTCCTCACTACATCAGTACGCAACCCAACCTGAGTAAGAAGCATCTGAATAGACCACCAACTCCTCGCTTCCTTCGTTCGGGTAATGACAAGACAGGAGCTTGAGTCAACCTCTCCTTTAGCTCCTCAAAAGCCTCTCTTGATCTTGACCCAAACAACTTCATGTCCTTGCGGGTCAACTTAGTCAGCGGAGAAGCTATCTTGGAGAAGTCTTGGATGAACCTCTATAATAGCCTGCCAACCCCAAGAAAAATAAGGATCTCGGATGGCGTCTTTGGAGACTTCCATTGCTCACCGCCTCCACCTTTGCCGGGGTCCACCATAATCCCCTCGGGATTTACCACGGGACCTAAGAACTGAACTTCACGCAACCAAAATGCGCACCTGGAGAACTTAGCATACAACTTCTCCCTTCTCAACGTCTCTAACACCTCTCGAATGTGACGGCATGCTCCTCCTTACTCTTTGAATAATCAAGATATCATCGATGAAACAATCACTAATTATCCAACATCGGACGACACACTCAATTCATCAAATCCATAAAAGCAGCTGACGCATGGTTAAACCAAAAGACATACGAGAAACTCTAGTGTCCATAACGCGGTGCGAAAAGCTGTTTTAGGAATATCTTGTCCTTACTTTCAACTGATGGTAGCCAGATCGAAAGGTCTATCCGGAAACCAACTGGCACCTTGGAGCTGATCAAACAGGTCACCAATCCTCGGCAATGGATACCGATTCTTCATCGTCAGCTTATTCAACTCACGGTAGTCAATACACATCCTCATTGCTACCGTCCTTCTTCTTCACGAACAAGACCAGAGCACCCATGGTGAGATACTCGGTCTAATGAACCCCTTATCAAGCAACTCTTGCAGTTGCTCCATAATTCCTTCAGCTAAGAGGGGGCTAACCGATACGGCGCCTTAGCAACAGGTTGGGCACGGGTATCAGATCGATCTGGAAATCAATCTCAAGGGTCTGGCGGCACACCTGGTAAATCTTCTGGGAACACGTCTGGGAAGTCACACACAACTGGGACATCAGACAGTTGTGGTGTTGGCGTATCAACATCCTTTACATAGGCCAAGTAGGCACTACATCCACGCCTCATACACTTTCCCACCACTGCCATTGAAATCATCTTCGGAATCGTAGTACTCGATCACCAGTAAATCGTCACCGAAATCCCGTCAGGCGCTGTCAGTCGAATCATCTTCTTGCGACCCGACGATTTCACCTCGTAGGCCGCTAACAAGTCCATTCCCAGGACTACATCAACCCGCCTAAGGTCATCACAAACGCCTAGCAGGAAACTTATGACCTTCTATTTCTTATAACCTTCTATCATCTCAGAAAATCTGGTAGACTTACCTAGGCAGTTCTACATCGAAGGGCACATCAATACCTCTACTACTAACTGGCAATTTAGCATAGAAAGCAGCAGAAATAAAACTCTTACTAGCACCAGATCAAATAACACGAAAGCAAGAGTTTGGTTACTAGAAAGTACCTGACACAACATCGGGGTCCGTCCTAGCCTCCTCCTGAGTCATCATGAATGCCTGGCGACGCCCTCTACCCCTTGGTCCCGGTCTTCTGCCCTGCCCGGAACTCTCAGCCCTTGGCTTCTTGCATTCTCGACTCAGGGGCCCTTCCACCATAGTTAAAAACAACCTTGCCGCCTTGCACTCTCTTGCCATGCGGCCAGGCTTTCCACACTTGAAGCACACGTTCAATCCCCACCTACACTCCACGGTGTGCTCCTTTAACATATTTGCACAACTCTTTGACTCCGCAACCGGATTGTGACCACACGCCGTCATCCACCCGTGCATTCTTGTTGTTTGCCCGGGCACCACCCCGACCAAACCTCTTCCATTCTAGTTTCGTCACCACCGCCTTTCTGCTCACCTCAGCCACCACCACTTCTTTTCGTCGTACAGCCTTCCCGCCAGATCAAACACCGACCTGAACGTACTGGCGAGAAGCAAGCGATCATATGCCTGCGAATATCCCCCGGCAAGCAGCTGAATATACCTCTTGATCTTTCACGACAGAGGTGACCTGATCGGGCACCAGTCTGCCATCTCGTTAAATGGTGGTGTATGCTGGATGCATCATGGTTCCCGCCTCCAGCTGCAGGAATTCCTTTTCTACCTTGTCGAGCTCCCTATGAGGACAGAACTCCTCGATCACCAGCTTCTTCAACTCTGGCACCTCATTCTTCCAATTGCCCTACTACCCTCGGATTGGACGATATTGTCCCACCAGCACAGAGCGAGTCCACAAATGAATGAGTGGCAAACTCACCTTCTGATCCTCCTGGCACTCGCGATATCAAGTACAGCTTCCATCTCTCTCACCCACCGAGAGGCAGCAGCAGCAGTACCATTTCCGTCAAAAGTCGGGGGCTTGCATCTTTGAAATGCACCATAGTTACAGCCTCATGCTGCCTCCGGCACAGGCTTTTCTTCTTCTCCTCATTAGTAGAGACAACCGTCTCAGTCCCAGTTGCTCCCTTACTCCGAGGACCTATTCCTCTCTTTCCTTTCTCCTTCTCTCACAGCCTTTATCATTTCGGTCACCACAGACGGTGGTGAAAGGTCGTACTGCATGACCTGGTGAACCTCTTCCACCACCGCCTCATTCAATGGGCCTCAAGTTAGCACTCTCGTCACTGCCCTCTAGATGAGGGGTCTCGGGCTCCTCATGGGCCACCTCTTCAGCTCTAGGCCTTCTCTTATGACACGTGGTCCAGCACCACGTCCACCACGGCCTCCACCTTGAGAAGCCTTAGAAGATCTATCTCCAGCCATCCTCTAACACACTATAAGATTCAAACACTAACCGGTCATTCAAGGTAATAGCTCAGTTTATGTCAAGTATAGTAAGTCCCTAATTATAGTGGCCAGTTGTGATTAGCCATTACTTTACTCTTCATACCCAAGCATTTCCTATCCTGATACATCAGTATCTAAATCTAACTAAGAAGCACATAAATACATAAAACATGCGCACATAATACCGGTTATCATCAAGAAAATACCAATGGCACGTAGCTACTCGGACTGGCATCCTTCCTTTTTCCCATTCTCAGTTTAAGTTAAGTTTCTTTTGAAAATATTTACCCATTTCACTTAAACTTTGCTCTGATACCAAATAGTAAGCCCGTTCCGGGACGTTACAGCTGGTCAATCATTGCACATAAAAACATAAAATATATATTAGGTGTACTAAAAACAATGCAGCGGAATAATTTAAAATGGTTTCATTCATTGCTTTTGCAAAATAATACAACATTCATAATCGTTACAAAATATGGTTTGTCGCATTACAATGCAAAAACGTCATAATTTAAACAATGGATGCCATCCCAAACACACCAAGTAGCTGCCCCGTGCATCCACAGCAACATTACCTGCCAACTGGAAAAATACATAAAAGTCAGCGTTGCTAAGTGAGTTTAGTTTTATAAATAAATTCTTCTTTCGTTTAAAACGTACCTTACTTTCGTAAGCGATCATACATCATACGTACAAATAGATAATCTTATTATTATCTTTCATTGTCATTCGTTGACTTTGTTCATTCATCATCGTACGTCATCATTATCATTCGTTATCTTTCTTACCGTACTATACGTAACAGTCATTAAACTTCCGATGACATGTACTGTACCCCGAACATTGTGCACGAAGCTGACTCAGGGGTCTGGGGCAAGTACACTCATTATATCATTCATCTTCATTCCGGACCAGTGCCATGTCTATACCCCGAACATTGTTGCATGAAGCTGGTTACTGGGCCTATGGTCTATCATAGACCTTGAACATTATGCACGAAGCTGACTCCAGTACCTAGGGCAAGCGGTTAAGAGTCCCATACATATGTTCAATCATAAGGATTAGACCCTAGTGTGATCTTTCGGGGTAGCTAACCCGCACACAGTTGAGCTAACACCCTTCATTGGGTGTGAACCTCCATACATTGCTTGCAAGACTTCATTACTTCTTTCATTAATGCATGCATTCATTTCTTTCTTTACATCCACTCAACATTGTCATTAATTTCCGCTTTACGTTATAATAATTTTCATTCATTTTATACTCATAACACGTAAGTATCACAGAATATAATAATAGGAACATAAAGTCACATAAACACATTGTACATAGCATCACATAAACATCAACATACCCCATCAACATCATCAAACATCATGCATCAAAATTCACATACATATGCACACGCGTATACCCAAATCTTATAAAAACGTTTAAATATGCATTCCAGCCCCAAACAAGTTTAAAACCTTTAAAATAGGGGATCTAGAACTCACCTGGACTCAGTGAGTAGCTTCTCAATCAAGCTTTCTAAGCAAGGGTCACACTACACAGCCTGCAGATAAGTTAACACTCAAAGGGGTTAATTTCTGCCTTATTTCACTGCTAATTTCGCTGCATGATCAGCAGTTTCGCTGCCACTTTCGCTGGCAGTTTCGCTGGCAGTTTCGCTGGCATCTTCGCTGCCAGTTTCGATGCCAGTTTCGCCCAACTTTCGTTGGAAATTCAAGTCTGCGAAACTACCTGCGAAACTATAGTTTCGCAAGAAGATCCATAGTTTCGCTGGACGACTACATAATTTCACTGGATGAACACCTAGTTTCGCAAAACGGGCTGAAATTACTAATCAACCCATTTGACCCAAAACTTCAATCTTTTACACCCCAATCCTTGGTTTATCACCCAAGAAGCTATATCTAAGCTTCTTACATGTTTTCTTACATAAAAACATGAGTTTTGGGTGATTCTTTACCACTTTCAAAAACCCCAAACCCTATAATCCGGGATTACTCTTAAAGAAACGATTAAACGATGGTTCTTACCTGGAGTCTTGGTCTTTTTTTGTTGTTTGGATGCCCACAAAAACCGATCTTCAATCTCTTGATTCACGAGCCTTGAATCATCACTTTCTTTCCCTTTCTCTCTCTACACTCTCTCTCTAGAAGTTGGGTATTGAGTTGCAAATTACAGCGCTCAAACTGACCGTTTATATATACCGGCATTCCCGGGACCTTAAACTCGCCGAACACATAACCGCGAGGTTACTCGGTCCATACTCCATTTCCGCTATTTTCTTTAAATAATCCCGGCTAAGCCCATTTATTAACTGGCTCGTTTCGACTTTATTCTGGGCGTTACACTGCATCGCTGACAACTCTGATACACTGCATGGCATGTTCCCACGCCCATGTAGTTGACCATCCTTAAATCCATTATTCCCCTTTATCAGTTAGTACAGTTACCATACTTAGTTGGTGAAAAAAGGTAAGTCATGGACCTGTCATGACTACCTTATCTAGGATATTATTTTATCTTAGATACTTTACTTCTAGCAATGTAGTATTTGTCTAGCGGTAAATTCCAGCTGGTTTTCCAAGTATAACCGGTTGTAGATAGTAGTATATATAGTTTCTCATTGTAACTTAAGTAACCATGCTTGTAAGAGTATTGTGATACTAAGTTGAGAAGTAATATATACAAGTATCTTGAAAACCATTCTTGTGTTCATTAACTTATTATATTATTATCAACTTAGTTAGAGATTCTGCTTCATCAACCGAGTGAGACTTAGTTAGTTTGTGAGATACAAAACTTGTGTTGAGAGACCAACACCGATCCTACAATTGGTATCAAAGCTTTTTAGGCTCTTGATTGTGAGATCTAACCATCCCAAATCACCCTTGTTTCTTCACACTCACTCACTTCACTCAAATGGCTCTTAACTAAAAATTTTCTGAGTCTCAGATGGGAACCATAACCAAGGCTCCTATCATCACCCCTGATGATTTTGGAACTTGGTGCAAATATATTAAAGGTTTCATCAAGTATCAAGACAGTCGCATGTGGAGATCTGTGACTCATGGTCCTTACAAGCCAAAGGTGGCAGACCTGGCTGGTAATGGTGCCATGATTGAGAAAGCTGTTGAAGACTACTTTGATGAAGACTTCAAGAAGATGTACAACAACTGCAAAGCCATGGCCGTGTTGCTTACTGCTTTACCAAACTCCATAATGGTAGGCTTTAAGCAATGCGAGACCACTAAAGAACTATTTGATGCTTTAAAGCTGATGTACTCTGGTTCTATTAAATCAAAGGAGAAGAAAAGACCCTCAAATCTTGTAGTCAACAATGCTCTACATGTTGCTGAAGGATCCCTCAGTTGTACTTGAACTACCCCCAACAGCCATCATCGTCTTCTAGACCATACATCACTTTCCTGAGACACCCAGGTCTCAATAGGCTCAACACACTCCCTTCCAGGATAGTTGTGCTTTTGTTTTCAGGAGTGAGCACTCTAGAGATTTTCAATACTGTTTTGATGATCTAGAGTGTTTCAGCCCAGATGATATTCAATATATGGACATTGTCCAGCAAATGGCTCTTTTAACCTATAGAGCAAAGAAGATCTTTAATAGAACCAGAAGGTAGTTTCCTCAGAACCCAACTAACAGCAAATTCAGGTTTGATAAAAGCAAGGCCAAATGCTACAACTGTAACCATCTTGGTCACTTTGCTAGGGATTGTAAAGCTCCAAGATCTAATCTTGGAGCAGCTTTAGCCTCCTAACATTCTGCTACCTCAAAGGCTATAACCAAACCCACTGAGTCACAAACTTTAGTTGTTGTCAAGAAGTTGACTGGAGCTTTATGGTGCAAGATGTTACCCCTGCTCAAGCTCTCATGGCTGGAACTGAAGACAGCAAGGTATATGAACATCTCTGTACCCTAGCCTGTATGCTAAGGTTAAATTGTATTAGGACTACAACATGGAAATTAGATCTAATATTGAGTCCTTAAATATCCTAAAATCTGATTTTAAGAGAGCAGAATCTGATATAAGCTCAAACTAAAAACTAGAAGAGTTAGAGAAAATTGTGTCCTCTTTAAAACATAACATACCAACTATAGGACTAAAAAAAAAGATCTAAAATCCAAGTTGACTGAAGCTCAAGCCCAGCTAGTCATAGCTAAAGCTAAAGCAGAGAAGTATGTTATTCAAGATCATAACTTCAACACCATTATAACATCATCCTCCCACTCCAAGGTATGCTATCAAAACAAAAGTGGGTTGGGATCTAATAAAATTGCTCCACCACACTCTCTTGTGTATATTAGACAGCCAAGATGTGGTACGATGAACAAGAGGTTCCAACTGCTGACCCACTACCTAGTGAGCTAAAGAATGATGGAATAATAGAAACCACCATAGGGAAGGATAAGGTAGAAAACCTCATCCCCACAGTTGATAAATCCTTGACCAGCAAAGCCAGAAAGAACCAGATCAGGGAAGCAAGAAAAACTACCAAAAAGGTGGCTGAGACTAAGATGAAGACAGACCCAAGGCAGAAGGGTACATTCATCTCAGCTGGATTCCAAGTGGTTGGAAGTTTTGATTCAGGAAAGAGTGTAGTACCAGCACCCTATCCACTGAAGGATTAGAAATAAAGGGAAAGGTGTTTAAGAGAGAAGAAGTGCAAGAAACAACAGCCCATATGTCCCCACCAAGAATAACATTGAGTGCATAATCTGTGGCCTGCATAAACATATGGCTAAAGATTGTTACTACAATCTAGCAAGTACACATTATGCAACCAATGTTAAGAAAGAAGGAGTCAAGGATCGTTTCACATTTGGACCTTACCATATGGTCCAAGTGTTAAGGAAAGGAAAGCTTGTTTCTGAAGCCAAGTTGCTTTTGGAAGAAACTCATTCTTCCAAAGGGAAAATAGCTTTGGAAGACAAGCTAAAGAACAAACAAAGAAACAAAAAGATTTCCTTGAAACCTTCCAAAAGGAATACTGCTTAGAAAGAAAAGGTGGTGAAAACTTTTTCCAAAAAGAAAGAAGCCTCGGAAGCAAGTCATGATGCACAAGTCTCCTCAGGCTCATCAACACAGGTCAAACCATAGGATGGAATGGAAGACCAAAAAATATGCTGCAGTCCAAACCTCTTCTTCACACACTATAAATGAGCCCACATGTATACAATTTGGTTCAGTTATATCATCTGCATTGGAAGAATCCAAGACCAACAAGGCTTGGGTTTCCAACAATAACTAATCATTTCACCTTATGTGCAGGGACATCTACATGACAAGAATGGAAATGTCTAGATTGTGGACAGTGGATGCTCCAGGCACATGAGAGGGAACAGATTTCTCTACAAACAATTTGAGCATTGGATGGAGGTCTTGTTCAATTTGGAGGTGAAGCCGGTGTTGGGGTTTTCACAGGTTTATCAGAGTCATTTTATCCTTATAAAATGAAAACGCAGCGGAAATGGAAGAAAAAACTTGTTACAGTTAATATATATAAACAAATTTATATATCTGTTAAAAACCCGTAATGGATGGTTATATGAAAAACCATGCTTACAAACAACCATAGGGAGT
Organism: Flaveria sonorensis; assembly: GCA_025506505.1. Classification (NCBI taxonomy): domain Eukaryota; kingdom Viridiplantae; phylum Streptophyta; class Magnoliopsida; order Asterales; family Asteraceae; genus Flaveria; species Flaveria sonorensis. Next base: position 13,654,864 of record CM046431.1, on the reverse strand, counting down.
TTCAAAATCTACCTCTCGAATGGGACAGAGGAAAAAGATCTTTGATCGGCAGCTTCCAAAGAAGGAAACCTCAAGCTTGTCTACCCCAAGCTTCTAACAAAACACCAGGTTGCTAGGATTTTCTACACTTGAACCGAGTTCTGTTCTTGGTTTTCCTTGACCGATAGAGAGAAAAGCTACAGGAACACCGATTTACACCTTTGTGTGTGTTGTAAGTTATCAGAGAGAGTGGTTGAATGCAATCATATATTGTACGTCCTATGAAACTGAATTTCAGAGTGAGAGAAAAGTGGGCGGGACCCATCCCTTTAACCTATCCGCATTTCTTTAATATTCATCCGCATTAGTAAATGCGGATGAACAAACTCTAACCATATTTGTAAATGCGGAAGAAGAAACTTCATCAGCATTTCAAATGTATATCCGTATTTGTTAATGCAAATGAGTAACTCCATTAGCATTTCCAAAATGCACATCCGCATTTGTAAATGCAGACAAACAGTTCATCAGCATTTCTTTAAATGCTCATCCGTATCAGTAAATGCGGACAATCAGTTTCATCAGCATTTCCTTAAATGATCATCCGCATTAGTAATTCCTTCAGCATTTCCCAAAATGCACATCCGCATTTGTAAATACGGATGAGGAACATTCATCCACATTTCTCAAAACACATCCGCATTAGTAAATGCGGATGAGTAAAAGAAATGCGAACAAAAAAGACTTGTATTGTTTGTTCAACCTTTGAATAACAATACAAAGTACTCTCTCTCTAGAATAAATTATCATATACTTTATTTATAACACTAGTGCAAATATTTAGAAACCCAATTTCTAAATACTTCAAGTGTCAATATTTATTTACATGATCATATCATAAAATAATATTGTAGGTGTTTGTCTAGATTGTTATTGGGTATGAACCGACTTGGATCATAACGTACTAGCCATATCAATTCAAAATGTGTCTTGGGCAAATCGTTCCCAATAATCTCCCACCAATCTCCCACTTGCACAAGATACATAGAGAATTGATGCAAGCAGTAAATACTGCCTAACAACGGTTTACTACCCCTAATACGCATGACGAAGTGCCATTCAATAACATCATCTTCCTCAAGTCCCTTACTTCAAAATGATTTAGGTGAATCAATCATTTATCCTTTTGTTACAAATGTCATGTTAAATCCAGAGACACAGAATGATCATTCTCTGTTGATTTAACTTAATCAGGCCTTAGACATCATACTCTCAACAAATAAGAGGAACAAATCCCATCTTGACTACATACGTTTCTCATAATCACCTTGTTCACACCTGAAACTAGCCTTATGTACTGTCCATTATTTCAGAACAGTGAAGAACTAGATCAAAGTATAATATTTGGTGAATATCAAAACCCAATATGTATCTTAGGTCGGAGGATACAATGATATTCACCTTTACTCAAATTTACTTATGATCAATGACATAATTCCATGCAGTAAAATTTGAGAGCGGGTCTGTCCAATATTTGTATCCCATAAATATTTATGAACCTTGGTAGCAACCTCTTGCTTTATATTCATACCTTATGAATATCCACCAATCTAAGTTCATAATAGTCTTACTTCATATTTGTTCCCACAAATATGACCGACTACGGACATTTAGAATAAAAAACATATTCATGGATCTAAACATGCTAAAATGGAACATAACTCATAGTATCATAATCATATATAAATATGAGTCAAAATAATAATTGTTCCGATATTTAAATTCTAAATAGATCAAATCCAATCAATAGAATATCGAAGTCCTAAGGCACAAGTATGACTCTCATGCTTTGGCCTTTCAAGGAGCTTCGTGAGTGGATCCGTAATATTTTGATCAGTGTGAAATTTGCGAATACATATTTTCCTTTTTCAACTTCATCCTTATGTAGATGAATCTCCGCTTAATGTTTCTTGTCTTTTGATGTGCACGGGGTTCCTTGATTTGAGCAATCGCACCCTTGTTATCACAAAAGATCTCTAGGGGATCTTGAATAGTAGAGACAACCCCTTGATCGGCAATGAATTTCTTCAACCATGCAGCTTCCTATGCTGCCAATAAAGCGGCGATGTATTCGAATTCTGTAGGGGACAATGCTACCATATCCTGCTTTGAACTCTTCCAGGACACTGCCCCTCCATTCATAATGAGGCATACCCAGATTTTGATCGAGAATCATCTCGATCAGTTTGGAAACTCACATCCGTGTAACCTTTTACAATGAGTTCCTCTTCACCAGATCCGTATATTAGAAACATATCCTTAGTCCTCCTAAGGTATTTCAATATACTCTTAACAGCCATCCAATGGCTATTTCCTGGATTCTGCTAATATCTACTTGTCATTTTAAAGCGCATGACACGTCCGGTTTAGTGCATATCATTGTATACATGATGGATCCTATAGCAGATACATATGGGATTTTCTTCATCCTTTCTTGCTCATCCTTTGAGCTTGGACATTGAGATGCACTCAATATTGTCCCTCTTTGAATAGGTACCAAACCTTTCTTAGAGTTCTCCATCTTGAACCTTTTCAAGATTTTATCAATATATGCACTTTGGTTTAAACCTATCAACAGCCTTGATCTATCCCTATAGATCTTTATTCCCAAAATATAGGCGGCTTCACTAAGATCTTTGATGGAAAAACAACTTCCAAGCCAGGTTTTAACACCTTCCATGGTTGGAATGTCATTTCCAAACAGTAGTATATCATCAACATACAATACTAAGAATGTGATAATGCTCCCACTAGCTTTCTTATACACACAAGCTTCATCAGCATTCTTGATGAATCCAAATTTCATGATCTCTTCATAAAAACGTTGATTCCTACTTCTCGATGCTGTTTCAATCCATAGATTGATTTCTTTAACTTGGTACTTATTAGGATATTGAGGATCGACAAAACCTTCGGGCTGAACCATATAGACATTCTCTTCGAGATGTCCATTAAGGAAAGTAGTTTTGACATCCATTTTCCAAATCTCGTAGACATAATATGCAGCTATGGCAAATAATATCCTAATTGACTTTAGCATTGCCACAGGCGAGAAGGTTTCATCATAATCAACCCCTTGAGTCTGAGCGAAACCTTTTGCTACAAGTCTTGCTTTATAAGTATCAAAGTTTCCATGTATATCGGTTTTCTTCTTGAAAACCCACTTACATCTAACCGGTTTGGAGTTAAGCGGTGGTACAACCAATTCCTAGACTTGGTTGTCATACATGGATTGCATCTCTACGTTCATGGCTTCAAGCCACTTGTTACAATCTGAATTGGACATTGCATCATGGTATGTAGTTGGTTCATCCGAGTCAACTACATAGCATCCATTCATGAAAAATCCATATCTTTTGGGTGGATAGCTAATTCTACTAGATCTGCTAACGTTTGTGTGTATTGATCAACTACTTGAACATTATCAACAACCTCTTGTTGATTGCTAGTATCAACCAAACATGTATCGGCTTGTGGTTCTCGATCCTCATCAAGTTCCATTGCTCTATCAGTAGTTCCTTCCATAAAGAATTTAGTTTCCAAGAACTCAACCTTTCGAGCAATAAATACCTTTTGTTCTGTTGGATTGTAGAAGTAATATCCCATCGAGTCTTTGGGATATCCTACAAAGATACACTTAGTGGATCGGCTTTCTAACTTGTTTGGGGTGTTCTGCTTAATATAAGCTTCATAAACCCATTCCTTTAAATATGATAATGATGGAACCCTTCCATGCCATATTTCAAAAGGTGTCTTATCCACTTTCTTGGTTAGGGCCATATTCAGAATACGGGCGCGGAGAGCAATGCGAAACCCCAAAATGACAGAGGTAGTGTGCTTCTAGCCATCATAGGTCGAACCATATCGAATAGGGTTCGGTTTCTCCCTTCAGACACACCATTATGCTGTGGTGTTTCGGGTGGAGCAAGCTGTGAGACAATCCCATGACTCCTAAGATGATCTTGAAAGGCATCACTAAGGTATTCACCTCCTCTATCTGAATGAAGACCTTTGATTGTTTTGTTGAGTTGATTTTCTACTTCATTCTTGAAGATTTTGAACGTTTCAAAAGCTTCATGTTTGTGTCTCAACAAGTACACATAACCATAACGACTATTATCGTCGATAAAGGTAATGAAGTATCTTTCACCATTCCTTGTCATTGCTTTAAAAGGACCACATATATCCGAATGTATGATTCCTAATAAATCTTTTGCCCTTTGGTTAGTCCTACTAAAGGGTTCCTTGGTCATCTTTTCTTGTAAAAAAGATTCATACTCATCAAATGAATCCTCTTCATTTGCTTCCAAAAGACCATTCTTTTGAAGTGTTTGAATACAATTCTTGTTTATGTGACCAAGACGACAATGCCAAAGATATAATTCACTTAAAATCATTTTAAGTTTCTTGGTGCTTGATTGGTATAACGAGTTATTAAAGGATGAGTCATCATGAACCAGTTCATAAATACCAATAAAAGGCATAGCCTTAAAATAAAATATATCATCCATAAAAACACAAATACCATCGTTTACAAACTTTAATACATAACCATATTGTTTTAGAAGGGAAACATAAATTATATTCCTAGTCAAACTAGGAGCATACAAAACATTCTTCAAAATGACTTTCAAACCACTTGGAAGCTTCAAGATATAGTCTCATTGGGCTTCGACATCAACCTTTGCTCCGTTGCCCATATAGAGACTAGTATCCCCCTTCTTAAAATGCTTATTTCTTCTGAACCCCTGCAACAAATTATAAATATGAGTTCCACATCTGGTATCTAATACCCATGTGTTTGAAGAAATAACATTATGTTCAATATGGATTATGAAAGTTGTACCTGAGATCTGCCTAGCATCCCTCTTGTTTCTCAACTCTTTGAGATAGATTGGATAATTCCTCTTTGAATGTCCTATCTCACCACACTCAAAGAATGGATTGTTCTCCGTAACCTTTGGCTTCTTAAGCCTCGGTTTTGGTGGTCCAGCTTTAGTCTTTCCCTTACCCTTTCCTTTGATGTATCCCTTGCCTTTGGCAACATTTGCCTTGGGTTCGGGGTGATGCCTCTTCTTGTTGCCACTGGTAAAACCCTTTACCCATCCTGCCTTGGCTTTTTTGAGCATTGTATGAAGTTCCCTAATGCTCTTGTCCCATCCATTCATGCTATAATTCATGATAAAAGTCTCAAACTTCTTGGTTAGACCATTGAAGATCAAATCCGTGGCCAACTCTTTTGAGACGGAACAATTTAGCATTTCAAGACGATCAATGTGGCTTTTCATCTTCATCACATAAGATGATACAGATTGGGTTTCTTCCATTCGACATGCATGAAGCGCTCGAACCGTTTCGAAGCACTCTACCCTCGCTTGTTGAAGGAACATTTCTATCAGCTGGGTAATCATGTCATATGCCCTGTGATGTTCAAAATCCTTTTGAAGCTTGGGAATCATGGTTCCCAACATGAGGCAAGAAACTTGCACAGAATCCTCAGTGTGCTTAACCCAATCCTCGTAGGCATCAACATCATCAGCGTTGGGTTCATCGGGAATAGGATCGTCCAACACATATGATTTCTTTTCTTTCTTGAGAACAATTCTCAAGTTTCAAAACCAATCCATGAAATTATTGTGATTTAGACGATCCTTTTCTAGGATAGTTCTCAGTGATACGTTATGGACGGTCGGGGAGGTAGCGTTGTTATTATTTGCGGCCATTACCACAGTATAAACAAAGTTCAATTTTATTATTTATAAAAAGACATTTTAATTATGAATACCCTTTCATGTCTCATAGACAATTAATAATTAAAATCTAGAATCCAACGTTACATTCAAATAATGGTTAGGTGACCTTTATCCCATTATTTAAACTAACAAGGTAGTCAACTTTTGACAATTGCAACCCTTTGCAACTTCTAGTTTATGGGATCGGTTAAACATCTTTATGTTTAGTCAGCATGTTTAATAACATCAACACCATTGTACGCCATGCTTCGGTGACCCTATTCAAATGGTTTCCAACTCAATTCGTCCTTCTTACACACACGTGTGAGTTTACACATACAGGTCATTAGGTGACCTTTATCCCACAAATATGTTAAACCCACCTCAAACGCACACGTTCCCTAAATGTGGTTAGGTAACCTTTATCCCACAAATAGTTCCCAAGTGATTCGAGTGTTGTATAAAAGGATGGTTTTAAACTTGATTAAAGGGATTTTGTTTCCATTAATTATAGTTATGAAAACATTTTGTACCTTACATTTGCATGCATTCAAATGCGTGGTACATTAGTGAAACCAATTTCCAAGGTTTTTTAATAAAACCCAATTTTATTGCGAAAACATTAACCTTTAATAAAACTATTTTATTACCCATGTTAATGTTTCCAAAAGAACCATTTGCAGCTTATTGTTGATTTGAAATTGTTAACAGTGCATATCCAAATACTACATGAACAATAAATTAAATCAACCATACAAGCAACACATACAACAACAAGTTCATAACCATAGCCAACTAATCTAACATCACTTGTTGACCGAAACAAGTGAGTTATTAAGTCCTTCCTAAGGGTAACACTTGTGTCGTGAACTCCCACTTGATCCCGCATCCAAATGCTTCAAGTGTTCACTTTGTGTTGTGATTCTCCCATTCGATTTCAGTTTCCAAATGGACTTAAAATTCTGCACCAAACCCCTTTGGGCCTTCAAAAAATGTTTTCGGTTATTGGGCTTAAATTCCATTAAGAGCTATAAAGCCCTTTGGGCACAAAATTGGCCCAAACCAAAAAACATTCTTGTTGCATCTTCTTTTACAAAATTATATATCTTATATACATTTTCTAGTAAAAGCGAAATGCAACTAATCTATTTATTTTACATACCAAATGAAAATAAACAAATTACATAGCCAATAGGAAGAACAAATAAATTTAATTATTACAACCCTTTGAATAATCAAATACAAATCACAACATAACCAAACACAAGGTCTCGGCTAGGTTATGAACATCAAGATACATATCCAAACATGTAAGCAAAAAACCGAGAGTTTTCCCCTTGAACCATAGATTTTCGGTAAATGCAAAAAAAACAAATCGAATATTATGATTCTTGTCCAAACAACTAAATCATCCAAATGATTAAATTTTTCAAGATTTCAATATGCATATAAAGTAGAATCTTGAAAAATTCAGGGGAAACACAGACAAGAATTCTCGGTCTGTTGGTGAATTAACATCAAGAAATTGAGAATTCGGTCCAGATGAAGCATGTATCCATATAACTGGCTCTGATACCATTATTGGGGTTTTCAAAAGTTTATCAGAGTCATTTTATCCTTATAAAATGAAAACATAGCGAAAATGGAAGAAAAAACTTGTTATAGTTAATATATATAAATCAATTTATATATCTGTTAAAAACCCGTAATGGATCGTTATAAGAAAAACCATGCTTACAAACAACCATAGGGTGTTTAGAAATCTACCTCTCGAATGGGATAGAGGAAAAAGATCTTTGATCGGCAGCTTCCAAAGCATGAATCCTCAAGCTTGTCTACCCCAAGATTCCAACAAAACACCATGTTGCTAGGATTTCTGCACTTGAACCGAGTTCTGTTCTTGGTTTTCCTCGACCGATCGAGAGAAAAGCTAAAGGAACATCGATCTGTACCTTTGTGTGTGTTGTAAGTTATAAGACAGAGTGGTTGAATGCAATCATATATTGCACGTCCTATGAAACTGAATTTCAAAATGAGAGAAAAGTGGGCGGGACCCATCCCTTTAACCCATTCGTATTTCTCTAATATTCATCCACATTAGTAAATGCGGATGAACAAACTCTAACCGCATTTGTAAATGCGGAAGAAGAAACTTCAACCGCATTTCCAAAATGTACATCCGTATTTGTTAATGCCAATGAGTAACTCCATTAGCATTTCCAAAATGCACATCCGCATTTGCAAATGCGGACGAACAGTTCATCAGCATTTCCTTAAATGCTCATCCGCATTAGTAAATGCAGACAATCAGTTTCATCAGCATTTCCTTAAATGCTCATCCGCATTAGTAAATATGAATAGAGTAATTCCTTCAGCATTTCCCAAAATGCACATCCGCATTTGTAAGTGCGGATGAGGAACATTCATCCGCATTTCCTCAAAACACATCTGCATTAGTAAATGCGGATGAGTAAAACACAATGCGGACAAAAAAGACTTGTATTGTTTGTTTAACCATAGAACATGAGTGCATTATCCTCTAACCCGGGATGACAATTTCTTAAGAATTGGTCCTTTTTAGATCTCCCAGGAGAGGGGATATGTACAAGCTTGATATGAACAATGCTTCTCTACTAGGTGAAGTATCATGCTTTCTTTCTAAAGCTAATAGTGATGAGTCAAGTCTTTGGCATAAAAGAATGTGCCATGTTAATTTTAAAACCATGAATAAGCTGGTTAAAAATAATTTGCTACATGGTGTGCCTAAAAAGGAATTTTTCTGTAAAGAAAACTCTGTTGCTTGCCTGAAAGAAAAGCAACACAAGGTTTCTCATAAATCCAAAGAAGTTAACTCCATCACCACTCCATTACACTTATTGCACATGGATCTTTTTGGTCCTATAAGTGTAATGAGCATTGGAAGGATATCATACTGCCTTGTGATTGTTAATGATTTTACAAGATTTACATGGGTATTCTTTTTGAGAACTAAAGATGAAACGGCTAAGACTTTAAAATCTTTTATTCTTAATATTGAAAATCAAAAAGATCACTGGGTAAAAATCATTAGAAGTGATCAAGGGACTGAGTTCAAGAATCAAGTTCTTGACTCATTCTGCAACTCAAAAGGGATCGCCAGACAATATAGTGCTCCTAGAACTCCTCAACAAAATGGTGTTGCTGAGAGGAGGAACATGACACTTATTGAGGCTGCAAGAACCATGTTAGCTAATTCAAAGCTACCTCTAACTTTCTGGGCAGAGGCAGTCAGCACTGCATGCTATGTGCAGAACAGGGTTCTCATTGTTAAGCCCCATGGAAAGACCCCTTATGAGTTATGGAACAAGAGGGCACCATTCATTGGCTTTCTTAGGTCCTTTCGCAGCAGGTGTACCATACTCAACACAAAGACAATTTAGCAAAATTTGCTGAAAAGTCAGATGATGCTATCTTTGTTGGATACTCCTCAACCTCTATTGTTTATAGAATGTATAATATTAAAAATCAGTAATTTGAGGAATCATCCAACATTGTAGTTAATAAGCACACTCCTTGTGTGAAAGGGAATGGGCCTGATCTTATCTTCAATCTAGAATTATTTCCAAACTATTCTAAACCATCTTGTGAGAATGTTTCAGCTGGAACAGGAACTCAAAAAGACATCTATGAAGATCAAATGTTTGAGTTACCCAAACCTATTCTCAATTATCCAAGAGAATTAAAGAACAAGCTCCCACTACTGGAAGTCCTAAAAGTTTGAACATATCAAGAAATCATGGGGAGCTACAACAAGTTGTCAGCAAACAGCCTCAAAACTCATCAACTGACAACTCCAGCATTCAACACCAAGCTGATGAAGATAGTAATCTAGAGGAACAGGAAACTATTGATACTACTTCTCAACAGAATATCATTGATGAAATCATACATTAAATCAATCCTCATTGAATGAGTGTGAGACATTAGCTGGTCATGGTGTTCAAACCCCTGAGCAAAACTTCTCAAATCCAGATCTATCTATGCAACTATACGTGATCCTTAGGCTCAGGATACACAACACTCACCCATCTAAGAACATCATTGGGGATGTCTCAAAAGGTATGAGAACTAGGAGTTAGACCCATAATAGGAATGTCAGCTTGTACTCATGCTTTCTCTCTCAAGTAGAACCAAAGAAGGTCGAAGAAGCCCTTAAGGACAACAATTGGATTGAAGCTATGCAAGAGGAGTTGATTTAGTTCAAGAGGCAAAAGGTATGGAACTTATGTCCATTGCCACCTGACCAAGTCCCCATTGGCACCAAGTGGGTATTCATAAATAAGAGAGATGATAGAGGTTTGATCATTCAAGAACAAAGCAAGACTTGTTGCTCAAGGATACAGATAGGAGGAAGGAATAGATTACACTGATGTCTTTTCACCTGTTGCAAGACTTGAGGCTGTGAGAATCTTCCTTGCTTTTATAGCATCCAACTTCACTGTCTATCAACTTGATGTCAAATGTACATTTTTATATGGGGATATTGATAGAGAAATCTATGTGTGTCAGCCACCTGGATTTGATGACCCACAGCGCCCCAACTATGTGTGCAAACTGGATAAAGCACTCTATGGGCTGCATCAAGCACCTAGGCTATGGTATGAGACCCTGTCTTAGTTTCTTCTTAGGAATGGCTACACCAGAGGCACTATAGACAAGACTTTATTCATAAAGAAGTCTGGGAAGGACATGCTGCTTGTTCAAGTCTATGTTGATGACATCATATTTAGTTCCTCAAATGACCAAATATGCAATGACTTTGAAAGCATCATGAGGAAGAAGTTTGAGATGAGTTTAATGGAAAGATGGATTTCTTCTTTTGAATTCAAGTGAAACAGATGGAAGTTGGGTTCTTCATCAATCAATATAAGTATGTCAAGGACATCTTAGAGAGATTTGAGATGAAAGATTATAAGCCAGCCTAGACACCTATACCCAGAAATCACAATCTTTGTCTTGATTCCGAGGGGGAGGATACTGATCAGCATCAGACAGGGTGATTATTGGATATCTGATGTATCTCACTGCAAGTAGAACTGATATCATGTTTGCAACCTGCATCTGTGTAAGATATCAGGCTGCTCCCAAGGTGTCTTACCTAATTGCTGCCAAGAGAATTCTTAGATACCTTAAAGGAGCTCCCAGACTGGGTCTCTGGAATCCTAAGAATAAAGACTTCAGTCTCTATAGGTACACTGACAATGATTATGGTGGCTGTAACATCAACGAGAAATCCACATCCGGAGGATGTTAATTTCTTGGTGGAAGGATTATCTCCTGGCAATGCAAGAAGCAATCATGTGTCTCAACATCAACTATTGAAGCTGAATACATTACTGCTGGAAGCTACTATGCTCAACTACTATGGATTCAGAATCAGATGCTGGACTATGGTTTCAACTTCATGGAGACTCCTATCCATATAGACAACAAGAATGCCATTTCTATCACAAAAAATCTGGTCAAGCACTCCAAGACAAAGCATATCGACATCAGGTATCATTTTATTGGAGATATTCATGAGAAAAATCTAATAAAGCTAGTCAAAGTGAATTCAAATGAACAATATGCTAACTTGTTCACCAAATCCTTTGATGAACAAAGATTTAAATATTTAATTACAGCTATTGGGATGATTAACATTGACTAATTCTTCTCTTTTGAAAAACCTTTTTAAAATATGTCTTGTTTATGTTGTCTAACTACAATCTAAGCCCTGTTACAAAAAGGCTTTCTTCAAAAATCTAAGTGTAAATACTTTCGAAGAGAAATTTACCATCGGAAGAGATCTTTATCCATCTTCAGAAGGAAAATTCCTCTGCATAAATATTATCTTCCGAAGAGTTTTTACCCTCGAAAGAACAATTGATCATAGATCAAATTTACTTCCAAAGCTTACTAACTTCTATTATTAGAAGAAGACTGTATTCTAGGAAGCAAACTTGTCATTAAGACATGGTTTGCTTTCGGAAGTAAAAATGGCTTCGGAAGACAATATTAAGAAACACAAGTGTTTTCTCTCGGAAGCAATTTTAACTTCGGAAGAAAACCTTTACTGTGTAACGAAAATCATTGGGCCCCACTCTGTAAAAGGTAAGATTTTATTGATGATTGTTGGAATATTTGTAAATGGTTTATCTTACCGCCCCTGTCAAATCGAAACCTAAATAGTCCTTTCACCTTATCGGTTTGGTTTTTAACCCCCATTTAAAATTTCCGACTCTTTTTCTTTACTTTCTTTACCACAGCAAAAGCCCCAAACAACTATCTTCTTCACTCACTCTCAAATTTCTTCAATCCAACCATACCACTTAACAATGGCCTAAATCCCCACCATAATCAGGTCGCTATCGTTGATTCTTCAAAGGATGCCGACTTTGCCCCTATTGTTAAATTTATGTCCCAATCGGCATACTTCACTGCCCTCACTGTTAACCCCACCATCTACTCTATCCATATGGCCGAATTCTGGGCCAATTTGTCGAATTGAAACACTAAATGGTGAAAGGGTCATCAGATCGAGGATCTGCAGGCAGGAGATCAACATTGCTGAATCAACCATCAGGGAGCATCTGGAGCTTCATGATGAGGGCGCCCCTACTGAATTCGCCAAATCTGAGTTGGAAGAAACTTACACTCAGACGGGATATGGTGGCAATATGCGCAAGTCTACAGTCTATAAATATAACTTCTCCTACAATTGGAAGTTCTTGCTGCACATCGTCCTGCACTTCCTATCCAACTATTTGGGTTGCCTAGTCCACAGGTTGGTAGAAGGCATGCGCTTCAACTATTCACGCTTTATGTTGAACAACTTAAGAGCAATCTCACCTGGGATCCATTCTATATGTATCCCCAGTTCATTCAGCATATAATCAACTATGAGCTAGACCAGGACAGATTACAATGTGCAGACGTTCTACTGGTCCATCACATACGGCCTAGCATCTTCAAAACTTTGAAGAAGGTGTCCACCAACTTTTCTGGAAGATTCACTGATCTTCTTCCAGGTATGCATGAGCCAACGGCTCCTGTTGATATCCCTGCAAGCCCAGCAGGTGATGAACCCACACCAGACACCACCACTTAAATGCCAATCACTTCTTCCCACCCAATCAAGATTACCTACACTAGACGCCCCAAGAGAACCCCTAATCAATCTACTCTGATTGATCAGGTCCACTCTGTTCAGGCCAAAAAGGCTCGAGTGGAACTTCGGGCTCCCACTCAGCCAGAGGTCCAACCATCCTCCACCATTGACCTTAATGTTAGCATTGAGTCTCCTCAGTCTCAAGCTGATGAGACCACAACCCAAGCCTTTAGCCCTCAGGGTGAGTCTCAACACTCCCCTGAGTAGCCAAAAAGGGACACCAACATCATCAGGTCATCTGCTCTAGTAGAAGAACCCTTAGGTGCTGACCAAGGTCCCAGGTCATTAGATTTGATCTCCTTATCCCTCATTGACCTATTCACCCAACCTGATGAGGACATTATGTTTCATCCAGGCCATGATGTTGATCTACCACACCACTCTCAAGATCAACTGAGCCCCAGGGAACCTCTAATGTCTAGACCACATCAGCTATACCTAACTAAGGCTAGTCAAACTGGTGAAGAGGTGACTCATGTAGGCTCAGCTGCTACTATTGAGAGTGTTTCACTAACCTCTCAGGACAGTGGTAACATAAGTGGGATTGAGTCTACGGCAACCTTGCCCCTTGATGACTCTGATTGAGACATCAGCACGCAAGGGTATCCAGGGTGCCAAGAAACCTCTACTGGTGGTGATGATGAACATACTAGGTATGTTATCTCATCTCCTAATGATTCTTTAAAAGAATATGAGGGTAGCCTGAAACTCATTATCAAAGACCTGCTTTCTAAAGTCTCAAACCTTGAAATAAATGTTAAGACTTTAGAGGACAGGTCTGCCACTCAGTAACTTGAGATTGAAAATCTCAAGGCTCAACTAGTTGAGACATAGATTGAGAAGTATGTTAAGAAGGTACATACTCAGGTTGCTTTAAGTTCTTCCTCTAGCTCATCTACTTCTCAAGATGACACTACCAAAAAGGGGGAGAATGTATAGAAACAGAGACATGAGGAACCCTGTCTTGCCATCACAACAACTTCCCTTGATGTCATATCTTCTTTGTACCCTACATAGCAACACCCTGCAACCATCTTCTCTTAACCAGCTCCTATTACTATCAAGTGGATCCAAAGATGCTTATAGACCTCAACAGGTTTTTAACCACATTTCTAATAAGCTCATCCATTGAACAACCTTCCCCTGATGTAGTTGTTGCTTACTTTGGAGCTAAGGGGCTTCAAAGGCTGAGTGCACCACCTACCTCTGAAAAGGAAGTTGGTCAACCTAAGGTCTCTATTGAACCTGAGATTAACTTTGAAGGGGATATACAGACTCATGGCCCAGCAACCAATTTGGAAGGGACAGGTAGTGCAGTTCCAATTACTTCTGAAGCAGAAATCCAAGCTGCGGAAGGAATAATTGAACTGTCTTCCTCGTCCAATGATCTGTTCATCACAGAGGCCATTCTTGACCTAGCCTCTAAGGTAAACAGTGAGGACTTCCTTACAACCCCGCTCTCCCAAATACCACAAGTTCAAACCCCTCTCTCCAACCTGAATCCTCTAAACCTGAGTCTCCAAGGGCTGAATCTTCCTCTGATCCTAAGGGGAAGGGGAGGCTTACTGCTGAGGAGGTTTTAGAGGAGGAAAGATTGGAAAAGCTCAAGAAGAAAGGAAGAGTGATACTGGGAAGCTGTTGGAAGCAAGTAGCAAAGCAGTAGCAGCCGCTCAAGAAAGTATCAACAATAAAAAGAGAGTGGAGATCATTGACAGGCTCATCAGCCTGGGAGTAGCTAATGAAAAATTCCTTCTACGGCCACTTGATGAACTTCTAACGATAGAAAAGGCTACCTTGCTGCAAAAGGAAAGAGAGGAGGCAGCAAGGTTGGCTGAAGAGGAGGAGAAGAGGAAAAGGAAGGAGGAGGCTATGGAAAGGGAGAGGATGGAGAGGATAGCCTTTCTCTACTCTAGAGGCTATTCTCAATAGGAGCTAGCACCTCACAATTTTTATAAAATCTTGTTTCTTTTCCACAAAGAACAAGATCAGATTAACAAAGAAAGGAAGAAGGATGCTAGGGAAAAGCTGAGGGAGAAGAAGAAGAAGGAGGAAGAGGCATAACTTGCTGCTGCCAAGAAGGAGGGAGATAAGGAATGGATGAAAACTTATCTCAAAGCCTTTGGCTTCTCTGGCAAGCAAGTGGTTCCCATGTCACTGAAGACCCTACAACGACATTTCAGCAACATCAAGGCTGATATTCGCTTAGGAAGAAGGCAGGAGGTAAGTCAAACATCAAGTGTTTAGAAGAAGGCACCCAAACCAAAACCAGCACCCAAACCAGCATAACCAACACCCATACCTTTTCCCTTCCCTATCAAAACTAAACCAACCACTGAGCCTTACACCCCTAAACCCACACCATCAGCCTTACCTACACCCTCACCCACTGTTTCCAAACAACCAACTCCACTACCTATCCTCAAACCCAAAACACAACCTAGATCCCAATCTCTAACCAAACCATCTTTTGAAACATCTAAGCTCCTGACCTTAGAAGAGTTCAAGGAGATCAAGAAGAAGTTCATCAACTGCACCACACTAAGTGACATCACTTGTGAAGAAAAGACAACTAAGCTGAAATATATTGACGGCTCTTCCAGTTCCCTCACAAGAGATGCATTCCTTGATCTGCCTAGGGGAACACTGGACCAAGCTTTCTAACTTCTTGTAACAAATTCAGATGTTCTAATAGAAGAAGAGAAGAAGTTAAGAAGGAGACTGGTGACTCTACTGGATACTAGGAAGGGGACAAGCTTTCATCCAAACCCCTCAATCCTAGAAAACAAATAGTCCAGTGGAGGTTCGATGAACCTTCATACAGCTTTGTTGTGGAAAGAGAGAATGGTGAAGTAAACAGGGTTGATACTTTATCTCTGTTACAATCTAGTAGATTTGACATTGCTGAGTTAGCAGAGAAACCATTCTCCAATCCTACCAACTCTCAGGTTGCTGCTCACATCAGAAATCATTTGAGCAGTCTTCATCTGGCTGAGCTTACAAAGAAAACCAAGACTGAAGAAGAGTTGAAAAAGAGAGCCAAGGGTGAGGAAGAAGGCACAACTACAAAAGAAAAAACATTCCTTCAGATGGTTGATGGCTCAACTTCTGATCCTATAGTTAGATGGGAATATGACTACAATTCCCATCAACTAACTCTCTTTAGAGGGACGCAGCAATAGGTGCATGTCATTCAGAACAACAGACTTGATCTGTTATCTACGTATGACTTGTACAAGCTCCTCACCACCACATCAGGGAAGAATAAGGAGATAGATAAATATCTTCTTTCCCTGGTGTTAAAGACCTTAAGGAGTAGAAGGAAGTGATGTTTTGGTAGCATCAGCCTAGGGGGAGTTTGTTGGATCATATGAGGCTAGTGCAACCAAAACAACACTTAGAATATTTTGAAGTACAATTGAAGAAGTCTTCTGAAGTTAAAGCTGCTCTTTTGAAGACAAGTTGAAGATCTTCTGAAGCTTAAGTATGAAGAACTTTCGAAGGAAAACTAAGTCTTCCAAGACTAAGTAGTTTTCCTTCCAAAGTATATGAAGAACTTCCGAAGGTAGAACCAAGTCTATCGAGACCAAGTAGTTCTCCTTCTGAAGCATTCACACTTAGAAGATCCATGACAAAGTCTTCTGAAGAATGAAGTCATGAAGACTTGTAGAAGACTAGGAAGAAGTTGATTCTTTTGAAGCGATTTTGCCTTCGGAAGAATCAACTATGAACCAGTGGACATAAGTATGGGTTGTCTGACATCCATTGACAACTCTGATACACTGAATGGCATTTTCCCATGCCCATGTAGTTGACCATACATTAATCCACTGTTCACCTTTATCAGTTAGTACAGTTACCATACTTAGTTGGTGACAAAAGGTAAGTCATGGACCTGTCATGACTACCTAATCTAGGATATTATTTTATCTTAGATACTTTTCTTCTAATAATGTAGTATTTGTCTAGCGGTAAATTCCAGCTGGTTTTCCAAGTATAACCGGCTATAGATAGTAGCATATATAGTTTCTTATTGTAACTTAAGTAACCATGCTTGTAAGAGTCTTGTGATACTAAGTTGAGAAGTAACATATACAAGTATCTTGAAAACCACTCTTGTGTTCATTAACTTATTATATTATTGTCAAGTTAATTAGAGATACTGCTTCATCAATCGAGTGAGACTTAGTGAGTTTGTGAGATACAAAAACTTGTGTTGAGAGACTGATTGTATTGACTATCCCTTAACCGGTCCTATTTGATCTGTTAAGTGTTCTAACACTCTTCTTATTATGAGACTGATTGTATTGACCATCCCTTAACCGGTCCTGCAATTGGTATCAGAGCTTTTCTAGGCTCTTGATTGTAAGATCTCACCATCTTAAATCCCTTTAGTTTCACAAAACACTTAACATCTCAAATGGCAGCTATCACAAAGGCTGATATGGAAACCGGTACTATGACAAAGTCTCCACTGATCACTCCTGATGACTTTGATACTTGGTGCCAAAGAATGGAAGGCTTCATCAAGTCTCAAGACTTCAGGATGTGGGGATCTGTTGTTTATGGACCTCATGTACCATCCACCTCTTCAGCTATTGCTGGTGGTGGTATGATACTAAACAAAGTGGCTGATTATTCTGAAGAAGAGTGGAAGAAGATAGACATAGATCAGAAGGCCATGACTGCCCTCCAAACTGCTCTTCCAAACTCTATTTAAAGAGGCTTCAAGAAATGCAAGACTGCCAAGCAACTATGGGATGCACTAAAGCTGATGTATGAGGGGTCAAATGAAGGAAAAGAGAACAAGAAAGACCTCTTGAAGCAGTAGTTAAAGACCTTCACCTTTAAAACAGGTGAAACCATGACTCAACAATACTTCAGGTATGTTGAGATTATGGATACTCTAATGGATGTTGGAGTAACTCTTGAAAACAAGGACATTGTAAGGAAGTTCATGTCCTCTCTTTCCAGACAATGGACATACTATTGTGTGGTCGTTAAGAGGACTGAGAACCTCAATACCCTTACTCTCACTAAGTTGTATAGTATCCTCAGTGGCTACCAGATGGAGATGAACATGCAAAATCCATCTGGTAACTCCAACAATCAGTAGAGTTTAGCCCTTCATATGGTTGAAAGGGATTATAGAGAACCATAACATCATCTCATCTGCTACCCTGAAAACTCATAAAACCTTTCATCAACTTCCCGGAGACACCAAGAGAGAGCTACATCTAAGGAAGCCCATTCTAAGAGACAAGCTCTTCACAAGCCTTTGTGACTGCTGATGAAAGCATAGACAACTTTCTCTTTACCCTTAACGACCTGGACTGTATCTATCCAGATGATCTGGAGTACATGGAAATAGTCAAGCAGATGGTTCTTCTTACTCATAGAGCCATGAAGTTTTGCAAGAGGACAGGGAGGAAGTTTCCTAGCAATACAACCAGTGGAAAGTTTGGGCTGGACAAAAGCAAAGTGAAGTGTTACAACTGTAACCAAATGGGACACTTTGCTAGAGAGTGCAAGGCACCAAAGACAAATCAGGCCAAGCACAAACCAGGCCAAACTACATTGATGGAGCTCCCAAAATGAGAAGCCCAAGCAGCAAGCTGCAGTTGCTGTTGAAGAAGGAGGCTTTGACTGGAGCTTGTAGGTTGAGGATGCATCTCCAAACCAAGCACTAATGGCAGATCATTAAGAAGCCAAGGTATTGGAACATCTTTGTACACCTGAATGTATTGCTAAAGTTAACTAATATAGGTCCTATAACTTAGAGATGACAACTGATTTCAAAAAAGCTAAAAATGATTACAAACTTAAAATAGAAGACTTCAAGTTGTCTTTGAAAGAAAATTATGTCTTCAAGTCAAATAACTACTTATAAGAAATTTACCTTCAGAAGAAATTCTAAAATATCTTCCGAAGCTTAAATATGCTTCTAAGTACTTACATGTATTTGAAAGACAATTTTCTTTCGAAAGCAAGTTTCAAGTTGTCTTCAGAAGAAAATTATGTCTTCAAGTCAACTAACTACTTATAAGAAATTTACCTTTGGAAGAAATTGTGAAATATCTTTTGAAGCTTAAATATGCTTCTAAGTACTTACATGTATTTGAAGGACAATTTTCTTCCAAAAGCAATTAAGTCTTGGATGATTTTAAGAAAGCCATTTCAACTCTTAAGCATGAACATACCAACTACAGGACTCAGATAAAAGATCTTATCACTAAGTTAACTGAATGCCAGGCTTAGCTTGTGATCAGCAAAGCCATGGTAGAAAACGTGTTCTTGAAGGAGAGACCTTCAAGAACATGATATCCTCATCCTTACATGCAAAAGTTTGTTATCAGAATAAGCAGGGACTGGGATCTACTGAGATAGCTCCTCCACATATTTTATTGTCTGTAAGATCTCCAAAGTGTGGAACTTGTGAAGATGAGCTTTCCTTCATAGACCCAATTGATGAAGAGGATGAAGACAAGATAGTGAAGGATGATTTTGAGAGGAGTGAAGAAGATCATCCTAAGAAGGGTCACTATTCTTCTGAGGAGAGAAAACAATCTGGGATGACCAAGTCTAAGAGGAAAAACTTGATCAGGAAAGCAAAGAGAAAAATCAACGAAGGCTCAAGAGATCAAGGCCACTTCCAACTCTAAGCAGAAACAAGTGTTTATCTTTGTAGGATTTGAAGTGGTGAAGGCTGAAGACTAAACTATGAACTCTAGCACCAGGATTTCTAGTTAATATCCAACTCATTCCAGTAAAGAGAAGAAGGCTGATCAGCTGTGTATCACTGCTACACAGCCTGAACCATCCAACTACAAAAGCAAGCCTCACCCTAAGAAACTTGTTGCATCATCTGTGAAGATGAAGATGGATCAAGTGTCTTTCTCTCAAAAGAAGACTCTCAGAAGGAAGCAAATGGATTGCATCATGTGTGGTAGTACTTCTCATCTTGCTAAGGATTACATCTACAATCCTAAAAGTACTATTCACATGATTAAAGAGAAAACTTCTGAGAAGTAGAAAGAAAAACTAGCTTCAAAAGCTCCAAGGTGAAAAAAAAGACAAGTGAAAACTTGCCTTCGGAAGAAAAATTGGTCTAGAAAGAAAGGAATGCTTCCGAGTACTGAAGCCTGCTACAGTGAAAGCAAGATCTTTCGAAGGTCCAGTCTCCAAAAAATTCCAAAGTTGTCAAAACTTCCAAAGTATTGAAGGTCAAGTCTAATCTTTCAAAGATGGTGTGGAAGATGAAGGAAGACCAAGTGACTGAAAGTTCTTCATCAATAGTAGCTAATGATCCTCAAGCTTGAACATAGGATCACTTACTGTAACATTGTCTTCAAATCACTTTGATAAGCCCAAGACCAATGAGGCTTGGGTTTTCCAAATAGGACAGATAAAGCCCGGCATCTTCCAAGACTATGAGGAAGCCAATTGCTGGCTTCTCAGGGGTAGAAACAACCCTTCTCCTAAAAATGTTAGAGCTCATGGCTCAAGGTGACAACCTAGCAGCACCAGCTAGTGTTAAACCCACACCTTCTACTTCCCAACCACCTATATAGCCAAAAATAACTATCACCTACCAAAAAAAATCCAGAAGAACCCCTGCACATGCTACTCAGTTTGTGTAGGCCCCTATATCATCACCCAAATAGGAGGACGTGGACACTGGACACTTCACTTGAAGTTGTCATGATGTAGGGGAAATCCAGCAGCCAAGAACAAAGTGCTGGTGATGAGGAAGAAGACCTTGGTCCTATTCTCTCATCCCCCCATGATTCTTTTAATGAAGATGGGGGGATTCTGAAACTAAAGGTGCAAAAAATGACAAAAAACATGCACCTATTTAGTCTCAAAGATAAGTCACCTAGAATCTCAGGTGACTATCTTATAAAGGAGGGTCAATGACCAGCAACTTCAGATCACCAATCTTAAGAGCAAGTTAGTTGAGAGACCACTTAGGAGAACTCAACCAGGTCCACAAGAACCTACGGATATGACAGACCCAACCCCAAGCTCACCTATGCAAGAAGGTGATGCTACCAAAATGAGGGAGAAAGTCCAAACAATCATAGAACCTAGGAGTTCTTCACAGAGTATTGACTTTAAGGATTCACCACCCTCACTTGGAATGGTCCATACTCAGCAACCTCCTCAAGTCAACATGGATGTGGACTCACTCATACAAAGTTTGTTTAAGGAGGGCATTCCCAGAGCTATGCCTACCCCATCTCCTCACTCTCAGAATCCAATCATAGGATAGAGGTATGACACTGATAGAAGAGCTCTAATCATCTCGAGATCTCAGGGTCAACAGGAAATTTTCAACTTTTTCAACCTAAGCTTCTATAAGAGCATCCATCTGATTGATATTCCACTTGTCAACCCAAGTCAAAATAGACAAGCTACAAGATTAGCAGATAGGATTCAAGAAAGGGTGTTTGAAGAATACAAGCTGAGGTCAAGACTATATAGACAGAGGCTAGCAGGTAAGACGTTTGGTCAACTGGATGTTAAGGTGGACCCTAAGATTAGCTTCGAAGGGGAAGCCTTAACTGATCCTAGAAGTTGAACCTGTGAACCTTGAGACAGGAACTTCTTCAGCACCTATTACCCTCAGTGAGGCACCAGCTGGTAAAGGTGCTTCACAACCTCTCTCTGCCCCGAGCTTAAGTGCTGAATCAAATAATAAAAGCCAAAGTTCTCTCCACCCTGAGTCACCAAGGCCTGTGAGTGACAAAAGGAAAAGGAAACTGACTTCTGAGGAGATTGAGGAGGAGGAAAGAGAGAGGAGAAAGTTCAAGAGGGTCTCTAGGCTTCATGGAAGCTACCATCAGGGCTGCCCCTAGGCCAAATACTCAAGATGATGAGTTGAGGTCAGCCAGGATAAACTACTTAGGGACCAGAAACTATAATGTGGATGAACTACTCTCTCTCCCTTAGAAGCTGCAAAGTCAAGAGCCATCATCCAAAAGAGCCAAAAGAAGTCTGCTAACAGATAAAGGATGATGAGCTTCTTGAAGATGTATGGATTCTCTGGAAGGAGGCTTGGTCTAATGTATCTATCACTATGGATGAGCACATTAGAGTGATCAAGCAGAAGATTAAAAAGGGAGAGCTTGTTGACTTTCATTCTCCACCAAGTCCAGCTCAACCTGAAGTTGAGGTAAAGGTTGAACACCCGGAAACAACACAACTTGGACCTAGAGCTACATCTAAGCCAACTTCATCTTCTGATCCTTAGTAGGGTCCTTTTCACTCTTCTTCTAAACCTATGAAAGAAGAGAACCCAACTGAGAGAGACACAGTAGAACAACCTGGTACTGAAGACCAGTCCTTTTAGCTAAAGACTTCAAAGAGGAGGAAAAGGATGGCCATGAAGAGTGTTTCCAAGAAGAAGACCAAGGCATCCATCTCTACACCTCAAGATGAGTTAGAGCATCTTGAGATAGTGCAAGAAGAGGCTGCTCAACCAACTCCAACTCAAGTAGAGCCTCTTATAACCGGAAGACCCATCTTGTCCTGGACTTTTGCTGCTAATCCAGACAGGTGGTATGTCATCAGAGATCAAGGAGGTCAAGATGTCTATTTCTGGCAAGACATGCTTGATCTTCCTCTACATGATCTCCATGACATTAGAAAATATTATGAGACTCTGAGGGATCCTGACCAGATGATGAAGAAGGGTATGGTCTTAATCCTAGTGAGGACTGTCAACATCTGAATAACTTCTTTGTTTTGGTACCATCAGCCTAGGGGGAGTTTGTAAGGTTATTTTAGAAGGCTGATGCAATCAAAGAAGCCAAAACAACTAAGGAGCCTCCTGCATGCATGCACTGATGTACTAGGTAGAAGTTACTTCAGAAGTTTTACACTCACCACAGAAATTATTCTAAGTGTAAAATCTTTCGAAGCCAAAGACCAAATCTTTTGAATCCAAAGATGAAGTCTTTTGAAGCTTCAAAGATAAAATCTTCTAAAGCCAATGTTGTGAAGACTGATTTCTTTCGAAGACAGAGAGGACATGCTTTCTCTGATCTACTTTTCCATAAAGCTGACTTACTTTCCGCTGCAACTCTGATGACTAACCAACTTATACAAGTTGGTGAAAAGGTCCATGCTTTAGTAAACTTTAGATTATGGTCTTGAGTCTGTAACTTCCTACTTTGTACCTTTTATCCTTTTATAATATATTAGGATGTGAGCTATCGCATGTTGTAGTCGTTAGTCAAAAGGCAATCTACCTTTTGACTTCACATTGAACTTATTGTCTAGATTAGTGTTTCCAACTGGCCTTCAAAGTATGGCCGGCTGTAGGATGTAGTATAAAGTATCTCAGGTCCTTGTATTTCTTTTTAAGCTTTGTAACACTTGTAAAAGAACTTGAGAGCAATATACAGCATTCTTGAAAACCATATTAGTCTGTTCTTGTTCTTAGTTTTGTCTTATTTACTTGTGTTCTTAGTATCATTTACATAAAACCAGTTCTCCATTTGATCTGTTAAGTGTTCTAACACTCTCCTCATTGTGAGACTGATTGTACTGACCACCCCTTAACCGGTCCTGCAATAACAATACCATGATTCGAACAACCATACAATGCATCAAACTCCCTAAGTCTAATTCATTTATAATCAATTCACCTGTATTGTCACTTCACTAGATTGCCACTTCAAGGTTGCCACTTCACTATATTTGTTTACCTATTTGCAGAATCATCAATTTATTACAAATGCTTCAATTGAATCTGCAAAGCCTATATAATAGTGCAAAAAATGTTTTTGTTTTTCATACACTTCTTATTGTCATTCGTCTTCGTATGGTCCTTCGTATGTTGTTTCTTTACTCCAGTTGTCAAGCACTTCATGCCTGTTGTTATTTTACGAGAAAGTGTGTACTAAAATTCTTAATTACATTGTGTTTGAAAGCTTGAAATATAGATTAAAAAATGGTGAAGATACAGATGTTTGCTATTGATATTCATCACATACTTTTCCATATTTTCCTTAATTTAAAATTCAAATTAAACCCAATTTAATAACTGATTGAAGATATAATTAACATAAATTGAATTAGTAGTACAAGAACTCCCCATCAGCATAATAAAACGGACGCTGCTTACTAAAATTATGAATCATATAGCAATGATATTTACTAGAATGTCATCAAATGCATCTTGACCATACACAATGTTAATCTAATAGTTGAAAGTGCTTCCTAATCTTGTTAGAAACACCATCCTTTTTAAACTAATTTCTAAGTTCCCCTAAAAATAATATTTTCCTAAAGGCTAAGAAATGAACTTAGCCTTCTATTTGTCAATCAATTGTTACGATAAAAAATATAGGAAAAAAATGGAAGGGTATTTTGGGTATGTACCCACCTTTGTTGACTTTTTGAAGTTGTCCCCAACATTTTTAAACGTGCATAACATTTTCATACTAGATTATTTTTTAAAATAAATTAAACCATAAAATCAAGCGTTTTTTCCTCTTTAACTTGAGTATACTATTGCTATATTTTTTACAAGATAAAAACAAACGATGCGAAATTGTGCTACATTTTTAACATTTGTGTGCTATATTTCGTCAAAACAACATAGAACTATGATGTTTTGTGTCAAACAGCATGGTTTTGTGTTGTTTTACGTCAAACAACACAGTTTTGTGTTGTTTTGCGTCAAACAACATAGATTTGTGCTAGAACAACAATCTACATGTTTTTTTTGTGCTTAAACACCACGTTTTGTGTTGTATTAGGGCACAACATTGTTGTTTATCTTAAATTAACACATTTAGTGTTGATTTACATTAAATGATCATGTTAACTTATAATGTATTGTGTTAAGATAATATGTTTGAAAATAACATGTTTTGTGTGTATTTTTATGGTAAACTATATTGTTTTACATTAAAATAACATGTTCAGTGTTGTAATAAAATGTGCTAGATTTTTGTTTGAAGTTAAAACAACATGTTTTGTGTTGTTTGACATAAAACAACATGTTCTATGTTGGTTTCCTTAGAACATGTTTCTATGTTGCAACATATAATGAAGTATGTTGTTATGTTTTATTATAATCCAACATATTTTTATATTGTAAAAAATAATCCAACACATTCAAGTAAATTTAGCAAAACATAAAAAACCATCACATTGTTTAATCACATTGTTTAAATCCTACCAACAATCGAAGATCTTTCCAAGGCTGATCAAAACCTAGAATTCAGATCGAATCACATCATCACCGCATCAGTTCAACCCATTGGTGATCATGTCTATGATCCAGTTCTTCAATTCTTACACAATAGCAATTATGCTTTTACAATCTCTATAGACTTGATGATATGTTAGACACATATTTAGGAATTCTAGAATACATGTTCCATTCAAAGGGAACATGGAACAAAGGTCCCTATCGCAATGGTGCAAGGACTGAAGATCACCATCTCCTATCCAAAAATTTGACAACATCTGAAGTGAATGATGCAAATGGTGAATCTTCTTTCTCCAAAGAAGCGGTAAGTGCCACTTTCAAGGAGATGGGATATGAAGGATCCCTCCCAACATCAACCTTCTCCAGATCACAGGTCTATCACAGTTGGAGAATCATCCTTCATATCTTTCTACACTGCTTGTCAAACAAGTCGGGAGTATGGGTTCAAGTACCATTGGATATAGCAAGGGCTATCCATGGTTTTGTCAAACAGCAGAGTTATGATTTTTCAAACTTCATTTTTCAAAATTTATGTAAAATTGTAACTACTGCTGCTAAATTTAAGTTTCTAATGTACTCTAGATTCATTCAAATGATTTTACAAGAAGAATTGGGTAATAAACTTAAAATTGAAGGAGTTGTTTAATGCCTTAGGAACTTTAAACAAGGCTGTTTTTTCAAAGTTCAAGTCCACTCCAAAATCTTTTTCTGGGAAGGTAACTCCGCTGTTCGCACATATGCTTGAGCTCACTAAGCCTTAAGGTGGCAGCATGGCAACACCCACCATTGTTGGTCCCACACCCACTACATCAAAGCTTAAAGCACATAAACAAAAGGGAATCCCTGCATCTTCTACTGATGAGATGCAGGCCCCCAAATCACCTACCCTAAAAAAGGCAACTGGAAACAAGGGTCCCGATCAATGTTGGACTCAACAAGTGCATTAAAGAATAATGTTTGCCATAATCAATCAAAATGTATTCTAACATTCAAAAAATTATTTAATAACATACAAACAATATTAACATATACATCAAACACTAATTATTGTTTAAATTTCTTTATCATATTTTGTAGATAAAATAAATTTTGCTAAGTGTCCACAGTGGATGAAGTAATGTCCATGGAGGATGCAACAAAAGTCATAATGGATGAAGAGTGAACTCCAAGTGCTGACAGCGGATGATGTAAGGTCCAAATCACAACCGATTCCACATTTTGTTGCACTTGATAATCAAATTAAGACGGATGTGTATGTGTGTGATATCAACAAACATTAAACAAACTCAATCGAATATTATTAATCAAATAATTACAATACCAAAGGAGTATACATCATTTAAGCTCGATCCACCCGAGGTGAGCTCCCCTCGGGTGGCCTAACACACAAGTCTGTGCTCTATCATCCTCAGAGCACTCTAACAAATGAACACACATACTGAAATACAAACGAAAAACATCTATATATACTATGCAGATGTTCTCGCGCGAGAACTTTAAGTTCTCACGAACTCCAAGTTTTCGTGCGATAAGTTCTTCATCGATCATCTTGGAGTTCTCGCATCCTTGTACTTCTCGCATGAATTGAATTTTTTCTTTTCACTTGATATTGTAATCCATAAAGTCTAGGTCCTTACAATTTCCCCCTATGGATTATCATGTCAAGTTATGTTTGACTTTAGTCACTCATCTTCATGAATTATCTGATCCTTAGGTATCTTTCACTTTAGTCTTCCCCCTCAGCAGTAACCTTCTCCTAATGTATAGCTTCATAAAGGATATCACATCTGAATCAATCATGATTACTTACGACTTAACATGTATTAGGCATATGACAGAGAGGTCCAACTTTCATTTTGGATTCCCGAAGAACCTAATTCTTCAACCCGGTGACAAGATTCTATGATGATGAAATGGATCATCTAAAGTATTCTTTCCCATATGTAAGATGTAATATGCCCATATTTTCAGAGCAAGAATACCAAACAATCTTGATTCTTCACTTAATTAACCCGTTCGATCATTGTCCCGATTAGTAAGATAAGATAATCCCATATTGTCAAGTTTCAGTTCACAAACGACTCGAATCAAATGTTATAAATATAGAATCTTGAACTTGTTCAAACATCACAAAAACCCCTGGTTAAGTACCAAACTTCAAATCATTCGACATCCTCTAGATTTGGGCTGAAACACTTGTTCTAAACCATCACAAACTAACAAGTTTTTGCATTTAGTCAATGTTCTTGCATTTTTGCAAAGTTTTCGCAAATATCAAGTTGATAGTTAAAGTTTTCGCACGAATGTTGAAGTTTCGCTTGATGAAGTTTTCGCATATGGACTAGGTAAATGTTCTCGTGCGAGAACTTGATATTCTCGCGCGACAACTCCAAGTTATTGCAAGAAGTGGTTACCGATGTGAAAACTGCCCAAGTTTTAGCAAAAATCGGTTATTCGTGCGAAAACTTCATCAAAATCGACATTTTGTGTTTGAATCACTGCTACGATCTCAATTCTTCAGTTTTTCACCATCATAACTTGAAGAAATTGAGTGTATTGATGCAGATCACCATTTTAGCATGTAACAAACTTGATTTCATGTGTGTTCACCCTCGGTTTCATATTCTTCTCCTTCAAAACCGGTCCAAAATCTACCATAACCTTCAGGTCTTCAATCTTCATGATTAACGTCTTAATACGGATGATTGCGGAATAAAAATCCGTGTATCAAGAGCAACACAATCACGATCGATTCCATATTTTGTTGCACTTGATAATCAAATTAAGACGGATGTGTGTGTGTGATATCAACGAACATTAAACAAACTCAATCGAATATTATTAATCAAATGATTACAATACCAAAGGAGTATACATCGTTTAAGCTCGATCAACCCGAGGTTAGCTCCTCTCGGGTGGCCTATCACACAACTCTGTGCTCTATCACCCTCAGAGCACTCTTACAAATGAACACACACACTAAAATACAAAGGAAAAACATCTATATATACGATGCAGATGTTCTTGCACGAAAACTTAAAGTTCTCACGCGGCAACTCCAAGTTTTCGCACGATAAGTTCTTCATCGATCATCTTGGAGTTCTCACATCCTTGTACTTCTCGCATGAATTGAATTTTTGCTTTTCACTTGATATTGTAATCCATAAAGACTAGGTCCTTACAGATGAATAAACGTACAATGGATGACTAATCCCACAGCTGATGAACAGTCCACAGCGGATGTGCATCCACAGCTGATGAACATTCCACAACGGACAACTACACAACAAACAACACAAGTGTTCACAGCAGACAACATCCATTCACAACGGACAAGTAATTCAACATCCACGGCTGACAACTTATCATCCATAGAAGACAAGACATCATCCACAGTGGATAGCTTATAGACTTAGAATTATTATGTATCAGAGACCTGGCTCAAATCAATTGACTGATTTCTGATCCTCTCAATCAATACAATGATCTCTATGGTTCATTAGCTTCATATCATCCATTTTTTAGCTGAAAATCTACACAAAAACCATCTTCAACATCAAAATTTCAACAAATGTTCAAAACATGATTCAATAATATGTTTTAGCACATTGTAAAGAAGATTTTGTGTTTTTAAAGCTCTAAACATCATTCATACATTGTTTTCAAAACAGAATCATCATATAAACTCTAAAAACCTCCTCGGTTCAAGGGTTTTTGATAAAATAGTAACCAAGTACTGTTTTATCTAGGTTTCATCGATCAAACACTGTTTTTAAAAACGTTGAATCATTTTGTTGCGTTTAAATCATCATCTTCGAGTATCTTCATACTTGAATCAGGTTTTTGATTATCTTCAAACAACAAATCGATTGTTGTTTTCTTTGAAGATCATCAGAGCCGCAACATTACTAGGATAATCCCTAGTTTTTCATTCATACAAAACATTCAAAATCAATGATGATTTTGTTGTTTTTCATCAAAAACTAAAGAAGAAACCAAATCTTCTTTTGAAATTTTGAAAAAGTCACTTTTTGATCCAAAAAGTAAACTTTTAAAACATATTATTTGTTTTTAGGGTTTTGACTTTATTTGACTGACATTATTAAAAGGGTTTTGACTGATTTACATTCTTTAACATAATATTCCCTTTAGTAAATTGATAATTGACAGTAACTTAACCTTGGACATTAATTAATTAATTTCTTTTATTTGGTAAAATTAAAAGTGACAAAAACAACAAACAAATCCTAGTGACCTTAGGATAAATCAAAATTTAGCACCGAGCTAAATAATCAAACAAAATTTGACTTAAAACGTTAAGTTCAAAATTTAACAACCATGTCAGATGAAATTTCAGGTTCCAACAGTGGTCTCAAACCAACCAGACTAAAGAAGAAAGCTGACTTCAAACAATGGAAAATAATGTTTTGAAACTGGATTATTTTTCAAGACCTGGATTTATGGACTTCCATAACCGAGGGACAATACATACCTATGACTCTTGATCCAAATTACAACATACAGAAACCAGTCAGTTTAAAGAGTGTAGCTAGTGAAAAAGGTCAAAACAGACATGAAAACCTATAGCATTAATGACTCTCCCATTTGAAATACTGACCAGATTTAAGAACTTCAAAACAGCACATGAACTATGGAAGGTACTTCACACAATGTGTGAAGGAAGTGAGGAAATCAGGGAAATCAAGAAAGAAAAATTGACGACCCAGTATGAAACCTTTCACCATGTTCAACGAGAGTCAATACCACAACAGCTCCATAGATTCGTATAGCTAGTAAATGGGATGATTGTTTATGGTCTCAAATACAAATCAATGGAGATCAACAAAGATATGTTGCATACTCTTCCAAAGATCTGGACTCAATCAGTCTCTCTAATAAAAGCAACACTAGATCTAGAAGCATTATCATTGGATGCACTAGCGGCCAAAGTAGAGGCACTAGAATTAGATGAGAGATCCAGAAACAACAGCACAATTAGACATGTCAAATCATACAAATTCAAGGAGATGCAACAAACAGACAGTGCATTCTTGATATTCACTGGTGAAGAAGAGGAGTTTCTTGATTCAAGTGAAACTTCATTCTTTTTTGCTCCTGAATCACCATAAAACACACAGAAGTCTAAGAAGACTGGTGTTCATGCTTCACATGAAGCAACACCACAAAGCAAACAACATCATACAAAGACCCAAAAGATACACAAGTTTGAGAAACCCATGGATGCTCTCATAATCATTCTACAAACTAAAGATTAGAAGAAAGCCTTTGTAGCGTTCTCCATAAGTTTTGAAGCATAGTTGGTTGCAAATCTCACATCATAACAAATCATCCAGCAAGACTTGGATGAATTGCCACCGGATATGGTTGAAGAGATGGTTCTTAAGTGGTCTATGGCAATGATAGCATACAGATCAAATAATTTCTAAAAAGAAACAGGGGTTGAATATGGTAAAACAAAAATTGGTTTTGACAAGACCAAAGTGAGATGCTACAACTGTCAGCTTTATGGTCACTTCTCAAGAGAATGTCAACAACCCAGAGCTGACAGAAACAACCAATAACCACAAACATCAAGTGGTTATCATACAAGTAGAAAAGTTCCACCTCCTATCAACATCCTATCTACACTAATACCAGCAAAAATCACACAGTATAGCCCCAATCAACACTCCAAGTCCTCTACAATGATAATCAAATAGGATGGTGAGTGTGATTGGAGTATGTATGAGGTAGAGAAACAATCTCCTGACCATGCCCTCATGGCACATGTTGAGGATAAAATTGCCGAAATCCCGAAAGAGGTAAAGAAGAATCTTTGTTCTCAAGCATGCATTGATGAAGTCGTAAGATACAGAGAGCATGCAGACCAACTTTCTAAGAAAGTTATTGAAATAAACATTTTAAATGATAGTTTAAAATTAGAACAAAAGTAGTATGAGATCAAAATTTTGTCACTTAAAATGATTTGGACAAACTGTTGTCTGAAAAGCTAACACTAATAGCTCAAGTTGAGCAACTCTATCTTTGACTCAGTCAAAAACACTACAAGCTAAAACTAAAGTGAAACTTCAAAATTTTTCCAGTGAGCAATAAGAAGTTTGAAGAACTTCTTGCTCAACAAGGGCATTCAAAGACCCTTCATGTTTGGGATATAATAAGGTCAACCCATCTTATAATGATAACTATATCCCACCACCTGACTCAATGACCAACAAACATAGGGAGATTACATGACCCTCCTGACAGGACAAATGACTCCAAACCATCATCATCTAAATCATCATTAATATCAAAATCACCTCTGATAAAATTTGTTAAAAGCCAAGCACCATCACAAATAAAATCAACAGATTTCTATCAAGGGGAAAATAATGAATTTGATGTACACACATCAGATGAAGATGATGAAGATTTACTATATGATGAGTCAGATCAACCAGTTACGAAAACTAAAAACTAAAAAGGTTTCAAGTGTGGTTGATACAACAAAACAACCAAAGTAGAAACAAGTAATTGATATCTGCTCAAGTGGAAGAAAGGCTGAGTCTTCCACTGTCTCTCCTAAAAGACCAAACAAAAGGAAAGGAGGAGCCCCCCTTCAACCAAACAACCAATTATAACTTTTGATATACCATTAAAGTCAAACTTAAAATCAAAAGTTTTCAACAAACAAAGTACTGCAAATTTGCCTTATTGTGAGTAGTGTGATCAATACACCCACAACACAAAAAAGAACAAATATAGTAGGTACTGTAAATACTGTGATATGAACAATCATAGTACAGAAACATATCATTTTCACAACTACTATTCAATTTATGAAAGAAACAATCACAGTACAGCCAATTGCTTTTTCAATAAGAAAAACAAAAAGCAAAACAAAAAAAACTCAAGTTAAGAAATCAACTGAGAAGTAGATAGTTGTTCCTAACAAGAACATAGGAGGAGTACCAAGACAAACTCTCATACCAAAGTTGTTTTAAAAAATGACAAAACTTTTTATGGCAACTTTAAACAAACAGACAGGAGATATAAGTATCGAAATAGACACCAATCTTACCTTAGCACTCAACGGAGGAGAGCTCAAAGCACTTCTCCTAACAGAGCTAAAAACATGCAAAGGAAGTCTAGTGCACCTAAAGTTCCTAAGCCAGCAGACAATGCTTATTTGGAAGAAATTTATGTTATGGGAAAAGACGGAAAACCCAAGACCATCTTGGCATGGGTTGCACCCTCTAATTAATTTCTTTGTCTGTGCAGGGACATCAAAGAAGGCCTAACAACATATGGTATGCTGATAGTGGATGCTCCCGACATATGACTAGCAATTGTTCCTTCCTTCAGGATTTCAAGAGTAAAGATGGAGGAAACGTAGCATTTGGAGGTAACAGAGGAAAGATAACCGGTGAAGGAACAGTATCCAATGGGTTGAACAGCTTTTAGAATATCAACTATTGCTCCAACTTCCAGTTTAATCTTCTCAGTGTATCCCAAATCTGTGATAAAGGATATGCCACCCTCTTCGACTCCAACAATTGCTACATCCTCAAGATTGGTTTTCAAATACCTAAAGATTGTATCCTTTTCAAAACTCCCCTTAAAAATGACACATATATTGTTGATATGAATACAGTGTCAGCATAAACCCCTAAAACTTGTTTATTCTCAAAAGCATAAGAAGATGTTTCCTAATTATGGCATAGATGATTGGGACACTCTAATTTTAACATAATGAATCAATAGTTAAAGGTGACTTAGTAATAGGTCAACCACAATAATAATTCTTCTGTATAGACCACTGCACTGCATGTTTGAAAGGCAAACAACATAAAGTGTCTCATAAGTCTAAACTGGTAAACTCTAATCACACACTACTCAAATTGCTTCATATGGACCTTTTTGGTCCTACAAACATATTGAGCATAGGAAAGAAGCAATACTGCCTTGTGATCATAGATGATTACTCCAGATTCACCTGGGTTTTCTTTCTATTACACAAGTTAGAAACAACAAAAATCATCAAATCATTTATCACTAAAATTGAAAATCAATTGGATCTTAAAGTCAAAAATTTAAGAAATGATAATGGTACTAAATTTAAGACAGAAAATATTTCTTCCTTCTGTGCAGAGAAAGGAATAAGTCAACAATTCAGTGTGGCAAGGACTCCTCAGCAGAATGGAGTTGCTGAACGGAAAAATAGAACATTGATAGAAGTTGCTAGATCTATGCTAGCTGACTCTCTATTTCCCATATCCTTTTGGGCTGACGCCATCAACATAGCTTGCTACATTCAAAACAAAACATTAATAATTAATGAACATACCAAAACTCCATATGAATTAATGTTTAAAAGAAAACCTTTTATTGGATTTCTTGTTCTATATCCATATTAAACACTAGAGAACATTTATCTAAGTTTGCTCCAAAGGCACACGATGGATTTTTTGTTGGATACTCTAGAAGCTCTAAAGCATACAGTGTATACAATCCAAGACTGAACATAGTGGTGAACATAGTGGAAGAAACAATTGATGTTGTTTTTAACGAACATTCTTCCACTAAAAAAGTCACTGGGTCTGAGTGGTTTTTTTATATTGATTCACTAACAAAATCATTTGATACATCTTATTTTGATGTTTCAAGTACCAAGGATGACATTGGATATCCCATGGTTCCTCCAACAAGCATTGATGTTCTATTAACCTCCAAGGAGAACAAACATTACTCCTTCAAGTAGAATAGTTACAACTCCTCCATATCAAACAAACACTTCAAGAGGAACATCAACAAACACTCCATCATCATCAACACTAGTGACCAATCAACCATAAGCTTCAGTTGACCCTCAACCAAGCAAACAAACAAGGTCACATCATCCAGACATAGCTGAAGAAGATGATGACTACCATTCACTACCAGTCACTCATCATGATGATGAAATCTTAGATTTCTTTCATGATTCACCATGAACATTCAATGAAACTGCACAGCCAGACCATTCCACAACATCAAATACCCTTGCTCACCCATCAACACCTGACAAAACAATCACTAATCTTGATTCAACTATCCCTGTTGATCAGATTGAAATCACAAGAGCTCACAAATATCTTCCCATAGAGAATATCATTGGTGATCTCAATGTCAGATTGACACGCAGTCAATCTGATACAGAAAACATTTGCCTGTTTTCCTGCTTTTATCTCTTACTGAACCCAAAAAAATCACAGAAGCACTCAAAGACAACAGTTGGATAGAAGCCATGCAAGAGCAACCATAGCAATTTCGGAAGCAAGAGGTATGGCAGTTAGTTGACCTACTAGAAGGTCAATATGCCATTGGCATAAGATGGTTGTTCAGAAAGAAAGCATATGATAGGGGAATTGTCATCAGAAACAAAGCAAGGCTCATTGCCCAGGGTTACACTCAAGAGGAAGGCATTGATTATGACGATGTCTTTGCTCCTATAGCTAGATTAGAATCCATCAGAGTGTTCCTTGCTTATGCCTCATCAAAGAAATTCACTGTCTTTCAAATGGATGTGAAATGTGCATTCCTATATGGAAAGATAGAT
Source organism: Flaveria sonorensis (assembly GCA_025506505.1). Lineage (NCBI taxonomy): Eukaryota > Viridiplantae > Streptophyta > Magnoliopsida > Asterales > Asteraceae > Flaveria > Flaveria sonorensis. The sequence continues at coordinate 13,620,083 of CM046431.1, read as the reverse complement.
GATGAGGTATATGTTGCTCAACCACCAGGGTTTGAATACCCAGACATCCCTTATAGAGTCTTCAAGTTAGATAAAGCTCTGTATGGTCTTCATCAAGCACCCAGAAACTGGTATGAAACTTTATCAAAGTTTCTACTATAGAATGGTTATACCAGAGGGAAGTTTGACCAAACATTGTTCTTGAAGAGAAAAGGACAAGACTTGCTAGTTGTACAAGTCTATATGGATGAGATAATATTTGGCTCCACCAACATATAGTTTTGCAGAGAGTTTGAGTCTCTTATGCAATCAAAATTCCAAATGAGGTTAATGGGAGAACTTACCTTCTTCCTTGGACTACAAGTTCAACAATCAGTTGAAGAAATTTTTATCAATCAAATTAAGTATGTGAATCAGATCTTGAAGAAATACAACATGACTGATTGCACATCAAGCAAAACACCATTTGCGACTGGATTGAAGTTTGGCCCAGATCCAGAAGGAACATTAGTTGATTAAAAGCTTTACAGATTCATGATAAGCTCTTTGATGTACCTTACATCAAGCAGACCAGACATCATGCATGCAGTTTGCATGTATGCAAGATACCAAGCAGATCCAAAAGAATCACACATCAATGCTATAAAAAGGATTTTTAGATACTTGAAAGGCAAACCAGCACTTGGCCTATGGTATCCTAAAGATGGAGATTTCTCTTTATTTGCATACACAAACAGTGATTATGGTGGATGCAACAACAACAGAAAATCCACAACAGGAGGATGTTAGTTTCTTGGATCAATATTGATCTCCTAGCAGTGTAAGCAACAAACAAGCATGTCTATGTCAACAGCTGAAGCAGAATTTATAGCTGCTTCTGCATGCTATTCTCAAGTGCTTTGGATTTAAAACCAAATGCTTGACTATGGCTTTAATTTTCTTGAAACACCCATACACAGACAATTTTATTGCCATGTTCATCACTATCAATCATGTTTAACATTCAAAAACAAAAAATATAGATATCAAATATCATTTTTTGAGAGATTGCTCTAGAAAAGGTCTGATTAAGTTTATAAAAGTTCATACTGACAATCAAATCATTTGATTCAGCAAGATTCGAATTTCTGGTTTTAAGGACCTATCCTTTATGGATTACAATATCAAGTGAAAAGCAAAAACTAAAATCATATGAGAAATAGAAGGATGCGAGAACTCCAAGATGAATGATAAAGATCTCATCGCGCAAAAACTTGGAGTTGCCGTGCAGAATATTAAGTTCTCACGCGAGAACATCTGCATGGTATATATAGATGTTTTTCCTTTATATTTCATCATGAGTGTTTATTTTGTAAAAGTGCTCTGAGGGTGAGAGAGCAGAGAGTTGTGTGATAGGCCGCCCGAGGGGAGCTCACCTTGGGTGGATCGAGGTTAAACGATGTATACTCCTTTGGTATTGTAATCATTTGATTAATAATATTCGATTGAGTTTGTTTAATGTTCGTTGATATCACATAAGCACACATTCGTCTTAATTTGATTATCAAGTGCAATAATATGTAGAATAGATCGTGATGACAGTCACTTGGCATGATCAACTATGAACCAAACACGTAATGTTTTCCAAAACATTAAAATCATACAAGATTGATTTTGTGAAAGTCCAAGTTTATCATCAAACATTTCTCTTTTCAAAATCAAGACTTCAAACAAACATTCCTGTTTTTAGAATAACACACAAGATTGAATAACATATGACCACTCATGGGAAACGATAGTACATTAGATTACTTCTTCACTTGAGTTATTTTTCACCAATAAAGACTGACAATACTGTGTTTGATGTGTGGATAGGCTCAGCATTGGACACCTAACATCGCATACAACAATGAAGAACTTGTTGGACTCAACAAGTGCATAAATGGATTAATGCTTTAAAGGATGATGCTTGCCATAATCAAACATATATCAAACATAATGTCTTCTAACATCCAAACAATCATTTACTAACATATTAGCATCATTAACAATCATAACATTCACTAATATTTGTTTAAATTTCTTTTTCAAAATTGTAGATGAAAGAAATTTTGACAAGTACCCGCAGCGGATGAAGTACTACAATGCGGATGAACAAAGCTCCAATGCGGATGAAGACATTCCACAGCGGATGTTCATCCACAGTGGATGAACATTCCACAGCGGATGTTCATCCACAGCGGATGAACTTTTCATAGCTGACAACAACCAAAACATCCATATCGGACGACTAATCATCACAGCGGATAGCTTGTAGACTTAGGATTAGTTATGTAATTTTCGTTTACATAAGGGTAGTTCAGTAATTGTAAATAGCTATGTGTATAGGCTATAAATAGCATTCTACCCTAATCCTTTGTAAGCTTTTTGAACAATCAATCAAACAAGCAGTTATTATTATTTTCGAGCATTCAATCACACACAATCACTCGCACAAAGTGATTTCATAACATCTATCATGGGTTTCCGCACCATGGTTCATGTTTGTTGATTATTGAGAGATTTTGAAAAAATCCTTGGAAAAATCAACCTGTTCATATTGAATATTGTTCTAATATGTTCATGTTTAACATGTGTTTAAGTTGATTTCATCAGGTGGTATCAGAGCTTTGGCTCAAATCATTCATACACTAGTTTTCATTATGTTCATCATCAAACATTCTCTAAAAACCCATTAGAATACATGGGTATTCTCTGATATAACAATACACGGGTATTGTTCTATCTGTTTTCAACATAACAATAGTTTTTAACACAAAAATCATCTCATTACCTTAAAACCTTATCGGTTTTAAAGGGTTTTTGATAAAAAGTGTTCAAGTACTGTTTCATTCAATTTTCATCAAAACATATATTGTTTTGAACAGTTTGAATCATTCAGATTGTTCAAAATCATCATATTCTAGTGAAAAAACTCATGAACATCGGTTTTTGTTCTTCAATCAACAAACCGATTGTTGATTCTGTGAAGAACAGCATAGCCGCCACCAAAAACCCTAGAACAAACCCTAGGTTTTGATTTGCAAAAACCTTCACAATCTATGGAGATTGTGTTGGTTCATCAGAAAATTCAAAGAAGATCCGAAGTCTTCTTTTGAACTTTTTCAAAAAGTTACTTTTTGATCCAAAAAGTAATCTGTTAAAAATATTTTTTGTGTTTTTTTAGGGTTTTGACTTTCTATTGACCGCATTAATTAGAAAGTTGACATTCCTTTTACAGAATATTCGTTTCTTGTCATTGGATTTGAAAGTGACATATCATTGGATTTTAATTAATTAATTAATTTCCTTTATTTGGTAAATCCAATTAAAAAAGGTTTATCAACAACAAACAAATTCTAGAGACCTTAGGAAACAAAGTTAGCATCGGACTAAAATCAAACAAACAAATTTAACTTAAAACATTAAGTTAAAATTTTTAATCATGGCTAATGAAATTTCAGGAACAAACAGTGGTCTAAAACCACCCAGACTAAAGAACAAGTTAGACTTCAAACAATGAAAGATCATGTTCGGGAACTGGATAATTTTTCAAGACCCTGATTTATGGACTTCTATAACCGAGGGTCCTTTCATACCTGTGACTCTTGGACCAGATTACAACATACAAAAGCCAGTTAGCTTGAAAGACGTAGCTGGTGACGACCTCAAGAGGATCAAAACAGACATGAAGGCATACAGTATACTAGCAATGACATTGCCTTTTGAAATTTTGACCCGTGTTGAAAATTTCAAAACAGCTCATGCATTATGGAAAGTTCTTCACACAATGTGTGAAGGAAGTGAAGAAATACGGGAAATCAAGAAAGAGAAACTGAGAACCCAATATGAAACTTTCCATCACATCCAGGGAGAATCTATCCCATAATAGCTACATAGATATGTCCAGTTAGTAAATGAAATGATTGTATATGGACTGAAATATGAAGCTATTGAAATCATCAAGAAGATGTTGCACACGCTGCCTGAAAGCTGGACTCAGTCAGTATCCTTAATGAAGGCAACATTGGATTTGGAATCCCTATCCCTTGACTCTCTGGTAGACAAGGTTGAAGCTCTGGAAATGGATGAAAAATCCAGAAATAACAATCACATCAGACATGTAGAGGCTTACAAATTCAAAGAACCACAACAAACAGACAGTGCATTTCTGACAAGCACTAGAATAGAAGAAGATGAAGAATTTTTGGACTCCAGTGATACATCATTCTTCTCAGCACCTGAATCATCCAGTAACAAACATAAGTCTAAAAAGACTGGTGTGCATGCTTCACATGAAGCAACACCTCAGAGTAAACAACATTCACATACCTCTAGCTCAAACAAACAGCCAAAGCCTTAAACCAATAACATACATAGACTTGAAAAGTCAATGGATGCTCTTACTATAATCCTGCAAAGTGAAGAGCAAAAGGCAGCTTATGCAGCCTTTTCTACAAGCTTTGAAGCATTTTTAGGTGCAAGTCTAACACCATCACAGATCATTCAGCAAGATTTGGATGAACTTCCACCGGATATGGTAGAAGAAATGGATCTTCAATGGTCCATGGCTATGATTGCATACAGATCTAAAAGGTTTCTGCAAAGAAATTGGGGATTGAACATGGACAAGGAAACTAGGATTGGTTTTGATAAGACAAAAATGAGGTGCTACAATTGTCAACTTTATGGGCATTTCTCAAGAGAATGCCAGTAGCCAAGGGTTGACAGAAACACACATCAGGCACAAACATCCAGTGGTTATCATTCTAATAGACAGGTGCCACCTCCAATCAGCATTCCAGCTGCACCAACCCCACCACAAATCAGACAGTACAGTCCAAATCAACATTCAAAATCTTCTGCAATGATAATCAAACAAGATGGTGAATGTGACTAGAGCCTGTATGAGGCTGAAATTCCATCTCCAGATCATGCCCTTATGGCAGATATTGAAGATAAAATATCAGACATCCCAAAAGAGGTAAAGGAGCACCTTTGCACACAGAGTTCAACAGATATAGAGAGCATGCAGACAAACTTTCGAAGAAAGTTATAGAAACAAACATTTTAAATGAAAGTTTAAAATCAGAACATAAACAATATGCAACCAAAATACTTTCATTACAAAATGACTTAGATAAACTAATGTCTAAGAAATTAACACTAGCAGCTCAAGTTGAGCACCTCTCTGCATCATTGACTGAATCAAAAGCATTGCATGCTGAAACTGAAGTAAAAGTTCAGAAGTTTCAGGTAAGCAACAAGAAGTTCGAAGAACTTCTTGCTCAACAAAGGGTATTCAAAGACCTGTCAGGTTTAGGATATAACAAGGTCAACCCACCTTACAATGACCAACAAACAGGATGAATCTCCTGACACTCATGAAAAGACTGATGATTCTAAACAATCATCATCATCATCATCAAAATCACTATTAACATCCAAATCACCTTTCATAAAATTTGTTAAAAGTTTAGTATCACCATAAATTAAATCAACTGACTTTTATCAAGGAGAGAATAATGAATTTGATGAACAAACAACAGATGATGATAAAGATGATTTATTGGATGATGAGCCAACTCAGCCAATTACTAAAACTCAAAAGGTCTCAAGTGTGGCTGATACATCAAACAAACAAACGAAACAGAATAAAGGTTTTGATATCTGTTCTGGTGGAAGGAAAACTGTAACTTCCACTGTCTCTCCCAAACAGGTAAATAAAGGGAAAGGCAAGCCACATTTCAGCCAAAACAACAAACAATAACTTTTGAAATTCTCTCAAAATCAAATTTTAAGACAAAAGTTACTAACAAACAAACAAAATCAGAGTTACCATATTGTGAGTGGTGTGATCAATACACACACTCCAATGAAAAATACAAGTATGGTAAATACTACAAGTACTGTGAAAGAAATAACCACAGCACAGCAAATTGCTCAATTTGTGAAATAAATAACCACAGCATAGCAAATTGCTTTTTCAATAAATAAAAATAAAAAGCAAAACAAAAAGGCTCAAGTTGAGAAATCAACTGAGAAACAAACAAGTGTTCAAATTAAGAACAAAGGAGGAGTTCCAAGACAAACTCCTCACCAAAAAGTTGTTTTAAACAGTGACAAAATATTTTATGACAACTTTAAACAACCAACAAGGAGACATAAATCTCAAAACAGACAGTCACTAGACATTAACTCTCAAATGAGAAGGGCTCAAAGTACTTCTCCTGACAGAGCTAAACACAACCAAAGGAACACTAGTGTACCTAGAGTTCCAAAACCATTAGCAGTGCCATATTAGAAGAAATTTGTGTTATAGGGAAAGACGAAAAACCCAAGACCATCATGGCTTGGGTTGCACCAACGAACTAATTTCTTTGCTTTTGTAGGGACATCAAAGAAGGCTTGACAACATTTGGTATGTTGACAGTTGATGCTCCCGACATATGACTGGCAACTGTTCCCTCCTTCGAGATTTTAAGAGCAAACATGGAGGTAATGTAGCCTTTGGAGGAGACAAGACAGGTGGGAAGATAACTGGTGAAGGAATAGTAACTAATGGGTTGATTAGCTTTGAGAATGTCAACTACTGCTCCAATCTTTAGTTCAATCTTCTAAGCGTATCCCAAATATGCGACAAAGGATATGCCACCTTATTTGACTCCAACAACTACTACATCCTCAAGATGGGGTTTCAAATTCCAGAAGACTGTATCCTTTTGAAAACTCCCCGTCATAACAATACATACATTGTTGATATGAATAATGTTTTAGCATCAACCCCTGAAACTTGTTTATTATCAAAAGCATCAGAAGATGTTTCCCAATTATGGCACAGACTATTAGGACACTCTAAGTTTAACATAATGAACCAACTTGTAAATGGTGATCTAGTAATAGGTTTACCACAAAAAGAATTCTTCTATACAGACCACTGCATAGCATGTCTAAAAGGCAAACAACATAGAGTGTCCCATAAGTCAAAATTGGTAAACTCTGATAACACACCACTCAAATTGCTTCACATGGACCTATTTGGCCCAACAAACATCCTAAGCATAGGAAAGAAGTAATACTATCTTGTTATAGTAGATGACTATACCAGATTCACATGGGTTTTCTTTCTACTACACAAGTCAAAAACAGCAGACATAATAAAATCTTTTATCATTAAGATTGAGAATCAATTAGATCTTAAAGTTAAATCTTTAAGAAGTGATAATGGTACTGAATTTAAGAATGACTACATTTCTTCTTTTTGTGCAGAAAAAGGAATTAGTTATCAATTTAGCATAGCAAAAACTCCTCAGGAAAATGGAGTAGCTGAACGGAGAAACAGAACATTTATAGAAGCAGCCAGATCTATGCTAGCTGACTCTCTATTACCCATATCCTTTTGGGCTGAAGCAATCAACACAGCTTGCTACATACAAAACAAAACATTAATCATCAAAGAACATTCCAAAACGCCTTATGAATTAATGTTGATCAGATTACAACAACAAGAGTTCACAAAGACCATCCTATAGAAAATATCATAGGTGACCTCAATACCAGATTAACTCGAAGTCAATCTGATATAGCAAACATGTGTCTGTACTCCTGTTTCTTATCCCTAACTGTACCCAAAAACATCACTGAAGCACTCAAAGATAACAGTTGGATAGAAGCCATGCAAGAGGAACTACAACAATTTAAGAAGCAAGAAGTATGGAAGCTGGTTGATCTAGCTAAAGGTCAATATGCAATTGGCACAAGGTGGCTCTTCCAAAACAAAGTAGATTACAAAGGGATTGTCATAAGAAACAAAGCAAGGCTAATAGCCCAGGTTTATACTCAAGAGGAAGGCATTGACTATGATGATGTCTTTGCTCCTATAGCAAGACTGGAAGCCATCTGAGTATTCCTTGCTTATGCCACATCCAAGAGTTTCAATGTCTACCAAATGGATGTCAAATATGCATTCCTCAATGGTAAGATAGATGAAGAGGTATATGTTGCTCAACCACCGGGGTTTGAAGATCCAGAATTCCTTCACAGAGTCTACAAGTTAGATGAAGCTCTGTATGGTCTTCATCAAGCACCCATGAAGTGGTATGAAATGTTATCAAAGTTTCTACTATAGAATGGATACACCCGTGGGAAAATCGACCAAACATTGTTCTTAAAAAGAAACGAACAAGACTTGTTAGAAGTGCAAGTCTACGTGGATGACATAATCTTTGGATCCATAAACACACATCTTTGCAAAGAGTTTGAAACTCTTATACAATCAAAATTCCAGATGAGCTCAATGGGAGAACTTACATTCTTCCTTGGTCTTCAAGTTCAACAAGCTGCTAAAGGAATTTTCATCAATCAAAGCAAATATATGAATCAGATATTGAAGAAATACAACATGTCTGATTGCACATCCAGCATAACACCATTTGCAACTGGATTAAAGTTTGAACCCGATCCAGAAGGAAAATCAGTGGACCAAAAACTTTATAGATCCATGATAGGTTCCCTGATGTACCTAACAGCAAGCAGACCAGCCATCATGTATGCAGTCTGCATGTGTGCAAGATATGATGTAGATCCCAAAGAATCACATATCAATGTAGTAAAGAGAATCTTTAGATACTTGAAAGGCAAACCAGCTCTTGGTTTGTTGTATCCCAAAGATGGAGATTTTTCTTTATATGCATACACAGACAATGATTATGGTGGATGCAATTGTTGGGTCTAAAAAGGATAGTCTATATTATCAACACAGTCAAAGTCAACAAATTTCAACGTCACTGTCAATGTCAACGCAAATGTCAAGCAGACGCGTTCGAGTCGAAGAACCGAGACGAGACGTTGAAGATATAAATGACTAGGATTTTATTGTAAATAAATATATTTTGTGTCAACAAAATATATTTATTTATGTTTAAGTCATTTTTATGTTTTATATGTCATTTATTTAGTTTGTCTAAGTATAGGGGCTTAAGATGTAATTAGTGAATGTTTTCACTGTAAATAGATTAGTGACATGTATTGCAAGGGAGCTTGAATGAGCCATTGATTGAGGGACTTTCACATTTTTAATATCATTTCAATCAATTCAGATCAAACAAGGGTTTATTGAATGTTCTTGAGGTGTTGATCTTGTTCATCTATATTTCATAGTGTTTGATCTATATTGTTCATAAATATCATTGATGTTTGTGTTATCAGTGGGTTTTGTTTGTGTTTATCAATCAATTGCACTGCTATCTCGATCAAAAGGACCAATGTTTCAAAATCAAAATTTCAACCTACGGGCCTTAAAAGGAAAATGATTTCCAAATTCAATTCTTTCAAATTTAAAGTAATTGAACAAAAACAAATTTGGAAAGTAAAACAAAAGGTTAAAGAAATAAATGATTTTTCAAAAGAGTGTGTGCTTAAACAGGTTACATACACGATGAAAAAGGAACTCCCAGGACCATGATGGCCTGGTCCCCCTCTCTAACTAATCTGTTTATGAGCGCAGGAACAATTCAGGAGGCCTATCAGTAATCCGGTTTACTGACTGGATTGTTCCTAATTCAAATTTGGGGTGGAACAAACAGGTTATGGTATCTCATCCACATTTTGGATTCTTATCTACCATTCACAATGACTGCATTTTTCTTGTTACTTCATTTCTCATGTTTTTGCTAGTATAATTTGGAAGACTTTTTTTTAGTAAAATTCTTTTTTCAATTCCGTTTGTTATATACTTAAAGAAAAAAGAGGAATTTTTTTTTGTTTTATGGCAGTTAAAAAGAAATTTCGGGGGAGAATAAAAAAATTTCACGGGAACTAAGAACTTGATTTGGGATGACTGAGAAATGATAGTATGTCTTCTTGGTATGCTTATTTGCATGACTTGTACTTTGTGAGAAATGATAATAACTGTTGTAGATGTCTGTATTACTTAATATTCTAAAATCTGAAAAAGACAGTTTCATTATATGATATGCTTGGTAGGCTCAGCCTGAAAACGAAGTAAACAGTGATTCTGTAGCCTAACTAAAGCTTTAGAACTCGTTGATAAGGATCATTTCCATGACATCTCGGCCTGCACAAAGTTACATGTCCTATCAAAAATGGGTTGAGAGTTTAAAACCTCTGCTTTGACATTTTCAAAATCTCCCTATCCCCAAGTCCTGAATGTAGCTTTTCGTTAGCTCTTCAGATGTATATTTCGTGCTTATCTCCTCTGCTATGCGGAAGCATTGACCTGGAGCGATGATCTTCTCTGTTATACGTGAGTATAGACCTGAAGCTCTCATCAGCACGCTCAGATGATCATCTCCTCTGTTATACGTAAGTATAGACCTGGAGCTCTCATCGTCTATTCCCCAAATAAAGGCACAATGATTCTTAAATTAAGATCATTATTGAAAACTTAAAAGAAAATTAAACAGAGTTAATCATATTACTCAATAAGCCCTGATGATGGGATGAGTTCTTTGCCGGATGTCTATGGAAACCAAATCACCTGAGCTTCTCTAATTAAACCTAAAACATGATAAAAATCAGTTGCAGATCTCTTGTTGAAAAGGATAAGGCATGGGTTTAAATTGGACAAATATACTAACAATCATTTTTGAACTGTTTTGGCTTTCAAAAATTTAAAATCATGACCAGACTCTGGATCAGTGTGATCTCACTAACTTTTTGATGTTTAAATACATCTTTGTGCTTTCGTATATCTTAAGGATATGATCTTATGATCAAATTAGTTCTTGGTGTAATATAATAAAACAAAATAAAATAAAATATTCATTTTAAATCATTTTTCAAGTCTTCCATATTATGCTATTAAAATGTTATCATTTTCACATGCATTTCACGGGAAATTGGACTTTCAGATAAACACGGGTTTATTTGTATTGTTGAAATGATCTAACGAGAAATGTGTAGAATGTGTTTGTAATTGTGTTACAGATTCTTGCTGCAATTGATGGCCGATCATCAACTGGGCAAAGTACCAGACCAGAGAACATGTTTCTCAAATTTACAGAAGATATCAAGTTAGGATTCCTCCTCCTACATCTTCTGAAGCACTCAAGAATAGAGAGTTGGAGATGCTGTTCCTAATCATTCTCACGATGCACACAAAAAAAGGGGAGCATACACTAAGGGGGAGCCTGTTAGATGAAAGATCTTTAGTACCAGATCATCAATCTAGGGGGAGATTGAAGATCATTATATAGTTGACTTATCGGAGCTAAAACTGAAACAAGGTGTTGATAATGGTAGACTAAGGGGAGTATTGTTGGGTCTGAAAAGGATAGTCTATATTATCAACACAGTCAAAGTCAACAAATGTCAACGTCACTGTCAACGTCAACGCAAAAGTCAAGCAGACGCGTTCGAGTCGAAGAACCGAGACGAGACGTTGAAGATATAAATGACTAGGATTTTATTGTTAATAAATATATTTTGTGTCAACAAAATATATTTATTTATGTTTAAGTCATTTTTATGTTTTATATGTCATTTATTTAGTTTGTCTAAGTATAGGGGCTTAAGATGTCATTAGTGAATGTTTTCACTATAAATAGATTAGTGACATGTATTGCAAGGGAACTTGAATGAGCCATTGATTAAGGGACTTTCACATTTGTAATATCATTTTCAATCAATTCAGATCAAATAAGGGTTTATTGAATGTTCTTGAGGTGTTCATCTTGTTCATCTATATTTCATAGTGTTTGATCTATATTGTTCATAAATATCATTGATATTTGTGTTATCAGTGGGTTTTGTTTGTGTTTATCAATCAATTGCACTGCTATCTCGATCAAAAGGACCAACATCAATCAAAACAGAAAATCCACTACCTGAGGTTGTCAGTTTCTTGGATCAAGATTGATCTCTTGGCAATGCAAGAAACAAACAAATGTCTCTGTGTCAACAGCTGAAGCAGAATACATAGTTGCTTCTGCATGCTGTTCTCAAGTGCTTTGGATTCAAAACCAAATGCTTGACTATGGCTTTAATTTTCTTCAAACACCCATACACATTGATAATTCTGCTGCCATGTTTATCACTGACAATCCTGTTCAACATTCAAAAACAAAACACATAGAGATCAGATATCACTTTCTAAGAAATTGCTTAGAAAAGGGTCTGATCAAGTTGATCAAAGTACATACAGACAATCAATTGGCTGACCTATTTACTAAACCATTTGATTTAACAAGATTTGAATTTTTGTTTTAGTCACTTGGAATGATCAACTTTGAATCAAACAAGTAATGTTTTTCAAAACATTAAAATCAATCAAGCTTGATTTTGTCAAAGTCCAAGTTTAACATCAAACATGTATCTTTTAAAATCAAGATATCAAACAAACGCATCATTTTTTAAATATATTGAATCACACATACCATTCATGAGAAATGATAGTACACTAGCATATTCTTCACTTGAGTTATTTTCTACTAATAAAGACTGACTGTACTTTGTTTGATATGTGGATAGGCTCAGCATGGGACACCTAACATCACATACAACAGTGAAGAACTAAATTCTCATGATTGTGTGGTCAAATAACACATCTTGGTTTATGGTGAGTATTAATCTATCCAATATAGGTTGCTTGTAAAGTAACTACAATACACCAAGTGAAACAGTTTATAAATTGCTCAATCATACAAGTGTCTGCTTTATTATGATTTTCATAGACCTGGAGTACACCAAGGCATTCTTTGTTGTGCTAAGCATTGACCTGAATCATGATCCAAAAAGATTCCCAAACAAGAACACATCCATCATGGATGAACAATTAATAAAGTCTTTAAGACTACATTCCTTGTGAATGAATCAAAAGAATCCCAAAGAGGATCAACTTCCAAAGTGAAGTGAAAAAGAATCCTAATAAGGATCAAATATCATGGATCAAATTGAGCATTTATACTCCTAAATAGCTAGGTCTTAAGTATTGAAAGTGCTTTCTAGCATATCTTGAGGAGGGTTGTACCAAAATACAATCAAATGTGGGGTACATACAACTCATATCAATCAACTCAAAACATGATAATCACTCGCTATTTCAATCAATCATTAATACCATGCATGAGTTTAAGTGGATCCAATATCTGCAATCAACATTGTATTAGTCTATGTCTATTCTCAAAAACATTCAAACCACTCAGTGAGAATTTTAGACTAATATGATCTCATGGTATGTGACACTGATTCATGATTCAACCAAGCAACACATTCATTTGTTAGTAAGATTCAATGTGATCTTACTAAGTGTTTAACAATCAAGCAATACATTTGGACTTTGATAATTTTCACTCAAACACATAAATTTTTGTCATTTTTATAAAAGATTTTTATAACTATGCAAAAATTTAGGGGGACAAATTGAACATGGAAATATCAAAGACAACATAATTGTGCATGATTCATACATTTCAAAATTTGAAATTTTCAAAATTTTATGTATTAAACAAAGTCATGTCAAGCCAGCACCAACAAACAACAGGTTGACACACATACATTTTTTAATATTACACAATATTGCTTATGAGTGATATCTTAACATCAATATATTGAATATGTTAAAATTTCAATATTTTAACATACATTTTAAATCAAAGATTTAAACAAACATTTTGATTTAAACAAGTTTTATCAAACAAAATTTTCTTTCGGAAGTAAATTTATCAAACATATGCTTCAGAAGAAAGCATTTCAAAACAAACAAAAAAAATCTAAAATTTTTTAATTTTTGACAACTGTTGTCACAGCGGCCACACAAACATACATCCGCTATAGCTACAGTAACCATCATAACAAGAAAAATACACCAAGTGTATATAGCGGACAAAACAAACAAACATCCACTATGCACTTGTGAACATACAAGTGTTCACAACTCATGATGTTGACAAAACATCCGTTGTGAATACAGTGCCATTCCATAGCGCATGACTAACATAAGTCATCCATTGTAGAAACAATACAAGTGTATACAGCTTATGCACACAGGTAATCATACGCTGTAAACATTCACACATTACATTTCATGTGTCCACAGCGCATGAACAAATGTTCATCTGCTGTGAACAAACAAACAAATATTTCAAGGGTCCACAGCGCATGAACAAATGTTCATCCACTGTGAACAAACAAACAAATGTTTCAAGGATCCACAGCGTATGAACAATTGTTCATCCACTGTGAACAAACAATTTTTTTTTAAAAAAGGGCAAGCAGCGCATGAACAATTGTTCATCCGCTATGAAAACAGCGATCATACATAGTGTATGACTGATTAGTCATCAGTTGTGTGTACAACGCATGAAAAATTGTTCATCCGTTGTGAACACAGTACAACATACTAGGGGTCCACAACATATAATGAAAAATTGTACAATGAAAAATTGTACAATGAACATGCTATTCACACAGCGCATGAGTAACTCACAGCGCACCACTTAAAATCAAATTTTTAAGTCACTGTTCATACAGCATACACACAATGTACCCATAGCGGATAAGTCTTTTGTCCGCTGTATATATAAACACAACACTTGTAAATTTTTCTTTTCATCACGAGAGAGAGAGAGAGAGAAATCCAAAAAAATTTAAACATTATACACTGTGTTTAAACCCTTAAACCCTTGAAACCCTGTTGGATTAAAGACCTAAAATCATTGTGATTTATAATCTGATTCACAATCAAATAGGTATAACAACAACATTCTTATCATCAATCATCATTAAAACATCATATTGAGCGATTCAAATTCATACACTGTTCGACGAAGTCGAACCGTGAACCAAAATCACACATGAATCTCTTGATGTTTATAAACAAAATCAAACAGTTCATCGGGTTCATGAATAGTCAGGGTGTTCATGCCAAAATCAAACAAAACCCTATGTTTGATCTTTGAAAATGTTCAAAAATAATTAAAACATGTTATAACTTAGCATACATTTTCATAATACAATAACAAACAAGTAAAGACAGTTAATTTGGCATGGCATTCATCACACAAACTTTAAATGCATATTCATTCATGTGCATTAAATGGTCATTTTGACTTTAGAAGGTCAAACTGATATTCATGAAAAAGCTGTAATGAAGTGAAATTGTTGTAAATATTGAACAAAACAACTTTTTGTGATAAAACAAACACATTAAAGAATCAAGTTGAATCAAAACAAATTGTGTCATACAAGTTTTTCATGACCAAAATAAAACAAACAGTTGACTTTGAATAAGTCAAACTATCTTATTTGGTAATACCATTCTAACATACATTTCAAACAAATCACAAGTGTTGACATACAACGTTTATCATTTTATAACAATCAAAATAAGTTAATGAACACTTGATCTACATTTCATCAATTCAAACATCATACATTCATCTAATACAAGTTACTAACATACTCTTCTTTATATTGCAGATATGGCAAACTTAGTGTTTGTCAGAGATCATAACATATGTGCATTTCTCAATGCTGATTCACCAAAGGCAGAGAACTATAAAGACATGATCCATGCTATCAGGCAAACAAGGCTGGTTCATGCAATTACTGCTAGACCAGACATTTATGAGGATCATATTGTCCATTTTTGGACTCATGCACACTTGGAACAAGTTAATGATCAACAAGTAGTGGTCTCCTTAGTTCATAATCATCAGATTACTGTCTCTGAAGAAGTAATCAGGAGAGTACTTCAGTTGGGTGAAGAAGATGGTCAAGGTCCAGTTGAGTTTGATGAAAACTATGTTTTACATGTTTTCAGACAGATTGGTTATACAGGAACCATTGACAAGAAACAGATCAAGAAGTCATATATGTGTGCCCAATTTATATTCCTCATGCATACATACCAAAAGACAATGACAAACAGAAAGATAGGCTGGACTGCCACTTCATTAAGAAGCTCTTCTACCATAGCAAGCATTATAGCCAGAAGACCATTCAACTTTGCTGCACAAGTATTGAATGGGATGGTATACAACTTAATAGAGGTCAGGAACAAATTTCAGATGTTTCCAAGATTCCTTCAAATGATCATTAATGATCTTTTACCAAACATCCCTAGAGAAGGAGCAATCTTCCATCCTGCTCATTTCAATGAACATGTGTTTAACAAGATCAAGTCAAGCCTGTATAATGGAGATGAGGTCCATGTTCCACTGCATATGATAGATTATGATCTCCCAGTGCCTGATGTATTCTTAAGAATACCTGACCAAGATGAACCACACATGCTCTTTCAACATGAAATACACCAAGCTCCAATCATACAGCCAACCCCAATCATTCTAGAACAACCAATCATTCATCCTGACCCAATCATTGAAGAAGAAATTCAACAACAAGAAAACATTCAGTTGGAAAACCAATTCCCTCATTCACCTCAAAGCCCAAACCTTTCTGATCAACAAACTTTATCATCTTTGTTAAGAGATATTGATACAGCCTTGGAAGAACAATCTAATGAACAAAAAGAAGAGAACACCTGTACACACCATAAGCCTAAACAGGAACAACCAACTACTACTGAAAATGTTGAAGAATCAAGCAGTGAGATTCCCATAGAGGAAGATATTGAATACTCAAAGGTCTTCTTATTCACCGAGTATAATAAACTCATTAAAAGATCAAACACAAGGGCCAAGAAGCTAAAAGACAAGCTTAAAGGAAAAGATAAAGAAATTGAGAAGCTTGAGTCTGATCAAAAAGCCCAAAAGTTGATTGTGCAGTTTCTAGAACCACAGCTTGATCAAACAAAAGATGAGCTGAAATCCAAAGATAAAGAGCTCAGTAGTGCAAAATTTGATATTGCCTACTTATCCAAACAAACAGAAGCAAGAAGTGATGAGATTGATGAGCTTAAACGAATAATTGAAGCTCAAAATAAGGAAATTCAAATGTTGAATAGAGAGCTTGAGCTTAAAGACACTCAACTGAATAAGGAAGAACATTCAAAAGGTCTAGAACAAGACCTGAGTGATGATCAAAAAGTGGATGAAGAAGAAGATGCAAGCCAACAAGAAACTCAACCAGAACCGGCACTGATTATCCCTGAAGAGTCTTACTCAATGGATCAGTTGTTCAGTGAAGTCAACCCATTTGAAAACATTCACTATTCCCCAATCTTGAAGCAACACTTTCACACCCCTGATCCACAAGCTCAAGAAACAAGCATTGTTCCTTATAACCCACTCACATACAAACAAAAGAAATTAATTAGGCAGTTTGCTGAGACTGCTACCATGCAAGTTGAACAATTAGATTTTCAAGCCTCATCTTCTAAACCCCAGATCAAAACATATGAAAGGAAAAGAAGTAGGATGTATTTGGGATCCTCATCCA
Source organism: Flaveria sonorensis (assembly GCA_025506505.1). Taxonomy (NCBI): domain Eukaryota; kingdom Viridiplantae; phylum Streptophyta; class Magnoliopsida; order Asterales; family Asteraceae; genus Flaveria; species Flaveria sonorensis. The sequence goes on along the minus strand of CM046431.1, from coordinate 13,602,725 downwards.
AGGGGAAGAAAGCCATTGAAGATGTTGATGAACCTGAATCCCCTCCTCTAAAGCTTTTAAAAGTCAAATCAGAACCAGTTGATGAAGCAACTCAACAATCAAGTCCTCTTGAAGAAGAAGAGATTGACCAAAGCACCGACAAGCAGAAAATCATCATATTGATTGATTCTGATGATGAAACAGAAGAAAAAAAAAAGCTGTGGATACCATTCAAAACATTCAAGAACTCTTCCCAGATGATCAAGAAACTTTGATGGGAATTATGTTGGTTTTAAGAGGGTTCCTTTATGATGCATTCATGCAACTTAACCTCTCAGAGGTTGAAGGCTTGCTCAAGGATTTTCAAGAGGTAATGAAAGATGAAGATGAGCAAACATACAGAAGATACAAAGAGATAAAGGATCAGCAAGAACTACAAAAGAATTTGCCTAAAGATCCTCAGATAGAGAAGATGACCTACTCCCAGGTTAAGAGCTGGTGAGTCATACAAGAATCCCATACAGGTCATATGCAGGAAGATCTCTGTCACAGATAAAAGACATGGCTAGAGAGATCTACAAAAACATGCTCTCAAATGCTCTAAAGCCATAGATTTTTAGACCACATCCTGCTTCTTCTCTATCTACTTACCACCAAGCACCACCAGAACTACACCCCATTGTAGAACCAAGAGAGTTTATGCCACACAGGCTATGACCTGAAGCCAATAAAGTTAGAGAAATGATCAGTGCGAAAACAAATTTTTTCAAGTTGTATGATAGAATATCTCTAACTGCTGGGGCTAATGAAATCAAGTTTGTGGCATGGAAATATGATGAAGTCTAGGATGTTGTACTTGTCAAGAGAGTTTCTGGACTAGTCCAGTACGTATCATACATCTCCCAGCTGGGATCCCTAAATTATGAAGACAGATTAGACCTTCTGCAACTCAGAATGGTCAATCACACCAACAACCCAGGGGGAGTAGACTTCTATCATATATTGAGATCATAAATGCATAAACATCATAATGAGCTGAGAACAAAAGCCAACAAAGAAGACAAATTGCACATTAAAAAGCTCAGAAGAGAGCAAAAAGCAGCAGGCAAAGGCAAGCAACCTCAAGCTGAACAGATAGAGCAAAATTGATAGTGAATTGCTTGAGAGAGTGGGATATCCACTAAGACCTTCAGATTTAAAGTTAATTATGAAAAAGATTGAAGGCAATCAGTACAACCATCCAATCACCAAATGGTATTATGATGAAAATTATTTTGAAGTGGTATTGGAAAGAAAGTTGGAAGGAAAAGAGGCTGAAGACATAAGATTATTTGATCCAGTAGAGATTAAATTGCTACACCCATCTTATGTATCATTTTTGAAAACAAAAACATTCCCAGCCATAGAAGATATTTTGTGCAAAGGAGACTGCTGCTACTTCATACACATGCTGAGAATTCTGGGGACAGTCTATGCGAAAGCAGCTCTCAAACAAAGATTAGAAACCAAGCAGCAACCCCTAACACACATAGAAGGAATCACTAGCATGAGAATCTCAGAAAACAATAATTTGGAGATATTAAAAGGTAAACAGGTTGTCAACACTCTGGTGAACAACATACATGTTCAAAGCCTTAATCAGTCAACATTGGAATAGCTGGTGCATCTTACCATTGAAAGAAAATATGATGACCAAAGAAGTGCAATAGACTACTTTGTTGAACACATAGTCAACTATAGAAATGCCTTGAAGATCATAGCCTTGACTGACCAAGTAAAAGAACCTAAAACAGATCAAGCCATAGAACAAGATATAAAAGACACTTTGAAGGCTACAGAAGATGTCTAGAAACAGGCAGAAGAAGCTGGTCCATCACATTCATAAAGGTTTATAACAAACAAATGAACAAAAACAAACAATCAATCATGACTAACTTAACAAACGAACAAACAAATATACATACAGACATGTGTTATTATACAAACACACATGTAATCACACAAACATACAGGTTATCATACAATCATTCTTGTAAAATATTCAAACAGTCAACCATGCATGATATACAATTCAAACATGCAAACAAATACAAGTGTAACATTCAAACAATTCAATCATTCATAACAAAACACACACTCACAATACTAACAAACAAAACAATAACAAGCAATCATGAAAGCATTAGCAACATCATCCTTAGGGGGAGTATTGTTGGACTCAACAAGTGCATAAATGGATTAATGCTTTAAAGGATGATGCTTGCCATAATCAAACATATATCAAACATCATGTGTTCTAACATCCAAACAATCATTTACTAACACATTAGCATCATTAACAATCATAACATTCACTGATATTTGTTTAAATTTATTTTTCAGAATTGTAGATAAAAGAAATTTTGACAAGTACCCGCAGCGGATGAAGTACTACAATACGGATGAACAAAGCTCCAATGCGAATGAAGAAGTGGATGAACATTCCATAGTGGATGTTCATACACAGCGGAATGACATTCCACAACGGATGTTCATCCACAGCGGATGAACATTTCATAGCTGACAACAACCAAAACATCCACAGTGGATGACCAATCATCACAGCGGATAGCTTGTAGACTTAGGATTATTTATGTAATTTTCGTTTGCATAAGGGTAGTTCAGTAATTTATATAGCTATGTGTATAGGCTATAAATAGCATTCTACCCTAATCCTTTGTAAGCTTTTGGAACAATCAATCAAACAAGCAGTTATTATTATTTTTGAGCATTCAATCACACACAATCACTCACACACACTGATTTCATAGCATCTATCATGCGTTTCCGCACCGTGGTTCATGTTTGTTGATTATTGAGAGATTTTGAATAGATCCTTGGGGGAATCAACCTGTTCATGTTGAATATTGTTCTAATATGTTCATGTTCAACATGTGCTTAAGTTGATTTCATCAGAACTAAATTCTGATGATTGTGTGGTAAGCAACATCCATCTTGGTTTATGATAAGTATTGGTCTATCCAATATGGATTGCTTGTAAAGTGACTACTATACACCAAGTGAAACAGTTTATAAATTGCTTAATCATACAAGTGTCTCCTTTTTTATGATTATCATAGACCTGGAGTAAACTAAGGTATTCTTTGTTGTGCTAAGCACAAACCTGAATGACCTACACCATGATCCAAAAAGATTCTTAATGAGGAACACATCCATCTTGGATGAACAATCAATAAAGTCTTATAGACTACATCAAAAGAATCCCAAAGAGGGTCACCTTCCAAAGTAAAGTGCAAAAGAATCCTAATATGGATCAAAAAATAAGAATCAAATTGAGCATTTATACTCCTAAGTAGCTAGGTCATAAGTATTGAAAGTGCTTTCTGACATATCTTGAAGAGGGTTGATCTTAACAAATAATCAGGTGTGGGGTACATAAAAATCATATTAATATACCCAAAACATGATAATCACTCACTGTTTTAATCAAACATTAATACCATGCATGAGTTTAAGTAGATCACAATATCTACAATAACCATTGTATTAGTCTATGTCTATTCTCAAAATCAACAAATCAACTCATTGAGGATTTAAGACTAGTTTGATCTCATGTCATGTGACAATGATTCATGTCCAAAAAATTTAAGTTTTAAATAAAGTCAAGTCAAGGCAGCACTCAAAAATAGTAGTTTGACACATATACATGCACAATATTGCTTGTGAGTGATATCTAATCATCCATATATTAATCATGTTAAAATTGTAATATTTTAACAAACATTCAAATTTTGAAACATTTCATAACAATTTTCAAGCAAAAACAGCAAACCATATATTTACAGCGTATGTATTAAGTTACATAGCTGATGAGAAAATTTTTCGAAAACAAACAAAAATTTTAAAATTTTGTCAACTGTAGACACATCGAACACACAAACATACATCCGCTCTAGCTACAGTTAACCATTTATCATGCAAAATACACTAAGTGTATATAGCGGACTAACAAACATGCATCCGCTATGCATCAATGAACATACAAGTGTTCACAACGCATGATGTCAGTTAAGCATCCGCTGTGAATGCGATGGTGTTCCACAGCGCATGACTAACTTTAGTTATCCACTGTAGAAACAGTGTAAGTGTACATAGCGTATGTACATAGGTAAGCCTATGATGTACACTATTACACAAGTGTTTACAGAGCATGACAATAAGTCATCCGGTGTGAATATCCCATGAACAATCAAAGTGTACACAGTGCATGACCAATTTGTCATCCGCTGTGAACAAACAAACAATCAATCAAGTATGCACAATGCATGAACAAATGTTCATCCGCTTTGTGCACAGTGTACAACTCACAGCATATGATGTTTAGTATTCAGTTGTAATTTTCATTTTACACAAGTGTACACAGCGCATGACCAAATGGTCATCCGCTGTGAGCACCGAAAATCATTCAAGGGTCCACAGCTTACAACTTAAAATTGTACAGCGGACACATTATTCAAACAACACATGTTTTAATCACAGCGCATGAATTAAAATTAATTTTTAAGTTTAAACTGTTTACACAGCGTACATTCACACTATATACACAACGCACATTCATTTTGTCTATTGTATATGTAGATCAACACTTGTCATTTTCATATTTATCACAAGTGTGCGAGGCAAAATTAAATTTTCTAAACGTTACTATAGTACGAACATCCATTAATCATCCCAAAACTGATATTTGTTTGATTCATCACTGACATTCGATCAAATAGGTATAACAACATGTTTCTAATCATCAAACAATCATCAAAACACATGGTTTTTCGATTTTGATTCAAACATTGTTAAGCCCTAAGTCGAACTATGAACCGAGACATAAACTGAAATCATTTGATGATATAAATGAAATCAAACATTGAATATATGTTAGATGATGATATTCACATATATTAGGACTATTAGGTTGAAGAATTTTGATTTGGTATTCATCGGTCAATGAACAGTCAACATGTTCATGTTGAAACTTTTCAAAATTAACTGATGGATCTTTGAAAATGTTGAAAATGTTTTAAAATGTGATATAACTTATTAAACATGTTCAAAATTCATTACAAACATTAGAAAATAGTTAATTTGGCATGGCATTAAACATAACAACATTCAATGCATACATATTCAATGTGCATTAAATGAACTGCTTTGACTTTAAAAGTCAACTGTATTTCATTGAACAAGTTGTTTTGAGATGAAATCATTGTATGATTTGAACAAATTAACTCCTTGTAATATAGCAAACATGATTAAAATGAATTTTGATCTAAACAACAACATATCAGTGAGACATGCAAGTGCAAAATATACACGAGTTGACTTTTACTCAAAGTCAAACTATTAATAGACTTCATATATCAACAAACAAACATTTTGACACAAAAAATGTGTTCAACGTACATGATTTATCATCTCATATCATACACAATGACCATTGAACACACAATCAAAATTTCATCAGATTAACATCATTCATCACTTATTCAAGTACTAACATACACTTTTTAGTATTTGCAGATATGGCAAACCTTGTTTTTTTCAGGGATCATAACTTATGTTCCTATCTTAATCCAGACTCTCTAAAGGCAAAGAATTACAGAGATATAATATAAGCCATCAGACAAACCAGGCTTGTACATGTAATGACAGCAAGGCTTGAGATATTTAAAGACCATATTGTCCAGCTCTGGACCAATGCTCATCTGGAGCAAGTGGAAGATCAACAAGTTGTGAGTCCTCTATACATGATCATCAAATCACTATCGTAGAAGAAGTGATCAAAAGAGTACTAAAACTGGGAAATGAATATGCACAAGGCCTAGTATCATTGCAAGTATCATTGCAAGAAGACCTTTTAACTTTGCTTCTCAAATGGTTAATGGGATGATCTCTAATCTTACTGAAGTGAGGAACAAGTTTCAGATGTATCCTAGATTTCTTAAGATGATCATTGATGATCTTCTACAAAACATTCTAAGGGAAGGAGCTATCTTTGAGCCTGTTCACTTCAATGAACATGTGTTCAACAGGATCAAGTCAAGCTTATACCATGGTGAGGAAGTTGTTGTGCCACCTCATATGATCAACCATGATATCCCTATTCCACAAGTATTTATGAGGATTCCAGGCCAAGGAGAGCCCCATATGGTATTTCAGAGCATCATTCATCAAGAACCAATCATCCAACCAGCTCTAGTGATCCAAGAACAAGTACTAATCATACAATAGCAAGAACAAGCTCAAGAAGAAGCATAAGAGCAAGAACAGTTCCATTATGAGCAAAACATTCCATCTCCACTACACAGCCCAATCCTTTCTGATCAATAGACATTATCATCTCTGTTAAGATATATAGATGCATCATTAGCTGAACAAACAAATCATCAAGAGGAAGTGGGAACATCATCTTTACTGGAGTCAGAACAAGAAGATCAGAGCATTCATATTTAGCAAACAGAAACTGAAGAACAAGCAAGTGAAATACCTACTAAGGAAGAGATTGAGTATTCCAAAATATTTCTATTCACTAAGTACAACAAATTGATTGAAAAATCAAACAATAGAGCTAAGAAGTTGAAGGAAAAGCTCAAGAACAAAGATGATAAGATAGTGAAGCTCACTGCAAATCAAAAGGCACAAAAGTTGAGTGTTCATTTTTTGGAACAACAAATTGAACAATCAAAGGCTGAATTGAAAGTTAAAGACTAAGATCTAAGTAGTGCAAGGCTGGTATTGCCTACTTCACTGATCAGACAGATGCCAAAGACAATGAGATTGATAAGATAATCTTTGATCAAAATGAAGAAATTAAGAGATTAAATAGATAATTAGAGCATGTAGACAAACATCTGAATGAGGAAGAACATTCAAAAGATCAAGAACAAATGTTGAGTGGAAAATTCTTTGATCAAGCAATGTCTCCAATTGAAGAAACAAGCACAAGGGAATCTGAGCAAGCAATCATCATTCCTGAGGAAACATACTCAATGGATCAGTTATTTGGTGCATTTTAAGACAACACTTCCATACATCATACACCCAACAAGCTCAATCAAGCATTATTCCTATAAACCCTTTGTTTGAGAAGCAAAAGGAACTAATCAGACAGTTTACTGAATCATTTAAAGTGCAAACTGAACCATCCAAACACCAAGTATCATCATCATCTCAACCTACTTTGAAAACCTTTAAAAGAAAGAGGAAGAGATTGTATCTTGCTTCACTTAGGAAAGGAAAGCAAAAGGTGCAAGAATAAGAAGAGCCCGAGTCTCCACCTCTAAAGCTTTTGAAAGAGAAAGCAGAGCCAGTTGATGAAGATGAGTCCAAAAAGAAAGAACCAGAGGCTTCTAATTTAGAAGAAAGGGAGATTGATCAATCACATGATCAACAGCAAGGGCCAATCATCATCCTCGCTAGTTTTGATGAAGAAAAAGATAAAGATGGAGAGAAGATTGAAAACATACAAGAGTTATTCCCAGATGATCCAGAGACACTTATGGTCATAGAACTTGCATCCAGGGGTTTCCTTTATGATTCATTTATGCATCTTAACGTATCTGAGGTTAAAGATCTGCTTAAAGGTTTGCAAGAAGTTATGAAGAACGAAAGTAAGAAAACATACAAGAGATACAAGGAAATCAATGATTAGCCAGAATTCCAGAAGAAACTACCAAAGGATCCTTAAATTGGTAAAATGACATACTCCTAGGTCAAAAGCTAGTTAAGTCATATGAGGATGCCATACAGATCTTATGCTGGTAAATCATTATCTCAAATGAAAGAGCTTGCTAGGGGTATATACAAGAACATGCTCACCTGTGTATTAAAGCCCCAAATCATCAAACCTCATCCAGCAGCTTCATTCTCAACCTATCATCAAGCTCTTTCAGAGCTTCATCCAATGGAAGAGCCTAGGAAATTTATGCCTCATAGGCTATGGCCAAAAGGAAATGAAGTCAAGGAGATGATAAATGCAAACACAAACTTTGTGATGCTTTATGATAGGATAAGACTTACAGCATCAGTTGATGAGAGAAAGAATATAGCATGGAAGTATGATGAAGTCTAGGATGCTATGCTGATCAAGAGAGTATCTAGAATTATCCAATTCTTATCATACATATCTCAACTGGAATCATTGAATTATGAAGATTGATTAGACCTAATGCAGTTGAGAATGGTGAACCATACCAACAATCCTAGAGGTGCTGATTTCTTTCATATCATGAGAGCATACATGAATAGGCAGCATAATGAGATGAAACTGAAAACAAACTGAAAAAAGAAACTTCACATAGCCAAGCTTAGAAGAGAACAACAATCGGCTGGTAAACAGAAACAACAGAGTGAAGAACAGACAGAACATCTAGACAGTGAACTTCTAGAAAGAGTTGGATATCCTCTGAGACCATCAAATTTAGAGCTAATCATGAAGAAGATTGATGGTAATCAGTACAACCATCTAATCACTAGATGGTTTTATGATGAAACCACTTTGAAATGGTGTTGGAGAGAAAGTTGGAAGGTAAAGAAGCAAAACACATAAGATTGTTTGACCCTATTGAGATCAAACTTATACATCCATCTTATGTGTCATTCCTGAAGACAAAGTTATTCCCTGCAATTGATGATGTGATGTGCAAGGGTGACTAATGTTACTTCATACACATGCTGAGGATTCTAGGCACAGTGTATGTCAATGTTGTATTAAAGCAAAGATTAGAGACAAAGCAACAGTCATTGACACACACTGAAGGTATCACAAGCCTAAGAATCTCAGAGAACAACAATTTGGAAGTAGTTAAGGGTGATCATGTTGTAACCACTCTGGTTAGCAACATTGAAATCCAAAGTCTAGATCAAACCACCCTGGAGCAGATGGTGCAATTTCTAATCAATTTCAAGTATGATGATAGGAAGAGTGTTGTTCAATATTTAACTAAACACATTGTGAACTACCTAAATGCATTGAAGATTACAACTTTACCTGATCAAGTCAAGGAAGCTTAGAAAGACCAAATCATAGAGAAAGATGTTGAAGAGTCTCTCAAAGCTACATCATACAAATAGTAATTTGATTACAGATGTGTAATCAATTAATCATATGATCAAACAATCATACATAATCAGTTAATCAAGAAATCAAGCAATCATACATAATCAGTTAAACATGCAATCATACAATCATACAAATTATCAACCAATCATTCATTACAAGTGAAAACATGCAATCATTCAATCAAACATAAACAAACAAATTATCACTAACAAACAAAACCATAACAAGCAAACATCAAAGATTGGCAGCATCATCCGTATGGGGAGTATTGTTGGACTCAACAAGTGTATTAAAGGATAATGCTAGCCATAATCAATCAAAATGTGTTCTAACATTCAAACAATTATTTACTAACATACAAACAATATTAACATATATATCAAACACTAATTATTATTTAAAATTTTTTATTAGATTTTGTAGATAAAAGAAACTTTGCTAAGTGTCCACAGCGGATGAAGTAATGTCCACAATGGATGTAATAGAAGTCACAGCGGATGAAGAGTGAAGTCCAAGTGCTGACAGCGGATGAACAAATATACAACAGATGACAAATCCCACCGCTAATGAACAATCCACAGCGGATGTGCATCCATAGCGGATGAACATTCCACAGTGGACAACAACACAAGTGTTCACAGCAGACAGCATACATTCATAACGGACAAGTAATTCAACATCCATAGTAGACAGCTTAATATCCATAGTGGAGAAGACATCATCCATAGCGGATAGCTTATAGACATAGGATTATTGTGTATTTTGTTTTTACATAAGGGTATTTTTGTAAATGTACATAGTATGTACATAGGCTATAAATAGTCATATACCCTTATCCTTTATAAGCTTTTGAACAATCAATCAAACAAGCAGTTATTATCTTTTATAGCCTTCAAGCATATAAACACATACAATCTAACACACACATAGATTTCATATCATTAATCAAGGATTTTCGCACTATGATTATTGAGTATTGATTTAATAACAACCTGTTATTATTATTGAGAGATTGAAAACGATCCTTAGGGGAATTCATTCATTTTGTTCTTGTTCAAGTTCAAAACCTGAATTCCATCAATCAAGTCAATGGCATCAGCGACACCTAAACAAAGCTCAAAGATGAAGGTTTCTCTTTCTTCTTCTGAGCAGACCCATGCTAAATTTGTTAGCCCTCAATTAGACTCCCAACATTCTATTGAGCTAACCAAAAGGGATACCCACATTGCTAACATAACTTCTGAGGAGGAAGTCTCACTAGGAACTAGTTCACATCCCGAGCCATTAGACTTAGTTCCTCAATCTCCCATACACATGTCTACTACCCTGGATGAAGATATCCCTACTGGACTTCAGCATGATCCATTGTCTCTCCCTTCCCACAAACTACTGACAGTGGAGACTAATGTGTCTGTAGAAGCATCTGACCTGCATCCTTTATTTTAAGAGATTGATCCTAAGGAAGAAAGGATCAATATGAAAGCGGTTGTCTCTACTGTTGATCCATCAATTGATCAACAGGACAAAGATAACATTCTTAAGACCTCAACCATGGCAACTCACCATGAGAATATCTCTTTGGAGTCATTTCTCAAGGAGAGGAATCCAGGGCATCAAGAAACCACATTTGGTGGTGAGGGCGCAGAGTTTTAGCCTAGGACATCATCTCCTGAAGATTCCACACCTGTGGATGAGGGAAGTATGCAACAAATTCAAGAATTAATAGCCCATAACCTTGAGCTTGCTCAAAAACTCAATGCCTTACAAGCTGAAAATGAAAGGCTTCAACTTATGCTAGACAAGCCATAGTTCTCGAATTTGAGAACTGTCTGCTGAAATCTTTGACAAATAGAGTCACTAAGGTGGAAACTCATCTCAAGACTCTTTAAAAACAAGATGCAAGAGTGTCTACTCTAGAACAACTTACAACTCTTTAGCAATCTATAGCAAGGACAATGGATCTTGACAACAAAGTTGAACAACTTTAAGAGACCATTGACTTTCAACAATCTATTATCCTCAGTCTTCAACTCTCAGCACCACAAGAACCTTTGGATGTTCCTTCCTCTACCCACATAGTGTCATTTGGAATATCAGATGATGCTACCAAAAAGAGGGAAGATGATCCCAAAGAAGTTGAAGATATTCTTTAGGGATTAGCTGACCAAGTTATAGAAGCTACACAGCCAATCTCTTTCTCTTCCAAATGGACTGAATAATATGAACCTCTATCTGAAGTTAAAGTCAAACTAAATGAGCTTCTAGATAGGTATGGCTATGAAATCTTAGAACAGAACGAGATGGAGGCTAAGAGGGTGATCAAGAGGATGAACCAAAAGGTTCAACTTGGGAAGAGGAGAATGGTAATGATGAAACGATCCAGCACTTCTTCCTTGCTCCCTCTCAAAAGAAAAAGATCTGATAAGGAATCATCAAAGAGCAAGCTTGTGATTAGACTTGAAGCCTCTCCCAAGACATCTGTTAAAGAAGAAGAACCACTACTAAAAGTGCTTTTGTAAGCAGTAGAAGAGCTGAACAAATCAGTTGCTGATGTAACTACCAAAAGTACCAGACAAGAAGATTCTTTAGCATATTAATCCTCACATAAAATGGTGGTTTACACAAGAGGCACCCAGACCATGGAAGATGATATGGAAAGGCATGGGTGACTCTTGAAGCAGAACTAGATCAACATCATAAACAACAAAAGGACACACCTAAGTCTAAACTCAGAAAATCAGCTAAGGTGATATTTGGTCAACTAGATGTTTAAACTAAAACCGCAAAATGTTGGTTTACACAAGAGGCACTCTGAGGTAAATGTGGAAACAAATGGCCCAGAAGTCACTAAGGATGTTGAAAGAGCTTTGACCACTTTCGATGATCCCAAGTCAGCTTGTGAGACATCAGGTGTAACTACTAGACCATCAGTAGTCAGACCTACTTCAATCTCTACCCCTGACAAAGGTAAGAGACCTACGACCGTTGAAGAAGAAGTTAAGATTGAGTCACCGAAAATGAAGGGTAGATTTCTAATGAATAAGAAGGTGGAGCTATTCCCATGCTAGGTTGAAGAAGAAATTGTGGAACTCAAGGTAGGCAGAGCTTAAGAATATTTGATTAAGAAGAACATCGTTTCCTTAATCAAAAGTGCAAAGGAATCAAGAGCTGCAAGAACTGCAATGAAAGAATTCAACCTTGAGGGTGAATCTAGTGGAACAACATCAAAAGCTCCTGTAGGACTATTTAAAGATGATACTTACCAAAACCTAAGTGCCGAATCTCATGATGATTACCAAAACTGACACGGTAAAGCTACGCTGAAAATATGATCAAAACAAAGAAAATTGACCAAAGTCAAACTTGGTCAAGCGTGGTCAAAGTCAGCAGTCAACATCAGCGGATGTCCCGAGTGACGTCAGCACCCGGCAGTCACGCATCAGCAATAGAGAATTTATCAGACATTGAAGAATATTTGTGTAATCATTAGGGCTTAAATGTAATTTTGTTCATTTATGTAAAGAGTATAAATAGACTAAGTGTAGTCATTTTTATACTCTAACCATTAGAACCATTACCAAGCATTCTCTAAGCAAGCATACAGATTTAGTCTAGTAAGAGAAACATAAGGTTGAGTGTGTGTGAGAGATAATGTTCTTGCAAACTCCCTTGTAATCTCCTAGCAATCATACATATGAATGAATGAAATATTTATGAATATGTGTTCTTGATTGTTCATCATTCTTTCATCATCATACATTACATCTTGTATCAGATCTTCACTTGAAATCATCAACTGGTCTGTGAGATTCCGCATCATAGATCTGATAAACAGCAATAATACAATTGCAATATTCGATCCATCCAGCAGAATCGATGGTTTCCACAATTGGTATCAGAGCTAAAAGAATCCCAATGAGGATTAACTTCCAAAGTGAAGTATAAAAGAATCTCAATGCGGATCAAATCTAAAAGAATCCCAAAGTGGATCATATCATGAGAATTTATACTCTAAGTAGCTTGGTTCAAGTTGTAATAAAGTGTCATCTTGCATTTCATGAGGAGGGTTATTCTTCCATACTTCTGAGTGTGGGGTATTCAATTAGCATATCTAATTAAACCTAAACATGATAAATATCACAAAGTGTTAAAAATAGATCCTTGCATGAGTTTAAATGGACAAACATACTTATAATCAACTTTGTTCTTTGTCAATGTCTATTCAAACTTTAAACATTCTTAGATGTAGAGGATTTTATATTAGTATGATCTCATTGCAATTGATGGATTCATGCTTGTAAATACCATAATTTTGAAAAATCTAAAATTCAAAAAGATTTGTCATTTTTAGTATTTTCTTAGTTTTGGTAGATTTACATGTGTTATTGATTTAGGAGTGAAACTTCCATGCAATACCTCTATCGAGAGGATTTAGACTTTCGCAGGTGATGAATTGCACAACATGCCTGAGTTTCTCATTCAGTTCAAGATGTCAAGTGAATACTCCTGCTTCCTTCAAAGATCTCCTGCCAGTTGCTGAGAACTAAGAATCCTCCTCTTGGTGTCTTATACACAAAAGTTCCTCACCCTCCAAAGCTTTTATTGAGGGAGAGTATATGTCAAGTCTGAAGAATTTCAGATGCTTCTCCTTCACTTCTGAAGTTGAGATAAAGCCGCTGATATTGCTATCTAAGCAATCCATAGTGTATGCAAATGGGTGTATTTTCAAGTCTTCAAAATGAGACTAGAAGATCAAGCTGATGAAACATCCATCAAGTGCCAAAACAAAGTCTGTATGTGCCGAACAAAGTCTATTTCTCAGTGCCTTTTTCTGAAGCTTCCAAGAAGATGCTACCAAAAAGACGGAGAAGACTGCACTCTAAGACTGCACATCAATCAACATCCAAGGTTTTTGATAATCATGAGGCTTTGGCAGCATCATCTTAGGGAGAGTATTGTTGGACTATTTGAAGATGATACTTACCAAAACCTAAGTGCTGAATCTCATGATGATTACCAAAACTAACACGGTAAAGCTACGCTGAAAATATGATCAAAACAAAGAAAATTGACCAAAGTCAAACTTGGTCAAGCGTGGTCAAAGTCAGCAGTCAACATCAGCGGACGTCCCGAGTGACGTCAGCACCCGGCAGTCATGCATCAGCAATAGAGAATTTATCAGACATTGAAGAATATTTGTGTAATCATTAGGGCTTAAATGTAATTTTGTTCATTTATGTAAAGAGTATAAATAGACTAAGTGTAGTCATTTTTATACTCTAACCATTAGAACCATTACCAAGCATTCTCTAAGCAAGCATACAGATTTAGTCTAGTAAGAGAAACATAAGGTTGAGTTTGTGTGAGAGAGAATGTTCTTGCAAACTCCCTTGTAATCTCCTAGCAATCATACATATGAATGAATGAAATATTTATGAATATATGTTCTTGATTGTTCATCATTCTTTCATCATCATACATTACATCTTGCATCAGATCTTCACTTGAAATCATCAATGGGTCTGTGAGATTCCGCATCACAGATCTGATAAACGGTAACAATACGATTGCAATATTCGATCCATCCAGCAGAATCGATGGTTTCCACAGCTCCACCTAAACCAAAGGCCAAAGCTGGAAAAAGGATGCCATCTAAGTTATCTAGGCCAACTACAAAAGCACTCCAAGGACAACCACTTAGCAAACTCTGATAATCATAAATGTCAAATCCAAACCTATGGCCTCCACTTAAAAGAGAGAAAAGAAGGATCAAGAAAAATGTCTCCCGGCAACTCAACTTGAGTTGAAAGGATTCAATTTTGATGAGCTCAAGGTATGGAGCATTACTAGGATTAAATCTAAACTAATAGGTGAAACTCATGCTGAGATGGAGAGATTAGCTAAGTAGGCTAGAAGAAAAAGGGCTGAGTCAGAGAGAAAGCAATCAGAAAAAGTTCAGCAAGAGTTCAGGCATAAACAACAAATGAAGTAGTTCCTCAAGTACTATGGTTTCTCTGGTAGATAGGTAGGACCAATGAGTATGTCAACTTTTAATCTGCATATCAAAGGATTCAGAAAAAAAAGTTGCAGCCAGAGAGCTCCCAAAGTTTGAAGAAGCCAGGGAGTAATGGGAAAGACAACAAGCCAAAACAAATAAAATCACTCAAAGGTCTACCCATCTGCCAACTAAGCCTCAGCATCCCTTGACTCTAAATCAATAACTTCTGATGACTATTAGCCCATCTCCTCGATCCTTGCAAAGAAGAAGATAGCACCTAAAAGAATTGTAAAGGCAAGGATTGTTGACCCAAAAGTAGAGGAGAAGATAATTAATGGAACCAATGTCTTGGCTACTGGGTACCTCCCTCGGATGAAGAAATTTGTTGTTAAGAGAGAAAATGGAGAGATCAAATACTATGATCATGAAAATGAGGTACTTGATCTACGCCTTGACATTCTAGAGCAAATAGCTAAGTACTTTAGAATCTTTGGATGTAAGAATGGTAAATCCAAAGTACTACTTGAAAAAGTACAAACCTTAGTCAAAGCTGATGCTGGTGAAAAGATCCTAAAAAACTCTACTATCAGCTTATGATCTAATAATAGAATGGGAATATGATCAGAAAAAGAATACCTACATCATACAGATTAGCAGCTGGGAGACTAGCTTACTCAAGAAACCAACTAGTATGCTTCAACTGGTTTGAGATAGCTAACTTAACCAGACTAAGACTAAGGAATCCATGTAATGATTCTAAGGCAAGGGAGGTAGAGAAGGTACTGGCTTTAGATCAAAGAAAGAAGACACAAGAGTCTGAAACTACTGAAACTACACCATCTGTCGAACCTGCTCCCAGCAGTCAACCACAATCAACTCCTACTACTTCTCAACATGTTCAAATGTCTGAGCATGGTTCTCCATCAGTCAAACAAGCTCCTGAAATAGCTGAACCCCTTTTCCAAAGCCAATCTAATGATTCAACAGATAAAGTGATGATCACAAGTGTTACTGAAAGAATCATATATGGCTTAAATCATCCAGACCAAGAAGAAGAACTCTCAAAATCTGAGGATGTAAGGTCCTGATTCCAGGAAGCCTCATAGTTGATCATTCATAGCATATCAAAGATTTAAAGCATTTATTTAAGTAAACATTGCAGCTGAAATTACTTTGATTCAAACTAGTCATGACATAATTCAAAGAAAGCATTAATATTGTCTTAAATACATCAAAGAGGTCTTAAAAGAGTGTTTAATAATCTTCTAAATTTAGGATGACAGTCTTTAGTTCCCAAGAAGCTTTGGATCCTTGCCACCATCCTTCTAAGCCTAACATCTCACATGTCAAACTAATATGCATACAAAAGTCAACTTCACTGAGTGAGTTCTAGGTTTTACTTTATCAAATAATCTTTTAGTGAGATATGTTAACTTTAACTTTCTAAAGTAGTCATCACAAGAATAAACATTTACTATACACAGACTGTCACTTTATCAATACTTTATCATTAAGACTTTCGCTTATTTATTATTACTCTTCTTCATCCATCAATTCCTAGTTACTATGTCTCGGGATATGCCTAAGGGCCAGACCCCCGCTTGTGATGAACACAAGACTTTACTTTAGTCATGCTTGTGTTGAACATAAGACTTTACTTTATCCATGAGAGCACAACAAATACAACTCTCCTTTATCCTTTGCTTGCAAGACTTTACTTTGTAATGGTTCATTGTTACAAGCTCAGTAACAAAAGAATACAATTAGTATAACCGACCCTCCGCGGGACAGCGGGGGTTCGAGGGCTGTAGTCCCTAATAGCGGGGTTCTAGGGGCAGCAGCCCCTAGTGGAGTCTAAGGGGCAGCGCCCCTGGCTAGGGTCGGGCTGTAAATAAGGGGGATATTTAGTATGCATATCGCCCCAAAACATTGAAAACGTGTAAATAAGGGGGATCTAGAACTCATTTGGTCACTAAGCAACTTCACGTCTAAGTTTTCTAAGCTAGGATTGTGGCACACGGTTTGCATATAAGTTAACGCACAAATAGGTCATTTTCTACACAGTTTCGGTAGCAGTTTCGGACGTAGTTTCGCATGGCAGTTTCGCTGCCAAAATAGCCTAACTTTGGTTGGAATTTCCTAGATTTGCTAAATCTACTGGTCTGCCTATGCACTTGGAAATTACCAATGAAACTATATGCAGGACCGTTAAAAAAGGACTTTGCACTTAGTAAACACACTTAGGAGGATCTTTAGGATCACTTAACAATTCAAATGGGGAACTTAGAACTTTAACCAGATGATACAATACATAACACAAGTAAAGTAAGAGCAAGAACACAAGAGATAATTTTCAAAGAAATAGTATATTGCTTCTTAGGTTCTATTACAGGTGTTTGTACTGATATATGAAATACAAGAACCTTTGACTCTTTATACTAAACCTACAACCGTCAATATGCAAAAAGACAGTTGGATGTGACTAATCTAGATAACAAGATCAGCCTAAAGTCAAAAAGCAGATTGCCTTTTGACTAGTGACTATGACAAGTCATAGCACACTAACTTTCCTATTACAAAAAGCCAAACAAGAAACAAATACAGAAACTTGCAGACAAAGACTTTATCTACTTTATCATAAAGCATGGAAGTTTCACCAACTTATGATAGTTGGTGAACCACCAGAGCATGCAGCGGACAGGAGGTTGCTTTATGATAAAGTTGACTAGAAAAAGTGTCTTTTCTCTCTCTTCTAAAGTAATCAGTCTTATCTTTATTCAGCTTCGGAAGACTTTGTCTTGAGAGCTTTGGAAGACTTCATCTTTAACCTTCGGAAGAGTTGAGTCTTTGGCTTCGGAAGACTTGACACTTAGTGTAAAGTTTCCTTAGTAGTTTCTTCTGAACATTGGCTTCGGAAGATTTTACACTTAGCATTTTACTTGAGTGTGTAAAACTTCCAAAGCTAGTTCTTCTTTGTTCCTTAGTGCATGTTGGAAGGCATGGTTGTTTTGGTATCCTTTGGTTGCATCAGCCTCATAACCTCAAAGGTTCCTACAAACTCCCCCTAGGCTGATGCTACCAAAACAGAGAGGTTTTCAGACTGTGATAGTCCACATGAGAATCTTCAGAATTCCTTTCTTCATAAGCAAATCAGGATTCTTTAGACCCATGAAGTACCTTCTCATGTCATAAAGATCATGCAGAGGGAGTTCAAGCATGTCACTAGTGAAGTAGACATGTTGTTCTCCCTGATCTCTAGTGACATACCATCTATCAGGATCTTCAGCAAATGTCCATGATAGAATTGGTCTTCCAATAGAGAGAGGATCTACTATGATAGGAGTTGGTTGAGAGCCCTCTTCATGCACTTCCTCAGGATGTTCTGACTCATCCTGAGTTCGGGAGGTGGATGCCTTTCTTTTTTTCTTCTTTTTAGAGGATCTTCTTTTGGCCATCCTCTTTTTCCTCCCAGATGATTTTAACTGAGAGGGTTGGTCTTCAGTACCAGGTTCTTCAGTGGATTCCCTCTCAGTTGGGATCTCCTCTCTCCCAGGTTTAGAAGGAGAGGGAGGAGAACCCTGCTGTGGATCAGAAGATGAAGTTGGCTGTTGTGTAGCTTCAGGTGCAGGTTGTGTTGTCTTTGTAGGTTCAACCTTTATCTCAACTTCAGGTTGAGCTTGTTCTGATGGTGAGTGGAGATCCACAAGCTCTCCCCTTTTAATCTTCTGCTTGATCGCCCTTATGTGCTCATCCATTGCGGACAGAGACATGGGACCAAGCCTCCTTTTGGAGAACCCATACAGCTTTAAGAAGATCATTATCTTCTGCCTATCTACAGACTTTTTCTGACTTTTCTTGATGATGGCTCTTGACTTGGCAGCTTCTTCCCTTTCCCTTTTTCTAGCAGCTTGCCTATTTCTTTTGGCTTGCTCTTCCAGCTGCTTGTTGTATTCAAACAGTATGTAATCATATGGCAAGGGAAGAAGTGCATGTGCCTAGTAGAGGCCTGTGGCTCTCAAGTAGTTGATCATCCTTGTCTTTTCTTCTTCATTAACTACCTGAGGTTGATCAGCAGCCACAGCCTCTGACTTAGGGCTTTCTTGAACTGGGGAGAGGACAGGAATATTCTTGTATATTCTTTTTCTTCTCATTTCCTCTTTATGCTTGAGGGTCAAGGCTGCATCCTCAGCTTCCTTCCTCTCCTATGACAACTTAGTGTCAGCCAGTTCATTTAATTCTTCTAAGGGGAGAGAGATGAGTTCATCTATGTTGTAGTTCCTGGTCCCCAGATAATTAAGTCTGGCTGCCCTTAACTCATCTTCTTAAGTGTTTGGAACATGGGCAGTCAGAATTACAGCCTGCATGAATCCTAGGGAACCACTTGAACTCTCTCCCCTTAGCTTCCTCTTCCTCTCTCTTTTCTCTTCTTCAATCTCCTCAGCCAGTTAGTTTTCTTTTGCCTTTGTCAAGTACTGATCTTGATGACTCGGGCTGTGGAGAGCTTTGGCCTTTATTGCTGGATTCAGTAGTCAAGCTCTTGCCAGAGAGAGGTTGTGATGTACCATCACCAGCTGGTGCCTCATTGAGGGTATGGGGCGCTGGAGGAGATATTGTCTTAAGGTTCACAGTCTCAGCCTCTGGGCCTTCAGTCAAGGCTTTCCCTTTGAAGCTAATCTTAGGGTCCACCTCAACATCCAGTTGACCAAAGGCTTCAACTGCTAGCCTCTGTATATATAGTTCTGATCTCCTTTTGAATTCTTCCAGCACCCAATCTTGAATTCTACTAGCTAGTCTGGCAGCTTGTCTGTTGTTGCTTGGGTTGACAAGTACCATATCTACCAGATTTATACCCTCATAGAAACTTAAGTTTGAAATGTTTAAAATTTCTAGTTGACCCTAAGCTCTAGAGAGTACAAGAGCTTTCCTTTCACTATCATACCCCCAACCCCAGATTAGGTTCTCAGAAGGGGCAGACATTGCTTTTGGTATTCCCTCCTCAAACAGTTGTTGTATTAACAAATGTAGATCATTGTCTAGAGGAGGTTGCTGAGTATGGACAACTACAAGAGAGGATGGTGAGTCCTCTATGTCCATACTCTGAGAGGAACTCCCAGGTTCTGTGATTGTTAGGATTTTCTCCCCCTTTTTGGTAGCATCACCCTCTTGCATAGGTGAGCTGGGAGATTGACCCATGACATCTACAGGTTCTTGTGGACCTAGATGAGTTGATCTCATTTGTCTCTCAGCTAGCTTATCCTTGAGATCGGTGATCTCAAGTTGCTGGTCATTGACCCTTTTCTGCAAGATAGTCACCTGAGATTCCAGGTGAGCTGTCTTGGACACAAAGTAGGTGCACATGTTTGAGAGTTTGTGCACCTTCTTTTGTAGACTCCCCTCATCTTCGGATGAAGAATCATAGGGGGATGAGAGGATTGGACCCGAGTCTTCTCCCTCATCACCAGCATAGGTTTCTTGGCTGCTGGATTTCCCCTGCTCTATTTCAAGAGGCTGGGTTGCCGTGGTTGAGGTCTTAGAGATGTAATCACTACCAACAGTGAAAGCCTCTACCACATGGATCTCCTGGACAATCTAAAGGAGATCCACCTCAGTTTGTGGTGTCTAATATGGACTAGAAGTGGGTGAGGCAGGAGTACTCGTCTTACCTTGAGTGTGGGTGGAGAGAAGAGATTCATGGTACTCACTGAAACCCAAATCTTCGTCAGAGTAAACGTCAAGGCTAGGCATGGGTTGATTTAGATCAAGAGGCTGGGGATGGTAGCTTTCCCCTGAAGGTTGATCATCAGAGTGTTAAGACTCAGAGTGATGGCTTAAGGCTATTTTAGGAGGTGTGAGCTCATCAGGCTGAGCATGAGGAACCTCAGCACTGATTGTGTCAAGAATGGGAGTGGTTTGCTCCTCAGGGGAAGTGGGAGCTCTAGTGTCCACTTCCTCTTATGTGGGTTGTGATATGGGGGCCTGCATATGCTTAATAGCAGGTGCAGGGGTTCGTTTGGATTTTCTTTGGTAAATGAGGGTAATGGTAGGCCTTAATGGTGGTTGAGAGGTAGAGGGTGTTGGTTCATCACTAGCTGGTGCTGGTAGGATGTCACCCTGAGCAATGAGCTCAAACATTTTTAGGATAAGGGATGTTTCTACCCCTGAGAACCCAACAGTTGGCTTTTTCAATATTTTGAAAATGTCGGGCCTCATATGTGCAAGTTTAAGAACATTACCTGTTCCCCTCAACTGTGGTCCCATTTCACAGTTGAGAATGTGTTGAACATACCGGGGAAACATGTAATATTCTAGGGAGTCCAAATTTGCAAGTAACTTTGTGAAAACAAACTGAGAATACCTGAATTTGACCCCTTGAACCATCCCATGGACAATGAAGGAGATGTCTTTAGGAATTTGGTCCCATCCTCCATGTTTGTTAGACAAGCTGTGGATGACAACATGGAGGAGGTACTTCCATTGGTATGAGACCTTCCCCTTCCTGAAGGTCTTGACTGTGAAGTCACCTTCATATCCCATCTGCTCAAAGGAATGGTTGACCGCAGCTTTTGGGAAGGACATTTACCTTCTTCATCATCCAGCTGAAGATGGGTGTTGATGATGGCTGGAGTGATGAACAGTGTCCTCCCTTGCACTGTGGCAGATAGTGCCTTCTCCCCGTCCAAAGTGACCTCTTGACAGGTTCGCCAGAACTCAAACAACTGATCCTCATAGAGGGGAGGACCAATTGTAAGGGAGGTGAGATAATGAGACGAAGAAAGATACCGACAAACATCGAAGAAGCTTGGATCCTTCTCAGAGTTTAACAGAGCAACCTGGTTATGTTGCATGTGTAAATGCATGGTGAAATCTGGGTCATTTTGGCGATCAAGATTTGCCATTTGCAGAAGCTTTGCAGAGAAGGAAGGTAGAAGAAGATGAATTTGGGGTTAATTTTAGGTTAAGGAAAAAAAAATGAGAGTAGAGAGATGAAGATAGGACCGTTTGGGGAGATATACTTAGGATTTGAAACAAAGTTAAAGCAAAAGATAAACTTTGAAATCCGCAAGTGGGTCCTACTTAAAAAAAAGGCGCCCAAAAAGATAGTTTTCTTGGAAGTTGCAAGACTTTCGAAGGTTATTTTAGCTTCGGAAGCTTTTTCAAAAAAAGCTTCCAAAGGCAATTTTGCTTCGAAAGATATTTCGAAGAGTTTTGAAAGTTTTGGCTTCGGAAGAGATAAACAGGTCTTTCAAGACTTAGATGCATTCGGAAGAGATTTACTCTAAAGTATTGAGGAACTTATATTCAACTTAAGCTTTGGAAGATGCTTCATGAATTTCTTCCGAAGATAATTGGCAGATAAGCTATAAATTTCTTCCGAGGGCAATTTTATTTCTTCCGAAGGTAAATTTTCATAACTCTAAAAAATATCATTTTGAAAATTTGTTTTCCTCCAAAGAGAACTGGGCTTATGAAGTGATCTAATAGACAACCTAGGACACACAATTTTAGGTAGTAAGATTGATGAAGTTATTTAGAAAAACCTATTCAAGGTTAATCATCCTAATGGCTGATACAAGATACTTAAATCTCTGCTCATCAAAAGCTTATGTGAACAGATTAGCATATTGTTCATTTGTGTTAACCTTGATTAGTTTTTCAAGCCCTTTTCAAAATTATCCATAATCAGATGATACCTGATGTTGATGTGTTTAGTCCTTGAGTGCTGCACATGATTCTCTGTTATAGAGATGGTACTGTTGTTGTCTATATGGATGGGAGTCTCTTTGAAATTGAATCCATAGTCTAACATCTGATTTTAAATCCAAAGCACTTGAGCATAGCAGCTGGCAGCAATAATGTATTCAGCTTTAGCAGTTGATGTAGACACACAGGATTGCTTCTTACATTGCCAAGAGACTATCCTTCCACCAAGAAACTGACACCCCCCAGATGTGGACTTTGCAGTCATGTTGCAGCCACCATAGTCACTATCTGTATAAGCATACAGATTAAAGTCTGAATTCTTTGGATACCAAAGGCCAAGATTTGGAGCACCTTTGAGATATCTAAGAATCCTTTTAATAGTGATTAGGTGTGACATCTTGGGGTTTGCTTGATATCTTGCACATATGCATGTGGCAAACATGATATCAGACCTGTTAGCAGTAAGATACATAAGTGACCCAATCATAGCCCTGTAGAGATGTTCATCAACACACTCCCCCTCAAGGTCAAGACCAATGGAATGGTTTCTGGTGGGTGTCTTAGAAACTTTACAATCAGTCATCTTGAACCTTGTAAGTATGTCCTGTACATACTTTGACTGACTGATGAAGATGCCATCTTCAACCTGCTTCACTTGAATTCCTAGAAAGAAATTAAGTTCCCCCATGGCCCTCATTTCAAATCTATTCTTCATCAACATCTCAAAGTCTTTGCAGAGCTTTGGATTAGTTGAACCAAAGATGATATCGTCTACATATATCTGAACTAGCAATGTGTCATTCCCTATATCTTTGATGAAGAGAGTCCCATCAATAGTACCTCTTTTGTATCCATGATTGCAGAGGTATGTTAATAGTGTCTCATACCACTTTCTTGGAGCTTGATGTAGTCTATAAAGGGCTTTATCAAGCTTGCAGACATAATCAGGATGATCTGGGTCTGCAAAGCCAGGTGGTTGTTTAATATAAACTTCTTCATCAATCACCCCATAAAGAAAGGCACACTTCATATCAAGCTGATAGACCTTGAAATCCTTGGATGCAACATAAGCCAGGAATATCCTTACAGCTTCAATTCTTGCTAGAGGAGCAAAGACATCAGTATAATCAATTCCTTCTTCTTGTGTGTATCCTTGGACAACCAGTCTAGCCTTATTTTTGATGATGATCCCTCTATCATCCTTCTTGTTCCTAAATACCCACTTGGTACCTATGACAGTCTACCCTTGAGGAAGAGGGCACAAGTTCTACACCTTCTGTCTTTTGATTTGAAGCGACTCTTCTTGCATTGCTTCAATCCAGCTTCCATCCTTTAGAGCCTCATCAACTTTCTTAGGCTCAATTTGGTATAAGAAACAAGAATGTAGACAAACATGGCTATCATGAGTTTGTCCTCTTGTTCTCACCCCAGAGTCAACATTTCCAATGATATTTGTGGTGGGATGTGACTTGTGGATCTTGAGTTGGGGAATCACAGCAAGTTGGTTGGACAGATCAAGATTAGAGAAATTTTGATCTGGCAAAGAAGAATCCCCCACCACATCAGCACACTTATCAAGAGAAACTTGATCCAATAAGTGTATGACATCATTGATGTTGTCTTCAATGGAATGGTTATCAGCATCAAGAATTTCGTGATCACTGTCACCACCATCCATTCCTCCTGCATTGGAGATTCCTTCACCTGAATTCTGAGCCTCTGAACTGGACTTTGAGGGTAATTCAATTGAATCAGCAGTATTTGTCATGCTTGTGCTTATTAGAGCCTCAATGATAGGGTTAGTCACCATTGGAGCTGAAGTAGTCTTCTTGTTTGGTCTTCTCAGCTCAAATCTTGGGTCAGGATCCTCTGTTGACCTGTTATCCATAGATCCTAAAACATTCTCACAAGATTTGTTAAAGCAGTTGGTAACTAAATCAAGATCAAATAGCCAATCCGGACCAGAACCTTTCACACAGGGTGTGTGTTCATTGAAAGTCACATTGGCTGACTCCTCAATGATTCTAGTTCTGAGATTGTATACTCTATAAGCCTTGGCTTGAGAAGAGTATCCAACATAATGTCTATCATCTGATTTATCAGCAAACTTAGCTATTTGATCTTTGGTATTCAAGATGGTGCAAGGACATCCAAATGTTCTGAGAAAACCAATAAATGGTATCTTTTTTGTGCCACAGTTCATAAGGAGTCTTACCATGTGTCTTAACTACTAAAACTCTGTTCTGCACATAGCAGGCTGTGTTGACAACCTCTGCCCAGAAGGTGATGGGCAGCTTAGAGTCAGATAACATAGTTCTTGCAGCTTCAATAAGTGTCATGTTTCTCCTCTCAGCAACGCCATTTTGCTGAGGAGTCCTGGGAGCACTATATTGTCTTGAAATACCCTTCTCATCACAAAATGTATCAAGGATTTGGTTTTTAAATTCGATTCCCTAATCACATCTTATGATTTTGACCTTGTGATCAGATTGATTCTTAATTTTCAGAATGAAATTCTTCAAGATTTCAGAGGTTTCATCCTTAGTTCTAAGAAAAAACACCCAAGTGAATCTTATGAAATCATCTTGATCACTAAACAGTATGAGGTCATTCCAAGACTCATTACACTGGTGGGGCCAAACAGATCCATATGCAACAAATGTAGGGGAGTAGTGATAGAGTTCATTTCCTTTGGCTTGTGAGATACTTTGTGTTGCTTCCCTTTCAGGCATGCAACACAGTGGTCATCACTTATCAATTCTTTCTTTGGTATTCCAGTTACCAAATCATTTTTAATCAGCTTATTCATGTTTTTAAAGTTTACATGGCACATTCTCTTATGCCAAAGAAGAGACTCATCACTATTTGCTTTAGATAGAAAGCAAGAAACCTGTCCAGATGGAGATGCTTCCTGCAAGTCCATCTTGTACATGTTTCCTCTCCTGGGGGCTCTAAGCAAAATATGCTCAGGAGGAATGTCAACCCCAGGCTTGAGAACAATGCACTCATGCTCAGTAAAGAGCATATGATGTTTTTGGTCACAAAATTAGGACACACTCAGAAGATTGTATCCAAGCTCTTTGACAAAATTTACCTTCTTAATGTTGAGCTTACCATTTGTAACCTTGCCCCTGCCAATAATGTACCCTCCTGTATCTCCCCCAAAAGCAACTAGTCCTCCATCAATCCTTTCAAAGTTTTAAAGCAAGGACTCATTGCCAGTCATATGCCTGGAGCAGCCACTGTCAACAATCCAGATATTTTTTTCGGCCTTTAGCTGTCCCTGCACAAAAACAGATGATTTAGTTACATTTGGAAACCCAAGCCTCATTGGTCTTGGGCTTATTAGAATGAGTTAAAGGAAATGAAACAGTAATAGATCCTATGCTCAGGCTTTGGGGATCATTTGTTGTTTCTGATGATGAACTTTTAGCCACATGGTCTTCGTGCATCTTCCACACCACCTTTAAAAGATTGGGCTTGACCTTCAATGCTTCGGAAGCATTTGTGGCTTCGGAAGCTTTGGAGACTGATCCTTCAGAAGATCTTGCTTTCACTATAGCAGGCCTCAGTACTTCGGGAACATTCCTTTCTTTCGAGACCAATTTTCCTTCCGAAGGCAATGGTTCATTTGCCTTTTTATTCATTTTGGAGCTTCCGAAGGAAACAGATTTTCCTTCCAAAGCTGTTTGTTTCTTCTCAGAAGTTTTTTTCTTGATCATGTGGATAGTACCCTTTGGATTGTATTGACAATCCTTAGCCAGATGTGAGGTACTACCACACATAACACAGTCTATATCTTTTATTCTATGAGCCTTCTTTTCCAAAGAAGACTGAGTTTGAACACTTTCCTTTTCCTCTTTCACCTTTTCAGATGATGCAGCAGGCTTCTTAAGGTGAAGCTTGCTTTTAGAAATGGATGGTTCAGGCTGTGTAGCAGTGACACACAGCTGATCAATCTTCTTGTTGTTGCTGGAGTGAGTTGAAGCTGAAGTGGAACTCTTGGTACTAGAATTCTTGACAGGATCTTCAGCTTTTATCACCTTGAACCTTGCTGAGACAAATACTTGTTTCTGTTTGGGATCAAAGGTGGTCTTGACCTCTTGAGCTTTTCTTGATCTTCTCTTTGCTCTTCTGATCAAGTTCTTCCTTTTGGTTTTGCTCAAACCAGCTTCTTTTTCCTCCTTAGGAACATGGTGACCCTTTTTGGATTTACTCTCTTCACTCACCTCAGAGTCATCCCTCACCTTCTCCTCTTCATCCTTTTTATCACTGGGGTCTATGGATGGAAGCTCATCTTGACCAGTTCCACACCTTGGAGTTCTAACTGATAGTAGAGTGTGTGGAGGAGCTATCTCACTAGATCCCAGTCCCTGCTTGTTCTGATAACACACTTTTGCATGTAGAGATGAGGATATCATGTTCTTGAAGGTTTCCTCTTCAAGAACACATTTTTCTGCTCTGGCTTTGCTGATCACAAGCTCAGCCTGGCATTCAGTCAACTTGGTAATGAGATCCTTAATTTGAGTCCTGTAATTTGTTTGCTCATGTTTAAGAGTTGAAACTGTTTTTTCTAGATCTTCTATCTTAAGTTTATAGTCATTTTCAGCTCTTTTAAAATCAGCTTTTAAAATATTTAAGGACTCAATGTCAGATCTCATTTCCAAGTTGTAGGACCTGTATCTGTTTACTTTAGCAATACAATCAGAAGAGCAAAGATGTTCAAGTACCTTGGCTTCATCATGGTCAGCCATGAGTGCTTGGTTTGGAGATGCATCTTCAGCTTGAAAGCTCCAGTCAAAGCCTCCTTCTTCAACAGCAACTACAGCTTACTGTCTTGGCTTCTCATTCTGGTGCCCTCCTTCAGTGTAGTTTGGCCTGGATGAGACTTGGCCACCATTTGATTTGGGTGCCTTGCATTCTCTAGAAAAGTGTCCCATCTGGTTAGAATTGTAACACTTCACTTTCTCTTGTCCAGCCCAAACTTGCCACTGGCAGCATTGCTAGGAAACCTTCTCCCAGTCCTCTTGTAGAATTCCTGGGCTCTGTGAATGAGAAGAACCATCTGCTGGACTATCTCCATATATTCCAGATCATCTGGATGGATACAGTCCAGGTCTTCAAGAGTAAAGAGAAAGTTGCCTGAACTTTCATCAGTGGAAACAAAAGCTTGAGAGGAGTTTGTCTCTTGGAATGAACTTCCTTGGATGTAGCTCTCTCTTGGTGTCTCCGGGAAGGTGATGAAAGGACCTTTTTGTGAAGTCTCAGGGTAGCAGATGAGATGATAACAAAAGTACCAAAAATATATAGATTTTGAAAATATAAAATTTCAGTAGTCTTAAAATGTTAAGAAATAGCTAGAAACTAAGTTTTATAACTTTTGCAATTTATTTACTTAGTAAAAAAATATAAAAGTTAAACATGCTTAAATAGTAAAAATAGATAAAAACAATCTCTTGTGCCAAAATGTGAAAAAAATTCAGAACCTAAATATGTTAAAAAGTATATAAAAGTAACCTATGACCTTATCAAAAGTTGACCCAATTCAACCCAAACCCGAAAATTGTTAAAAACCAAACCGTGAGCATTAAAATCTTAAAATCAACAAGAACAACTTAAGACCTAAAATTCCAGTAGCTAATGTATTAATATTGATAACAATAAGTTAAAAACCAAATATTAGCATTTATAGAGCTTTCTTGTAATTTATACCAAATTTACCGTTAATATAAAATAGTAAAGTCCTGTTAAAAAGAAAAATAGTAAAATTTATAAAATCCCCAAAATAAAGAATTGACATTTTTCAAGTATTTTAGGACTCTCAAATTTAAATCACAAATTAAAATTTAATAAAACAAATTGATTTAAAAATACATTACATAACGCGTTCGAAACGTGGTCCAGTGCGCGTTTAAAAATATACTAAACAACTCACCATCCCTATAATCATAACATTAATATTTCAGAGACTAAATAATACCCATAATAAATTATAATTAAAATATAAACGCATATCAAACCACTTAACAACTCCATGTAAGAAACTTTTATTTTATCGACATAAAAAGGCCTATTTTAAAAACAATTCTTAAAACCATTAGGGGAGGATAAATACATAACTATTGATATGTTCCAGTAGCCTAACTCACCTAAAACAATAAAATTCATTTTAATTAATTAAAGTGCAAAATTCTAAACTTTAGGGTTAAAAATATCAATTTAGCAAAGTTAAAGGACCAAAGTTGCCAACAAGCGAAACAATACTTTTTTGGGATTAAAAAGACCTTATAACAACTATTATAATCCATAATGGTAACATGTTAACCTATACTCAAGAAAAACACAAGTTGAGACTTAAAAAACTCAAAAACTCAAAACAAATTACACATATGTAACGTAAATCACCAATTCATGTAAGATAAATCTAAAACTCATGGGTTGGGCTTAGATGGTCTGAATTATTAGATAATATTACATATAAAATAAACTCAGGAACATTGCCGGTCGGTAGCACTCTAGACCCCAAACACTTACCACAAAGACAAGCTAAGGTGAGTTTCATAAACCCCTTTTTACCTATATCATTATAGGGTGAATTACATACTTTTAAAATAATTTTATGGTGCAATACTTACTAATCTTGTCCCTGAACATTAGCATAATCACTAACTCTATTATGAGTCGTGTGATTTGTGGATAGTATTATTTGGGGAATTCCCCGTACACAATGAGCCCTTATGACATGGAAACTCCCCATTGAGATTCAATAATCGTTGTGTCACAAACTAGTGCAGATTAACTATGCTTACCAGGGAACACGTAACCCATAACAATAATGGGCACGGGTTAGGGGATGTTTTAGCACTTTGGAGGGTAACCCGAGTCCAAGGTTTGATTGTGATACTTTCTTTAGTGCACTATATTATTGCTAATTTATTTTAATTGTGTTATGTTACGAGCTCACGAACATTATGTTGAAGTATTTTAGGTGTGTATTTCAAGAAAAGAATAATCTTAACATGTGATAATGGATAGGAGCCGACCTAGTTGGACTTTTGGAGATTTAGCCACCGCCCCATTCATTAACTAAATGTTGGAGATAATTTATTTAAGTTATGCATTTGGGATTTTATATAATATTTATTTGGATGATTTAAATTAAATGTATGCCATGTAGGCTGATGACATTTGGATGTGAAATTTTTATAAGACTTAATTATTGAATCCGCTGCATTTTGTTGATATCAATCAGTCACAACTAGTCCCGGTCAATGGGGTGTGATAGAAAACTAAATTAAAGATAAGTTTAATTATCTATTTGGGGACCACACAACCATTCGTCACTAGCACTACTATAGTCTGAGCCAAGCTATCGCATCTCTGTTTAGGACAAGCCGCATCAATCGAACAAAACCACAACCACCATGAAGTTTTCACAATACAACTTCCAATTAGGACAATAGTTATAACGGTACTCTCGAGCATTTACACAATTAAATAAAGAACTTGGTCATTAATCTAGCTCCATGTAACCATTTAAACCTCTGAAATATATCTAATTCATTTTCTAAATTTGAGAGCTAATCTATGGTGACCGTCCAAAGTTGTTAGGCCACTAGCAGTCGTCTCTTTGTTTCAAGTTTTTTTCCCGGGTGACATAAGCGCCACGTCAGCTTTTTTATTTTCTCTAGTTTTTCCTGTTTCCCCATTTTTCTAATTTAGTTTTTTTGTTAATTTGTATCTACATTTCATATTTTATAATTAAATTAAATAATATAGAAAAATAAAGTAAATTTTCATTATTTAAAACAATTACATCATGAAATAAAAATAACATCTAACAAAATTAAAAATACATCAAAAAAGTACTGAAGGTTCATCTTGTATAATTGATACAAATGCTTTCGATAAGATCCCTTCAAAGGTTATTCTGGGTTGTGCGTGATCGGGTACTTGAAAGTATATCACGTTCTACCGGTTCGTTGTTTGGATGACCTTCTACATATTTCGAAGATTCCGCCCCGCCATCACTTTTATAATCATATTGAGTAAGATAATACAAGCGTAGATAATTTTTCTAATTCTTCGTTGATGTAGTCTTTTTGCGGGTTGTTGAAGTATATGCCATTTACCTTTTGAGGACCCAAAAGCTCGTTCAATATCCTTTCTTGTCACTTCTTGCGCTCTCTTAAATTGTTGTCGTTTAAGAACGTTCTCAGGTCAGTACACAACGTTTTAACTTGTTGCACAATTTGGATCTATCCCATCGGCTAAATAGTATCCAAGTTTACATTCAAGACAGTTTACCACAAACAGACACGTCGGAGCGATTCCGCTAATAACATTATTAAACAAAGGTGATCAGTTAAGGAGGTTGGTGTCATTGTTAGCTCCGAGGTCGTAAAAAATGCATGCCAAATCCATAAACCCGCAAACGCCACCGCTTCAAACATTATCTTAAGATGCTTGTGATCAACATTCATGTATTGCCCTTGCCATTTGATTGGAGATTTTTTTTCAAGCCCAATGGGTACAATCTAAGCTTCCTAATATCCGCAAAAAACATCGACGTTACTCATGTGCGGTGTATAATAGGTGTATGTCTTTATAAGTCGCTCAGCGAAGATATTTCTACGAATACAAACTTACAAAAGTGTTGCAAGCAGTCGCGTAATGTTCTATCAAACATTTATTAATACTCGTCAAGCAAATCTAGAACACTCCCATATGCTAGTTTTCATATTTTGGAAGTGTGTTATTGTAGCGAATTAAAACTTTGATGACCCGGCATATAAAGTGGTTTAAAAGAACTCGAAATTCGTCTTCAATTGACCGTCAATACAAAAAAATAGGTCTTTATCCACTTGAAACCTTCTTTGAAATATTTCCGTGAAAATCATTGAATGATTATTAAGAAAGTATTGTACCATTAATCGTTTATGATCTTCTTCATGATTGTCTCTATGCATGTATCTTTAAAAATAAACATAAATATAAATAATAATATTTTATAAAATTGGACATTAATTGAAATAATGTTTTAAAGAACAAATAAAATACCTTTTTGATGAGAAGACGGTGTCTTGCACTTAGTCTAATGATAAAGAAATCACCCTAGTCAAAGACTCAAATTATGTTTACGTGTATTTGTATTTTCATCCTCCGAGCTTGACGAGCCATAAATTTTAAAATCTAACGTATTCATAATCTGTTAATAGTACATAATTTAGATAGTAGAAAAGAGTATAGTTAATGAGTTAAAAGAAATATGTAGATTATAGTGTTTAATTTTTTTAATTAATGGTCATATTACCATTTTACAAATGCTCAAAAAGGGTGGCAAGTAATCGGTAGTACCCGATAAATATTCACCGGGCATAAGGCTAAAAAATCTCAGGTTTGTGGGGGCGGTGTTTTCACTTGGGGCCGAGAGTTCCCTACCCTCTCTTGTGCTTGACACCATCTCCCCTTACGAATAAGTATTTGATAAACTAGGGTGTTGAGAGTAATCAAATTTATGGAACTAAGATAACAAATTATAGCTCCACCTCACTAGTGTATCCACCTTTTATACATCACACGATATATACGACATGAAAGTTCTTACTTGTTGGCGACTTCATATATTAAAGCTTGTTTAAAAAAACTCGATTTAACAAATTATATGTATGTTTGTTATATAATATTATATCGTTCATCATTAATTGAATATGTTTTATGCATACTAATTGTGCAAAAAATCATATACCGTACTGGATTTGGATAAACTTGTCAACTTTTGAAAATCTATAGGACTTACCAAGGTTTCGTGGTAATCAACACCAGGTTGTTGCTTGAACCTTTGGCAACAAGTCGAGCCTTATATCGTTTGATAGCACCATGTTGATCCCGTTTAATTTTATACACCCATTTGCAATCAACTACATTGGCATTCGAAACTCGTGGAACAAGTGTCCACGTGCCATTGTTCATAAGGGCCTTGTATTCCTCAGACATGGCATGACGCCATTCAGGACTTTTGTTAGCAATAGTGAAAGTGGTAGGTTCAACATCGGTAGAGGAAGTGGTGGTATGATAGGCGGCGGGGTTATATCTGTTGGTTTTGGGAGGATTTGGACGAAGATTGGCTGGACGAGTGCGAGTGGGTGGTGGTGGAGGTGTTGGGACAGTGGAGTCAGATGTAGTGGCGGCCGTAGATGAGTTGGTGGTATGGGTGGTCTCCGTGGGAGATGTGGATTGGGTGTGGGTGGGTTGGGGTGATGGGGAGGGTGATGGAGAAGGTGGGTTTCTGAAGTGTGCGGGTGGGATGTGTGGGCTTGTTGGACCAATTGGTGAGGAGGTGAATGTAGGGTCAGTTTCAGGTTGGTGGGCTGGAAAGGAAGAGACATACGGAGATGGAACGGTGGAAGGTGAGGTAGAAGGTGTTGAAGATTTGTCAAGAAAAGGAAAGTGTTGTTCGTTAAACCGAACATGCCGTGCAACATAGAGCCGATGTGTGGTCAGATCAAGACAACAATAGCCATAATAAGATGGACTATAACCAAGGAAAACACACGGTAAGGAGCGGAAATCCATTTTGTGAGGATTATAAGGACGTAAGTGAGGGTGGCATTGACATCCAAAAACACGAAGAAAAGAGAAATCAGGTGGACGGTTGAATAGATGTTGAAAGGGAGAAATTTTGGAAGCGACCCTAGATGGCATCCGATTGATGAGATATACAGCTGTATCAAATGCAAAATGCCAAAATTTTTTAGGAACACCTGATTGAGCGAGAAGGGTAAGACCCGTTTCAACCACATGACGATGACGTCTCTCTACAAAACCGTTTTGCTCACCGGTGTGAGGACAAGAGAGGCGGTGAATGATACCGTAAGAGGTAAAAAATGGGGAGAGAGGTCGAAACTCTCCACCCCAATCGGTTTGAACCGATTTGAGTTTGGTCTGAAATTGTCGTTCAATCGTAGCATGAAAATTTTTAAAAGTAAGGCATACATCAGATTTGTGTTTTAAAGGAAAAATCCACATATAACGGGTAAAGTGATCAACACATAACAAAAAATAAGAGTCACCATTAAAAGATTTAACCGGGGCAGGACCCCACACATCACAAAAAATTAAATCCAAAACATGAGTACTCTTAAATGTTGAAGGAAACAAATGAAGTTTTGAGGATTTCCCCATGTGACATGAAGTACAAGATGATGACAAACTTTTATTACTAACTGGAAGAGAAAAAATAGATAACATAGACTTCAATAGATCTGGATGAGGATGTCCAAGTCTTCGATGCCATGTATCAGTAGAGGTACGAACAGCAGAGAAGGCCACTTTGTGAAGAGGACGAATGGATGGTAGACAAATGGAGTAGAGCCCGTTTTCACTTGGACCCGTGAGGAGGGTTTTCCGTGTAGACGTGTCCTTCACAGCAAAAAAACTCGAGTGAAATTCAAAAAACACGTTATTATCTTGACAAAATTTTGAACAGAAAGAAGGTTACGTTTAAGTTGTGGAACATGAAGAATATTAGAAAGTGTAAAAGTCTTGTGTGGAGAATGAATTTTGGTTGAACCAATGTGTAGAATGGGTAAACTTGTACCATTGCCAACATAAAGAGAATCCTTACCATAGTATGGTTCTGAGTGATCAAGGTTTGTATGATCCATGACAGCGTGACCATTGCATCCAGTGTCGGGTAGCCATGATGTTGATGCTTGTGAGCGATAGTCAGCAAAGTTTGCTGTTGGTGATGATGTCTTTAGAGTATTGGGATCCCTGTTAGGACAGTGAGACGGAATGTGCCCTATTCCACACCTGTTACAAGTACCAAAAACAGTATTCTGATTAGATGCCCAAGTAAATTGACCTCTATTAGTTCTGTTGTTGTCATAGAGATTGTTGATGGCATGATTGTTGTAACGAGAGCTGCTACGTCCTCCACGACCACGATTGGAGGGGCCTCGACCACGACCTCGAGCCCCATAGAAAGCTTGCGGCTTGGACAGGGGCTGCTGCTGTGATGCTTGTGGTTGAACTTGTAGACCCAGCTGGGACATAACCTGCTGAAGAGCCTGAATAGTATCAGCAGGTAATGAAGAGGCTGCAGAAGACGATGAGGGACGGCTGCTTGTGACCGTGAAAGCCTGAGTAGGGGGCAAATCTGGTTTCTTGACCATGTAATCATGATCAGCAAGTAAAGCAAACAAATCAGAAAAGGGTGTGGGGGAGGAACGACCAACAATGTGGGATTTGAAGCCATCATATTCCTCACGAAGTCCAGTCACAACAAGCATGACCAGGTCCTTTTCTTTAACAGGTTCGCCTATGTTGGCTAAGGCATCAGCATACGATCTGGCCCGGGTAAGATAATCAGTAGAGGACTCATCAAGTTTCATCTGGATTCGGAGCAGCTGTGATTTCAGAGTATATTCACGAGAGATTGTATGCGGGGCAAAAGCACGTTCCAGGGCTAACCATAATTCTCGAGAAGTGGTGCCCTGAACGTGTGGGAATGAGCCTTCAGAGATCGTGGACAGGAGCAGCATGCGTACGTGGGCATCATTTGAGACCCACGTCGTATAGTTAGGATTTGGCAGAGTTGTAGGGGGTAATTCTGAATTTGTGTTTGGAACAGTGAGGGTGGGTTCGGGACATGGAATGGTACCATCAATGTAATCAAAAAGTTTGTTTGTGACAAGGAATGGATGTATCATGGTTTTCCAATGACCATAGTTAGATGGTGAAAGGGTAAAACCAAACTTGTGAGAATTGTGACTATGTTTGTCGGTTGAGGAGAATTGGACAAGAAGGGCCATGGTTGGAGTGGTGTAGGATTTTGATGATGAAGAAGATGAGTGCAGAATGCTGCAGATCGAAAAAGGAACAGTAACAGGGAAGAAGAAGAATGGCGGCAGAATTAGGGTTAGATAAACTTGGCTCTGATACCAAGTGAATCAGAGTAATTGTATTGTGTATTGTGATTGTGATCAAAGATTACAGGAATATAAATAGAGTAAATAATTACATATTAAGCCCTCTAATATATATACATGTCTAATGATTGTCTAATATAGTTGTTCACACGTATATGATTGGTAGCAAAGGTGATTAAAGTCATAGATGTTAACCCACAGGTGAATAAGTAACCCATATGTGACAATAGTTGAATAGTACGCTCGAATCTGAAAAAGCCAACCGAATGTGGGATGATTCACCCGCATCTGACCATACTTAGAATATTTTTAAGATACTATGGATAGTGAATGTCAAAGCTAAAGTGATTACCATAAACTAATAAAGTAAGGAATCTAAGTAATCATAGTAACGAAAGTAAAGTATAATAAAGAGTTAAAGATTAATCATAGATTAAGTAGCTAAAGAGATAAAGATACTCGTAGTTAAAGAGCTAAAGTATAGACAAAAAGCAAAAGATAACCTCAAATAAAGAAAGCTAAATTTATAGTTACATCTAAAATGATGAAGGACCCGAATAATCGAAAATAGTTACCACGCTAAAGGACAGTTATGAAATATTATAGTATGCTAAAAAAATTTTACAAGCTCAAAGGTCTTGATGCATCACAAAAGCAATTGTTAAAGGAGTCTTGTATGAATACAGGCTCATAATTTAGCTAATAAAAAAAATTACTAAAGTATAGTTAAAGAATAAATACACTAAAAGCTAAAGAAGTCATACATATGTGTAAGCACACATATAAAAAATGATAAAATATAAAATGCAAACACTTGATATAATATGACGTGGACGTTAAAGTTAGAAACATAACTAAGATATGATAATAATAATAATAAAAATAAAAATAAGACAATTAAATCTAAAGAATTGATATAGTATTTTGCTAAATTAACACTAGACCTTACTTAGCAATAATGACTCTTGATATTAGTTCGACACATACGCATGTTGAATAAAAATTTGAGCTTGGCATGAATTCTAAAGCTATCTAACATCACGTTAAAGATTGATATCCTGATATAATTACGTTTAGCTAAAGGCAGTCATTTTGATGTAATGTATTTGATGTTAAACAACATTTTAAATTCCACTGCTTATAATATAAATGTAACTAATAAATACTAATATTTCAATCTGAAAGTGTCTAACACTATTTTCAGAGACCAAAATTACATGAAATGCAAAACTTATGCCAGCTAGTCTAACCAATAAACTAGTCTCAACCATCACATGGTCAAAGTCTCGAGTAATGTAAAGCGATCATATTACAAAACCCACACTACTATTAGTCATTCCCTCATGAAGAGGTTGTGTATCATTTTATAAAACCCACACTGCTATTAGTCGTTCCCACTTGAAGAAGTTGTGTCATCTCTACAACAATTTTGTGTTACAAAACCATAATGCACAAGTTTATTGTGATCAAACACACGTCATCACAAACCCTTTTACGCCCCTCCTGTCACGTTCTTATAATGTATATAATCTGGACAAATAAGCTAATATAAATGTGTAAAATTTGCAGGGTATGGGGATGGGTCCACTAGGATATAATACGAATAGAAAATGCAAGGATTCAATGGACAAAAACCAGGAAGAGTAGAGCTCAATCCTAAATAGAACATCTTAGATTTAAAAA
Organism: Flaveria sonorensis; assembly: GCA_025506505.1. Lineage (NCBI taxonomy): Eukaryota > Viridiplantae > Streptophyta > Magnoliopsida > Asterales > Asteraceae > Flaveria > Flaveria sonorensis. Next base: position 13,565,317 of record CM046431.1, on the reverse strand, counting down.
CCAGGAAGACTAGAGCTCAATCCAAAATAGAACATCTTAGATTTGAAAACCGAAGCTATGCAACCAAGTCTAGGAGCCAAATGCAACTTAAAGATGGATTGTTAACAGCATAATTCTTAAAAACACTTGAATTCACTCTCTTTACACCCAAGTTTAACCTCTGCTTGTGTTATGTTTCTTGGGCAGAAAATCAAATACGTTGAAAAAGCAATCCTTTACCCTTTCGATTGCACAAAAAAGAACAGAAACATGTTCTTCTTTTCAAACTTAACAAAATATTCAGTTTTGTCATCCTTTTTGTGATAAAACAGTAAAATACAACTCTAAACAACTGCTATCGGGTCTCAACATACAGTCTTTATTTACATGGCATATACAACATATAACTTTATGTATATATTGAGGCTTTTATTTGAGAAAATAACAAGACTATGCATTTGTATCGGGATGTGACCAGACAATACAAGCAACAAAACAGGAGAGAGAGAGAGGGGGGAGGAGAGAGAGAGAGAGAGAGCTACAAACCAGGAGGTTTGAACAATGGAAAAGAACCAAGGATTCCATCCACATCAATAGGAATATTAAGAGCACGGTTGATGATTTCTGGTGTATACGTCCTCCCTTTCCACGTGTTGAACCATGGCCCACCCCCAACTTCTACAGCTGCCATATTGCTGGTTACATCCAAGATAAGCTGCCAACATAGACACCAATGAAAGCAAAATGTTTACATATACAAGGATGGAAATGAGCAATTAGGTGATTGTAACTGGAAGTCTACCCAAAAATACAAATAATATTCAGATAGTGATACAATTTTTTAGACATAGCCATAGGAGCTAAGTCGAATCCAAACAACACCAAGCCCTATCGTAACAGTACTTTATATAGGATAAGTCAAGAGAATTTTTAGGCTCCCTGTGCACCATTGGCGGCTACTTCAATAGAGGTGGTAATTTTAATTTAATTACTTCAAAATGAGTCGATTCTTTGGCTTGAGCAGGGCAACCCGTACAATCAAGAAGAACCAACTGAGCTACTAAAAGTGCATTTGTAATGCATAAAACTTTTTAACTCATTTTGTTTAAAATATTACTTAGTAATATAAATTTGGACAAAACATTTATATCTAGTCAAGCGGTCAACCCTACCTGACGTGTACAGACAATAGCCTAAAATGACAAATGATTCAAACTGTCTGAGTAGCCAATTTTGCCACGTCAAACATCATCTGAAATCATACGGACAGGTCATAGCTTCCTACTATGATAAACAAATCACATGCCTATTATCCATTATCCTATGTTTGATTAAGTGCTTAAAATTTTACATTCCAATCTATCTACTCTTGATATAAACTAATATCTAGGCCTCACATTAAGTAATCACCAACCAAGCATTCGCACCATAATACATGAGTCAGCTAAAAATCTTAATACATGAATCGGGTAAAACATAACACACCTTCCCCTTACTGCCATCACGTCCTTTTTCCCAAAGTTTAAGGGTTAAATCAGCAAAGCATGTATCTTTGCAAGCTGGTGCGAGGCCTGCCTCTGTAGTTGGAGCTCGTAGTGTGGTTCCTGGGTCCTCGGTTGAAGCCTCCAGTTCTACCTGTTCATCACATATCCGTCTGTTATATAAGTAGCTATAGAGGTGGCAATTTCAACTCACTCTACAAATGGCTAGATTCAGGTAATATTTACCTCCAACGGATCAAGTGAGTAAACATCAAAAACATGGTTAAAACCGAAGCAGGTCTAATGGCTTGAATATGACCCTTATGTTTTTTAGATGTTTATAAAATGGGTATATCCAATGAATAATTATGATGAATATTTTATAATCTAGTTCTAGAATCATAATTGGTACACAGTAAAACGTTATGTGAACTCAATTGTACTATTTTCTCATTATCTCAAAATAAGAAACAAGGACTACATATAGGAATCAAAAAAAAGAATCTAGAAGAATTTCCCAACTAGATTGTAACACACTAACTCAACAATACTCAACAAGAGACAAGCAACCACACTAATATGTCTAATATGCCCCCTCAAGCCGAACAAGGTGGAGTCACGTGAAGCTTGGACCGCAAGAATCTAGAAGAATATCCCAGCTAGATTGTAACACACTCTAACTAACTCAACAATACTCAACAAGAGACAAGCAACCACACTAATATGTCTAATATGCCCCCTCAAGCTGAACAGGGTGGAGTCACATGAAGCTTGGACCGCAAACTATCAAAATGAGAAGATAATAACCCCTTGGTCAATAACTCGGCTAGCTGATAAGCCGTAGGAACATACTGAACACAAAGCATCCGTGACAAGACCATATCTCGGATAAAATGCAGGTCAATCTCAATAAGTTGCGTACGCTGGTGAAACATAGGATTGACAGCCAGATGTGTAGCACTGAGATTGTCACACCACAAAGTAGGAGGGCACAACTGAGAAATATGCAACTCACGTAATTAGGACATAATCCAGCAAAGCTCAGCAGCAGTATGAGCAAAAGCATGATACTCAGCCACAGTACTAGAATGGGCAACAATGTGTTGCTTCTTGGAGCTCCAACTAATGAGGTTGGGGCCAAGATACACACAGTAGCCAGTAGTAGAACAACGATCAACTGGGCAACCAGCCCAATTTGCATTAGAATACCCATGAAGATCATAACTAATAGATCTGCAAATAGTCAAACCATGGGAGCTAGAACCGCGGAGATACCGTAACATACGCTTGACTGCAACCCAGTGACGATCGGTAGGAGTCTGATAAACTGAGACACCGTACTAACCGCATATGCAATCTCAGGGCGAGTCAAGACGCGATACTACAAGACACCAACAGTCCTACGATACAATGTAGGATATATCTAGGTAAAGCGAAAGAGTATGATACAATAGAATGAAAAGGCAATCGACTAGATTTAGAAATACAACATGAGTTACATGGTTTATGTAAAAAAGAACGTGACAATGGTAAAAATGCAAGTCTAGACAGCACAGGATCCAAACTGTGAAAGAGTATGCGACAGCTCTCGAGAGGTGGAAATGTGGCAGCGAGAGAGCACAGCTGACGAGGACTAGCTCGCATGTGTGGAGCAGCTGCCCGGTGTGAGTCTGTATAGACAAACCAAACTATGAGAATAAAACATATATAGGATGATCAATCACAAGTGTGTGATTGATAGTAAGTTCTTAGCAAGGCCAGGAACCACAAGAACATATCTAAGTAACAAAACACACCGAGACAAACGAAGGTAAGAAAAATCAATATGAGATATGGAGAGACATGTACCATCACCAACTACTACACGCTCGAAACCAGTGTAAGGAATAGTACCAAACACAATAGTGGGATCAGAAGTCATGTGACCGTGGCTCCAGAATCAGGAATCCACGACTCAACAGTCTCACATGTATTGCAGAAGATCGGCATAAAACCCATATTGTGGTGGAGTAGCATTGGAAGCCCAGGACTGAAAGTGACTCGACCCAAATCCAAAAGAAAATCCAGGTCCAAAATGAGAAGTAGCAGGCCCAAATGCACCAGGAAGCTGCATTAGCTTAAAATAAATGCCTGATCCATAGACAGGCGGCCCATGAGATGTATAAGGATTAAAGGCTATTGGTCCTAAGCCCAAAATACCAGTACCATGCCTAATCGGAACTAATCCAGCGCCTGAAACGCCTGTAGCAGGCCCAAAAGAAAAGCCATATGCATCACTACCCCCAAATATGTGCCCTAGATCAAGATCGCTACCATCAGTATGAACATCAGCGAGATTAGCGGCAAAGCGACCAGAAGGCTGCCACTTCGAACCACTGCAACCACCACCATGTCGACCGCCGACTCCTTTGAAGCGATTGCCACGTCAACTTGCTCCACCAAATCGACCATCGGCGGTACTGTTAGATCAGTATGTGTACAACTGCAATTTGAAGCTTTATGACCAGATTTAGCACAAATCTGACACACAATCGCCTTTGATGAATTAGCATAAGGTGGGTTTATGGTGGATGCAGTCATAGCAGCGAGAAGAGATTGAACACTTGACTGTCGCTGCTTCAATCGAGCTTCGTACGTGAGTAGTTCGGATCGCAATTGAAAGAATGTAAGAGTTTTCTCCATATTCTCAATATTCATAACAAAATTCTCAAAATCAACATTCAAACCTTGAAGAACTTGCAACACCAACAAATCATCAGAAATAGGATCTCCAATTGCATTCAGTGAATCAACAGTCTCTTTAGATTCATTCTGAAAAACAACCGATTTTGTGTTCTGTTTTAGTATATAGAACTGAGTTTGTAATTGTGATTGCTTAGCAAAGACAATTTGAACAAACGAATCTTCAATTGCTTTCCATAAAGAAGATGCAGAAGATGAATTTCGAGCTAGATGAAGAATAGAGGAAGATAGAGTAGCTGTAATCAAAGCTTGCACATAGCCATCCTCTTCTCCCATGCTTCTCTGTCAAAAGAATCAGCAGATGGAACTGGTATATTAGATTGCAGAAACTTTAATAGACCTTAAGTCTTTAACGCTGTGATGATCTGATGCTTCTAATTAAGATAGTTGTTAACATCAAGCTTGATTGATAGAAAGTTTGCAATATTAGGTAAGGAATTGAATGAAATTTCGGTTGTATTCACTGTTCAGAGGAAGAAGATGAAGTTATGGAAGACATGACAAAGAAGAAGATGGTTACAGAAGAAAACTAGTTGAGATACAGTCGGAAACTTGATCGGAACATGAAGGATTGCCGGAAAAAGTCGTCAAAATCCTCAGAGCAAGGCTTGGATAACATAAAACAGTATATACTATTTTCTCATTATCTCAAAATAAGAAACAAGAACTACATATAGGAATCAAAAATAGAATCTAAAAGAATATCCCAACTAGATTGTAACAAACTCTATAACTCAACAATACTCAACAAGAGACAAGCAACCACACTAATATCTCTAATGGATTATTTATAAAATTCAAGGGACAAAAATTGTTTGCAGGTAACCAACCCTCCATTTTGACAGCCAAACCCGTTACAGAACACGTTTATTTAGCCACCTCGCAGCCAATATTATGTATTTAATAAGGTTGAAAATAATTTTGTTAGATTCCAAAGGATCTGCAGAGTTGCTTTGTTTACTTTCTTTAGAGCTTACATTTGTTTGTTTATATAAGAGAAAATGGGTATTGCAAGAGGAAAAAGGTAATAAAGTGATCATACTTACCTGATGTGTTTCATTATCAGCGGTTACATGCCAGTAACCCCACTGAGCCACTTCCCATTCAACAACCCCATTCCAAGGAACAAACTCATAGAAAATACCTCCGAAGTGAACTCCAATCTGAAAAAGAGTAATACATAGAAAGATTTCATCAGACATCAGCTCACGTGGAGCTATGGCACCAACAGGAAAAATGATATTGTAAAACCATATTTTGACCAGACAGCCCAATTCTTGTCGGCTTGTCGCACAAGGGTTAAAAACCAACAAACTAGTTTCAATTGATAAGGGTTCCATACGACAACTCTGGTATAGTACTCCTAATGTTTCATTATAAAGTTTGGTAGAGGAAACTTGCATAAAATAGTATATTATTAGGTTTTTTTTTTTCATTAAAAAGTTCGGTTAGGGAAAATTCATTATACGCTGGTACGTTTATTTCCCCAGTAATTTTGCTCTAACTTCTTGCTAGTTTTTGTTAGACAAACAATTGATTCAAGAACTACTGAAGAAGAAAGTGCAGTAGGCACAGTCTTTTCTTTACTGAAAATACAAAATTGAGAAGAAAGGGATACATCTTTAGGAGAGTACTAGCTCCATATATAGGAGAAACAAAACTCTAAGAAATAAGGAAAACATAATCATGCAGTAAATAGAAAATAAGGATCCAAAAATAACTTATTTGACTTCCCTTTTATTTTGACCCATAATTATTGTGATTGATTCTCAATCACCGGAATTAATTAGCATTCACCCCTATAATTCCGGTCATCATATCCGTTAGGTCTTCAACGCCCAAAAGTTCTCTCATTTCGATAAACTTAACCCTTGGTAATGCTTTGGTTAAGATGTCTGCCCTCTGTTCATCGCCACTAACATGCTCGACAATCACCAGCCCCTTTTCAACACACTCACGGATAAAGTGGTACTTTGTATCTATATGTTTACTCCTCCCATGAAAGAAGGGATTTTTGATTAGCTGAATTGCAGACTTGTTATCCACACGAACAGTTATTGCTTCAACAATTTTTTCGGTCATTTCTTCGAGCAAACCCTTCAACCAAATCGCCTGACAAGCTGCAGCAGTTGCTGCCATGAACTCAGCTTCGCATGATGACAAAGCAACAGTGTTTTGCTTTTGGCTGCACCATGCTATCGGACCACCCCCGTAATAAAATACCACTCCAGTTGTGCTTTTTCCATCAACTCGATCACTAGCATGTGAACTGTAACTGTAACCTAGCAGCCTTTCATCTCCATTTCTCTTGTATCGAATACCATAATTTATGGTACCTTTTATGTATCTCAAAATCTGTTTCACAGCCTGCAATGCGACAATCTGGGTGACTCCATGAATCTGCTAGCTACCCCAATTGCAAAATTTGTATCTGGTCTAGTGTGAGTTAGGTACCGAAGTCGCCCAATGAGCCTTCGGTATTCTGTTGCATCAATCGGTTCTGCTTCTTCCTCCTTCGTGAGTCGTAAACCTGGATCCATTGGGAATTTTGTTGGATTAGCTTCCAACATATTTGCATCCTTAAGTACTTTGAATGCATAACCTGATTGCTTCAACAAAATCCCAACATTATCTTGTATCACCTCAATTCCCAAATAGTAGTTTAACAAACCCAGGTCACTCATCTCAAACTGCCCTTTCATTTGTTCTTTGAACCGAGCTATAATAGCCGCGTTTGAGCCGGCGATGATCAGGTCATCTACGTAGACACCGATTATCAACGTTCCCTCCTTTTTGACCTGTTTGTAAACTGCATGTTCTCGTTGACACTTGTTGAAACCAAGCTGTTGGAGGGTGGTGTCAAGCTTTGAGTTCCAGGCCCTTGGCGCTTGTTTCAAGCCGTACAAGGCCTTGTTCAGCTTATACACATAATGTTCCTTCCCGGTTACTTCGTATCCTTCCGGTTGATGAACGTAAACTTCTTCTTTCAGGTCACCGTTCAAGAAAGCCGTCTTGATCTCAAGGTGATGAACTTCCCAATCATTCCGAGCTGATAAAGCTAGAATTAACCGGGCCGTTTCCATCCTTGTTACCAGGGCAAACGCTTCATCATAATCGATGCCGTGTTTTTGCACATACCCCTTTGCTACCAACCTCGCCTTGTAGCGTGTGATTGCCCCTTTTGCATCTCTCTTGATTTTATAGACCCATTTTAAAACCAATGGGTGCAGCCCCTTTCGGAGGAGTTGTCAACTTCCACGTTCCGTTCCGTTCAATTGACTCTAATTCTTCCTTCATAGCTTTCTGCCAATTCTTGTCATCTTTGGCTTCTTTAAAGTTGGCAGGTTCTTCATTTAGCAACAAGAGCCTTTCAAAAGGAACTTGTTGGATCGGGAATGTATCCATGTATACACCGTCAAGGGAGCGAAATCCCTTTGTTGGTGTATCATCATAAGTTGATCTTGGAGTCAAACTTGGACCTGCTGATGAGGAGCTTGAGTTTTCAAACAATCGTGGGTTGTTTTGACTGTTTATTGGGCTAGAAGAAGGATAAAAATATGGGCCAGAAACACCTGGGCCAATTGAGCCGGTCTGTGATGGGCTACTTTGTTCTGCCATTGGGTTTGGTCCATTCGGAGCAACTGGACCAGATTGGTTAGCCCAATCTTCGCTTTGATTGGGCGAAGGGTTACCTTGGGCTGCATCTGGTAGACTTCCATGCGTAAATTGTGCTTCGTCTTGGACCTGGAATTCAATCCAGTCTTCTTTTTCTTCTGTTTCAAGATCATTAGACTAGTCCCATGGCTTCTTTTCTTCGAACCGGACATCCCGACTAATAACAACCTTCTTGCTTTGTGGATTGTAAAGTAGATATGCTTTACTTCTTGGTTCACTTCCAAGATATACCATAGGTACACTTCGGTCATCTAGCTTTGTGAGTTTAACCGATGGTACTTTAACATGAGCGGTACACCCAAACACCTTTAAATGATCCAAGTTTGGTTTGTAACCTTTCCAAGCTTCATAAGGAGTCTTGCTTTCCAAAGCTTTTGTTGGTGACCTGTTCAAGATGTAAACTGCGTGCCGAACTCCTTCTCCCCACAGCCATTGAGGTAACTTCATGGCCTTTAACATTGATCTTGTTGTTCCGAGAATGGTTTGATTTCGGCGTTCAACCACACCGTTTTGTTGTGACGTGTACGGTGCGGTTAAGAACCGATTTATTCCATCCTCGTTACAAAGTTGCTCAAAGTTTGTAGAAACAAACACACCACCGCGATCAGTTCTTAAAGACTTTATACCCACTTTCCCATTCAGCAGCCTTCTTGAATTGGTTGAATGCTTCAAAAGCTTGGTCCTTTGATTTAATCATTTTCACCCACATGAACCTGCTGAAATCATCAACAAGAAGAAGGAAATACCTATTTCCTGATGGTGTGCTCGGTGTAATAGGACCGCACAAGTCAGCATGTATTAGCTCGAGTAGCTGCTTGGCACGATACATTGAATGACTCGGGAATGGTGCTCGGTGTTGTTTTCCAGCCAAACAAGCCTCACACAGCTCTGCTTTGTGATTAATCGCTGGAATCCCACGTGCCAATCCTGTCAACCTTTTCATAGCATCAAAATTAAGATGACCGAGACGTGCATGCCAAAGCCATGCAGTTTCGTCCATCTTGGTGAGTAAGCATGCTGGTGGGATTATTTTGAGATTTATTTTGTAAAGTCGGTTTTGAGCTCTTTTTACCTTTAGTAACAGCTCACCTGTTTGTTCATACAGCCGTAAAAAACCGTCTTTCATCACCACCTTGCAGCCCACTTCATCAAGTTGTCCCAAGCCGAGAATATTATTGCACAAATCTGGTATGAAGTAAACATTTGTGATAAGTCTCTGTCTCTCTGATCACCATTTTTGCATTGTAAAAGCACCGATCCCTTTCCTTTGATTTCTACTGCTGACCCGTCTCCAAACCGTACTCGACCCACGGTTCTTTCATCAAGTTCGCTGAAATAATCACGTCGTCCGGTCATGTGGTTACTTGCACCATTGTCCACGTACCACAAACCCTCATCTTTATCATCTTGGGCATACAAATTAGGGAATACCTTCTCCTCATTTAGCATAACAACCTCCTGTGTGCACAGTGCCATTAGGAGAGCAGGTTCTTCATCTTCTTGTGCTAAATTAACTTCTGCATTGGCTCGCCGGGGGGCACGACATTCTGCTGCAAAATGACCGATTCTATCGCAATTGAAACATTTTTGTCCTCGCCTTTCCTGCCTAGCAGGTTTACCTTCCTGCTCTGTTTTTTATTTCTGTTTTGATGTTGCCATCCTCCTCGTCCACGACCATTGGACCTGCCCTGACCCCGACCACGTCCACGATGATCATTTGAACCTGATGCTCGACCTCTATCTGTATGCTTTTGCCCCAACTTCTATCTTTCTTGCCATTCAGCTTTTGTAAGCAATAGCTGACCAGAATTGTTCTTGTTTTGTTCACGGGGTTTAACCCGCTCTTCATATGCCTTGAGTCGACCTACAGCTTCCTCAAAGGACATTTTCTCCAAATCCGAATATTGCTCGATTGAGGCAACAATTGGTAGGAGTCTTTCAGGGGCAGAATTCAGAAGCTTTTTTACCTGTGTGCCTTCTTCTATTGTTGATCCAAGTGCTCGAAACTTGGAAACAATTGTGCCGATTTTGCTTGCAAAATCATCTACACTCTCATTCTCCTTCATGTTCAACAACTCAAACTCCCGATTCAAGGTTTGAATCCGGGCTTTTTGAACCCAATCTGCTCCAAGGTAGCGTACCTTGATGGCCTCCCAAACGTCCTTGGCTTCCTTGTGCTTTGCGACTTGCAACAGGATATCTTCCGGTAATGCTTGGAAGATAAAGGCCCTCGCCTTTTTCTGAATCTTTACATCCACCTCCTTCTCATCTGGTGGTTCTATGGCATCCCAAATACCTTGGGCATCCATGAAAGATTCCATCTTGATCGCCCAAGATTTATAGTTCATTGCAGTGAGCACTGAACATTGATACGTTGTCGAGCCTCCTTCCCTAACCGGAATACAATCGCATTATTTCGGTTGTTTCCGCCATTATTGTTTCCACCATTATCGCCCATGGTAGCAAACAACTGTGGTCAGAAAAAACTGGAACAGGTTGTTGATAAAACTGGAGTAGGTTGTTGATAAACTGGTCGAGCCTTTGTGGCTGGTTGGATCTTTGAGCAAAGCTCTCATACCAATTGTTAGACAAACAATTGATACAAGAACTACCGAAGAAGAAAGTGCAGTAGGCACAGTCTTTTCTTTACTGAAAATACAAAATTGAGAAGAAAAGGATACATCTTTAGGAGAGTACTAGCTCCATATATAGGAGAAATAAAACTCTAAGAAATAAGGAAAACATAATCATGCAGTAAATAGAAAATAAGGATCCAAAAATAACTTATTTGACTTCCCTTTTATTTTGACCCATAATTATTGTGATTGATTCTCAATCACCGGAATTAATTAGCAGTTTTTTTTAATCAATAATATCGGTTTGTTGTTGCTGGCCAAAAAAAAGTGAAAGACAATACCTTAAATCAAATTGTCATATGGTATTACTAAGTTATCCTTGCAATTTTCCTTGTCATGTGGTTTCAATGTATGCAGGTTATCGCTAGGGGGCTGGTTGCTTATGAGACTTGGGGTTTTTATTGTGCATTGTGGGTCTGCGATACAATGAGACTGTCTATCCTTGAAAAGTGTACAGTTATTAAGCAAAAAGGTGAAAATTTTGGATAAATATCCCCATGAATGACATAAATGAAAATGTGACTATACTGATCACTGATCACATATAAAATGCAAATGATGCAAGCAACCCCAATTCTAACATGTCTGTAGTTTTTCATCCACATTTATAACAAAAGCATGAAAGATGAGAGATAGTGTTTAATACCAGTGCAGCATTCTCAAATGTTTCGTTCAGTCCAGGTAATTGCCGTAATCCGCCTCCACAAGTCAAACTAACTTCTCCATTTGCACCTTTAAAGACATTACATTGAACCTGTAGATGTATAGATTTGTCACTAGAGAAATATTCTCTCTTGATATAAGATAACATACGAGGGATCCTTACCCAAAACCACTTTCTAGGAAAGCCTCCACCCCAATTCTTCTCACAATAAGAAGGAGCATTTTGAAACTCAAATCTTTCTTCACCCCATTCTATCCAACCTGTAAAAGCATGTACAACAGCTAAGCAAGCATGAATAACCAAAGTTCACACCATGGTTCGTAAAAGTTTACGTTTAACTGTTTATGGGTGTCTGAAATGCAGATATTCTGAAAGCATAGTACAGTCTAAAGTCACATGCCAGAGAGTGAATGCAGCACCAGGCCCCAAGTAGCTGAACATCAAGTCTTGATTTCATTAACATAAAGTTTCAGATAATAAGTTTTTCATATGCATGAAAAATAGTTGTAGCTTTAGGATGTTTGTTAAGGTGGATTTGCACGTAACAAGATAAAATCACAAAAGAGATATAAGGATCACAAGCTTTATTTTAAAGAAGCTTAAGCATCCTTGCAGCATATTGAACATTAAAAAGGAATCAAATGAGTACTACAAATAGATGAAAGTTTACATAGCTTGCAATATCGTTGCACAAATTGCCAAACTAGCTACAATCACTAAAGAAACTTAATATTACACTACAAATTTTCTCCTTAATAGCATTAACTAGATTACAGAAGAAACTCTAGATTTTTATTTGAGGTGGACTTGGAGCAATGGTAAGGTTGTTGTCATGTGAGCTAGAAGATCAAGATCAAGGGTTCGATTCCCGAAAATAGCCACTTGAAGAAATGCAAGGCAAGGATGCATGCATCAAGCTCAAAGTGGCCGGACACTCCCGGGACCTCAGACATGTGTGAGTCTTGTGCACCAGTTTGCGCACCATATTTTTCTTTGAAATGTTAGGTATATTATTGATATTTGTGGATTCCATATGGACACCAACACAACCCTAGATGTCATCATCAATATGACAAAACCATAGTAGTCACCACATGAAATCCTAGCCCGGCTTGCATTCTCCATGCAACCACCCCCCCCCCCCCCCAAAAAAAATGGGCAACCCCTCAAGACTGTTGCAATCAAGAAACCATCACTTTGGTGGTGGTTATATAGTTGTTGTGATCTTTCCCAAGTTCCCATATTCGCTACCTCACCTGAATCACCATTGCTTGAACTAGTTTATTCATTTCAAAACTCTACTTCACATTTCACTATAGATTCGTATTTAGAGACGATGTTCTAGTTCAAAAAGAAAAGCATCGTGGAATCGAAATTCTAGGTATAATTACCATTTTAAATATATTCTACTTAACTTTAACTCTAAGATCTGGTCAGTGGGCACCATGGAGTACATTTGCCCAAACCAACCTATAAGTTTGATGATTATTTGAAAATAGACCCTCTAAACCATAGGACCTTAGAAATACAAGTTCAGTGATATGGGTGCCATGGGTCCACAAGTTCAAAGCACTTCCGAAAACCACCTACCACAAAAAAGATACCTAAGCACTTATAGTCTGCCCTCTCAGCCAAGATATGAATGTCCCACACTCTATATTTCGTCATATGTGAGTTCGTAATCAACTACTATCATATGAATGTGACATATGAACATTGGCAACTTCTAGAGCTAACAATACTAGAAACAAAGTATTTAAGGAGATCTAGTGTTTCTATTGTAAAAGTTACAAGCACACATGCATGTTCAAGCCAACTTTTTCTATATTCCTACATCAGGATCCGAATCACAACCATTCGTCATTTCCTTCTGGAAACCAAGTAGCATTTGTTGATAATCTCACGAGTCGTGTGTTGCAGTATAAAAGTAAGTGAGCTTGTCACTCTCTGATTGGTTGAGGTAGTGTGTTGTAGTGTAAAAGCAACACCTTTACTTTTTTTTGATTTTTTACTTTTGTTTGTACCCATATCATAATGTGTTGAGTGATTAAAACCGTACAGAAGTGAAACGTTATATTTTCTGATCTTTTGTTTTGTTTTTTTCCCATCTTATCCTTTAAATGATTTTTTATTTTCTTAAATTCTTAATTTTTTTGTTCGACTACTATAAACGTTAACATTTACATTTTAATTTGTGTGGTATGCAAGTTCGTTTGACCTTTAAGTGAGCTTTTATGTTTATGTATATTTTATAAATTATAAATGTGTTATAAGTATGTACTGATGTTTATACATTAACTATATAAATATTGTTATGTAGAATTAGTTTTTAGTAACTTTTTAATAGCAAACGCATCGCGTACGTGATGCGCTCGCATCACTCATCACGCATTGAATTTTGGGACCAAACACATCGAAGCGCATCACACAATTTAAAAACAAGCTCACGACCACTTAGTCATGCAGCAAGAACATGCCTCTCAATTTCAACATGACACTAAGTCTTCTAGAGTTTCCATCCACTCCTACTGCCATAACATAGTTAGATTTATCATCTCCCAGTTTCTTTTTCTTTTCTTTTTGCATGATCATCATGTTGGATTATTGATTCATGTGCTACTCATGATTTGACTAGAGGTAAGGACCTTATATCCAATCTTGACACCAATGTGCCCTATAACCTAATCAGACTTGCTAATGGTCCTTCGTATCCAATTATGGACATATTGTCCAGTAAGATGCCAAACCTAAACTTAAATAATGTGGTTTATGTTCCTGCTCTTCCACATAGTTGAAAAGTTGGTTGTATATACATATGTTTTAACTTAAATATGGTTAGTAGAATAAACTTGTAATTTTCTTCATATGCTTATCTCCTTCCCATTGAACTGCTTTATGCTCAACCATTTCCGCTTTTTAATTAATGATCTATGTGTGTGCGTGTGTGTATATATGTGAGTGTGGATGTCTTACAAGAAGCCTTTTCAAAAGCAACAAATATATGTGTTTGTGTATTTTACAAAAGCCTTTTGCAAAGAAAAAGTTAAGGAAGATGAATAATCATTATAATCATTATTTAAATAAAGTAAAATATAAAATATATCTAAGAACGGAATAAATTAGAGTATTGCCTGTTGAGAGTCCGCCAGCCATGCATATTTGCCAATGAGGTTCAAATACAGGAAAAGCAGCAAGCCAACCAGCTGTGGACTTCTGCTTAGACCCTACATCACCCCAACCATAAAAAGGGTGTGTACTGTACTCCCAACGTGCAGTTTTTACTGTTTCAGCATAAGTTGTCCTGAAGTTAATAGGTAAAAAGCATCAAATAATCAAGACATATCTCTAGAAACAAAGTTTACACACATGTAATTTATCACATCATTATCAGTATTTATATCCATCAATAATAAGCTGAAACCTAAAGAAACGTTAACTAATCCTTATGGCATTTATGCCATTCTCCATAGAAAGGATATCTTGGTTTCAAACTAAATCATTCTGAGGATAACACCCAAAGTTACATTCCTGCAGTCTAACATACGTTAAATAGTTTAAATATGCAAATCTTTAGCAAACATAATCATATAAAGGCAAAAGTTTATCCACAATCTTTAGCTTCAATTCCTCTAAATCAGTTTAAGTGGATTCTTTAAAATATTCACTGAAGTTGCAAGATAACTTGATGTGAAGAAGTCTTTAAATTGAAATCTCAGATCCTGTACCCTATGCCATTTTCAGAATACATCAAAATGAATTCAGATGGTTAGGTATTAGAGTAGCAGTTTGACGTCCAAAAAACCACTCTTAACACATTGTCAGTTATCATCGTGACCATAGCTTGTTTAGTATTATACATAAAACTAAGTTTCGGTCATGACAAGAAACTAATATACTAACATCTTCTAGTATATTAGCAAAAGTCCCTGAAGCCATTCATTACTTTCTATGTTTAGGAAGATTTCAAACAGATGGAGAAGAAAAAAGGTTGGGCAACAAGTCTATCTTTACTGACTTAGCTAGGGTTCTAAGTCATATATTTGCCTTATGTCTATGTTTAGGAAGATTTTAAACAAATGTTACCACATACCACGGCAACATGGAATCTTCCATTGTACTAATGATTTATAAGCCAACACATGCATACACCAACCTTCTACATTGAAGAAGTACCTTCTGAAGTCCCCATCAACCTCATTTATGTTTAATTCTCAATAACCAACTGTAGTTGGCATCAATATTACAGCCTTATACGCCGTTTAAAGTAAACAAAAGGACCACTGTCGCATGTTTGATGTTATGTATATATAAGCTTAGATGAGAGGAAAGAATGGAAAAGAAATGAACCTTCCATCATCACGGATGAAACCTTGATGCCATAGGGGACTAACTTGGAATCCTTCAATCACACTCTGATAAAATACCTGCATGGGTGAATCTTATATACAAACTACATGTATCTCACAAGTCACGCTTTGAGTTTCTTATCACAGATGCAGAAAATCAACTCTACTAGAAACCCTTTTGAATTGCAAATATTTCTACTCACTCTGGCAATTCCCGACATGTTTATGACACGATTAAACCTGTTTAATAAAAAATATATTTTTTATTTTTTTACATTTTTGAAAATAATTAAAACCAGAAGGCTAGACTCTATTATTTCACATTCTTGGTTCATAAAAGCATATAAAAAAAATTATTGGTATAATATATAAGTAGTTAAACAAGTCTATTGCATGTTTGATACATGACTTCTGCGCGTCATCTCTAACCTGTTAAACAAGATAAGACCTGTTTTGCCAGATAGAAATTAGTAAACCCTTGAAAAAAAGATTTATCATAAGGAACCAGTCTGAAATCAATAAGGGACAACAATTGACTCATTAATATATACTTAACTCACTCATACGTTACAAGCTTGAGGGTGTCCACATTATTGAAGTGTATCATGGGTAGTATCTTCCAAGAGTGTATCGAGCTCAGTTGTAGAAGTGGAACTGAGGACATACCATGGTCATGGTATGGTTATGAAACGGACATCTATGTTGTCTTGTCTTAAGCATATGTGAAAAGTAAAAGAGTAAGCTTTGTCAATAGGCCATATGTAACAAGAACAAGATCTCATGTTAGAGACCGGAGGCTTAGACAAACCAAAGGACATAGAATGGTGGGAATGGTGTGAGACTCACGTATAATGTATAGGATTAGAGAACAGGCCAGAAACTGGAGTGGAAGACTCGGAAAAGTAAGGACATGACTCGTAAAAGGTGAAATCGAACCTCGTAAAGTATCGATAAAGAAAAAGACTATAGCACTCATGGCCAAGTGCAAGAGTAACCAACAAAAAGAACGAATGGTTCGAGGTGCAAGTCACGTAACACCCATACATCACACCCTAATATATATGGGTCCGGGTAAAAAGCAAGTTTCGGGGAATAGAAACGAAGTTTGACAATAAATGATAGATGACAGCATGCGGTTTATAAAGTAAGTGGGGGTATGGGGCGCATGAGTGAATCATGACGGTGGCAGTTCTGGAAATAAATGATAGATGATAACATGTGGTTTATAAGGTAAGTGGTAGGGTATGGGGGCATGAGTGAATCATTGACGATGGCAGTTCTTGAAATAATGATAGATAATAGCATGTGGTTTATAAGATAAGTGGTAGGGTATAGGGACATGAGTAAATCATGACGGTGGCAGTTCTTGCGTTAAACATACCATTCTGTTGATGTGTATATAGCATTGTAAAATTTGAGATTGATGACCGATTAATCACCAATCACTAGCCTACCCTTGCAATTTCACTAAACTCCACAGTCAAAGGTCAAAATTGGTCACAACTAAAAAATTATATATGAGATTTTGAAAGATTTATGAGCGTGTGTGTGTAAATGTAAAAATTTGAAAAAGTACATATAAAACTACAATCCGATTACTTCCAACTAATCCTAGTTAATCCCTAGTCGGTACCACTAACTTGCGCCTATCGAATTTTACAACCATGGGTGTATAAAAATAGGAAGACACATGAACAATGCCATGTGTTTTCACATATGTAGAAAAGTTGGTGGATAAATGTTTTTTCCATTATGAGTGCGCAAGGTTTTAATGAATGTGTTCAACTGATTTTTGACATATAAATAAAATTCATGAAAAATTGAACCAACTTCACCATGAGACTTCAGTAGATAAACCCATTCAGTACGATAATAATCATCAATATGAATTAAAATATTTATAACTGCAAAATTTCGAACAAATCACTGACTCTACAAATAACATTTTACCAAGTTGACATGACTGACAATGAAAATCAAGGAAACACAAAAAACCACTATTATCTGTCTTGGAACCTTGGTTGTAATTTGCGCGCATAATGCGCGATGCGCCTGATGCACTCTCCCGAGCGCAACGCCACTGTTGTTGAGATGCGTTTACATGATGCGCCCTTGATGCACTAAATTCTCAAGATGCATGCAATCGCAAGATGCGTTTGATGCCTGCAATATGAACTATGCTGGGTTTTTTCAATGAGTAGAAGGGTTGCAGATGTATGAAAGAAAGAGAGAAAAAAAAACTTGTGTACTTTAGGCTTTTTTAAGTGAAAGAGCCTAAGGAAGGGGTGGGTGTGTAGGTAGACTTATGTAGAAGAGAATGATGGAAAACAAAAGGATTCGGAAATACTAATCAGTATTTCTTTTCTAAATAAAAAGTTTTCAATAACACACTTTCCTAATTAAAGGATTTCATTTATGAGTATTTTTAGATTTCAATTACCTACACCTTTCTAGCTAAAAGATTTCAATTGTTTACACCTTCCTAAATAAAATATTTCAATTACTAACTTTCCTAATTAGATTTCAATTAAGTAATTGTTTACTAATTTACTAATAAAAATATTTCAGTTAAATAACTTTTTAGTAAACGATTATATTTACTAATTATTTAATCAGAATATTTTAATCACTCAATTTTTTACTAATTTATATTTACTTTTTATATTAAAACTTCTATTTAAATAGAATAAAGTCATTCCTAGTTCTATGAATAAGTTAAATTAAAATCAAATTGATGAAAAGAATAATGTTTTCATTACTTTTATACTGTTAGTGTATGTTTGTTTTGTATTATGATACTAATATATGTAATCTACAATCTATTTATAAGCTTTTATATTTATAAGTTGTTGTATTAATTTTTATTAATCTTTAATATAGAGAGCATCACATACATGATGCACTCACATCGCGCATCGGATTTTAGGACCAAACGCATCAGAGCGCATCGCGCAATTTAAAACCAAGCTTAGAACCATTAAACCGCTATAGAGGGATGATATAGTTAACAATGAGCCTCTTAATACTAAAATCACATATATTGATCGTTAGGTTGATGATAAGCACAGATGATAGAGGCCTTTTGAACCAATACCCATGCCAATCAACCATTTTGTTCCAAGTGAGAAGGATAAAAGATTCATAAACACTTATTTCATTTAGTGAGCTAAAGTGTAGTAGTAAGGTGAACTTGATGATGTGACACTATTAGGCGACCCATGATAATATAGATCTACTATACGTGTCAGGAAACCTAAGGTAACATTGGTATTTCCATTATTAATAACTTACATAAATTGAGAGAGGTGGATATTAGACAGAAATGGAACTTTCTTATATGCTTGGATTTAAAATGCGCCTATATTGCGCACATAATGCGCGATACGCCGAATGTATACTGAAAAAGCGTGAGCCGTTGCGATGCCATTACGTGATGCGAGAGTGATGTGCCAAAATTCGCATGATGTAAGAGATGCGACACAATGTTACTGGGTTGACATTTCCAACTTAGAAGACATTGACGGCCATTGACGAAGGCTAGTACGTACCCGGAGATGATGAGGAAGTTGGGGAAACCTTGGAGAAGTCAATGGAGTAGGCTGGAAACCTTGGAGGAATGATGGACCTTGGAGCCTTGAAGGAGTCTAAAGGGTGATGAAGGCTGGAAATCTACCAAAACCCTAATATTCTTCTACTTATATGGGCTTTATTTACTTTACAATGCTGATTAATGATTCTATGCATATACTACTTAAACATAACGCATAAACTACTTGTGCATTAGTTTCTAGAGTGAAACTATTTATATGGGCTTATTGTGGTTGTACATCAAGCTTTTTTGGTGGTAGCTACAGCTTTTTTTGGTGTTTATTGATTATTTTTTAGTGTTTATGAGTTAACAAGTTAAAATAGTAACCATAAAAAATTTGCTAGTATTTTTTTGTATTTAACGCATCGGATACATGATGCGCTCGCATCACGCAACGGATTTTGGGATCAATTGCATTAAAGCGCATCGTCCAATTTAAAACCAAGCTCATGTGTAAAGCAAATGGCTATTAAAAGACAACTGTTGCCGGATGAAAACACCAATAACGTTAAATCCCTATGACACAAAAGAAAAAGGTTAAACCATAAGCTCTGTTCTCTTTCCATACATGATACATTCTAGTTTTATATTGTGGGTGATGGGGTGTGAATTTGCTTGAAAGTTGCAACCTATGTCTCCTCCATTGGGATAAAGGCTATTTTCAACTGAGTTGACCGAATAAATAAATAAAATCTCTATAATTGTATAGCAAGGGCTAAATACTTATGTGGAAATGTATATTACGGTAGGCGAATTGGGTAATGGGTCTAGAGATGAAAATTTGAAGGAAAGGCCGATAGAGATTAGATTGATTCAATAACAATATTCTTACTCCACCTTTCTTTATAAACATGAGAAATTTTATATTAGAGATTCCATTTACCAAAATCCAAAAAAAAATGTGAACACCTAGAGTATTATTTTGGCAACTTTCAACCTGTTTTCTTAGCGAAATTGTTATTTTAGCTAATTTGACCCATTATCAATAACACAAACCCATAATCTCATATTGACCAATTTACACATAAATGTGTTGAAATTGACCATGTGCAAATAGCAAAGTTTTAAGCAAGTAATTTTAGTCATGAAGAAAATTAACCTGGGGTGGAACTTCATTGTTTGGAGGTTGCTTTCCTGTTTGCACAGTAAAAGAGTTTCCAAGCATTAGCTCATGCCGGCCTGTGCATAGACAAAGTTAACTTGGTGATAGGACAACATATTTACAGTTTACAGTGTAGTCCCCAACCAGACAAAAAAATTTTGACTTGTAATGATAAAGTAAAAATATGATAAAGAGTATCAATCATTAGTCTTCATACGATAAATGAAAGTATACGTGTTGGATGAGGAAAGATTACAGCAAGCATTCAAAAGATATATTGTGATGGTGCGTGTCATTTACAATTTAGTAAAAAGAAAAACTAGGAGAGGAGAACCAAGATGGATCATGGAAGTAATAAATAATGGAATTTTAAATCAAAAAAGATTGTTATATGGAATCTGTACTACGTCTAGACCAACCAGATTTTGTAGTCTAAGAACACTAAACTCCATGCATTTGTCCGAATGTAAAAGCAACATATATCTTTTCTGAAACAGAATTTCTATAATAAGTTGGTAAACTTACTTCCCCAAAACTTCTGAGATTCTTCAGTGTATTGGCAAATGTACTTGTCATCAGCCCCGAGGATTTGAGCTCCCACTCCAGTAAACCGAGGTCCATACTGCGCTTGCTCCAAACTATTCAATTTCTTTTTGAAAGCAGGATTCTCGACAGAATACATAAAGCAAAAGCTTTGTCTTTGTTCTGGTATTGAAACCTTAAAGTACCAACCCTCAAAAAATTTCCTTGTAGTCCCATCAAAGTGGTAACTGATTTAAGATGCAAGAGTCACTTGGCATACAAATGGGTATGAATATGCCTCATTTTTCTTGAGGCAAAGTTTCATGAGAAATGGAGACATAAAGCAAATCATGATTTCAGCAAGTTAACCAAACCGAGGTGGTCAACCCCATGGCCCCACCTTACCAAATTCTCCACTTGTAAGACCTTGTGTAATTGTTAGTGAAAGAATGTGCTATGTCTAGAACAATGTTATGGTACCTGATTTCTGTATTTGGACTTATGTTCTTTCAAGAGTTACACACTGAAAAGTATAATCCTACCTCATTTAGTAACAACTAACAAGATAATGAAGCATAAACTAGTGTCCTAATTGACTACTAAAAATGAATATATTAGTTTGTGATTTTCATTGTTGTTGGGTGTTCTCTATCTAAGCAGTGTTGGGTATTTCCAATGTCGGAAGTTGTCAATAACTGATCCCGCGGTGGTGGCATTTTCATTATTCAGATTAATTTCTTAGTCAGTTTTCTCAGTGTTGTTGGTTTCAACTGTAGGTTGGCTTGGATAGAATGTTTATTAGTAATCTCAGTAGGTGGATAGCCATTACAAAAGAAATGGTACAAATTCTAATCTTCCAGACAAGTGTTTCGAAGATGTTACTACATAGATTACGTTCCGTCTTCACGATCAAAGATGGAAACATTTGCAACCACATAACATCAACAAACATATAGGTGCTGGCTTGCTAGGTAACAAAATATATATTATCAATTTCGATTGGCAAAGCATAACGCTTCGATCCGAAGGCCAAATGCGTTCCATTTTTCAAAGAAACGTTGATTGAACAAATCAGTAAAAGATAAATTCAGATAAAAGGTTTGACGAGATGGAATTGAAAAGAAGAAATCACCCGCTATGAGGAGTACGAAGGGCTCGATTCGCAGGGGTAGGTACGTAAACGGGATTCACAATCTCCTTGAACTCATCAGTTGCTTGCAGTTCGACGCCGGAAGAAGCGTAGATATCTGTCTTGGGAGTCGATTTGGCAGCAGATAACCGACGACCGAGCCTAGGAATAGTGGGTTGATCGGCTATATTCAGGGAGAATTTGATATTTTGAACATTAGGTTTTGATGAACCAAGGAACACTGAACGGGAACAAAGGGAGGCGTTTAAGTCCATTGAAGTTTCAGTGTTTGGGGTTTGGTGTTTGTGTGGTTGTGCTCAGATAAGGAGAAGGAAGCGGCGTAGCCGTTTCTTAAACTGGAGAGAGACAAGTGGAGGCAAATCTCACCTACACTCGTATAAAAGACGCTGGTAACAACCAAACATGCCACATAAATTTCTTTTAAATAACTTTATAAAAATTAAAAAATAACAAACTAGAATTAGAAAACACATCAAAATAAAAACATTAACGAAATACTAATACTAAAAATCAATAAATCATAACTCCCAACCATTTAGCCGGTCAATTTATCGTTTGCGTTCTAAGATATTTTTCAACATCGGCTCAGGAGCATTGTCTTACGGTTTAAGAAAAATCTCCATGTCACGGTTTAGCGCTTAGTGAAGCAACGTCTCTCGTTGTACCAATTGTGAAACCAATCGGTTGTATGTGGTGGTGGTAGGTTAAATGGTCAGCTAGAAGTAGTCGCTTCACTTGAACCTGCACACACCTTGCATCTATGTTTTTTGGTGATTTGGGCTAGGGATTTTTGTGGATTTTTTTGTTAAGGATTCTATAGTGCATAATATTAGAAGTAAGTAGAAGAGGTGTTTGAGATTGATGTATAAAATTTATAATAATTGTTTGGTATTAATAGTGTTTGAGATTTTTTTAAGTAGGCATTGGAGGGGGTAATGGCTGGATTGCAACGGTCACAAATAGACCAATCCCCGGTGTGTGTGTCGTGAAACGCCAAATACGCAGTGTAGAAGGGGTCGTGGCGGTTTTGTCGTGCGGCGCAGATTCACACTTTGCCCTCACAGCGGGTGTGCCCCGCCCTCCCTAAAGGGGTGAAAGGTTTAACCCGGGCTCTCACATCAGCGTCACATTAAATTTTTTTCAAAACTTTTTTATCGTTTTGCAAGGTGGCGATTCAATTTTTCCCACATTTCCCTAATGTGTATTATGAGTGGTACGGTACAAATTGCATTCAAATAAAACAATGTATTGAATCCCAATGAACTTTCATCAAGTTGAGAGGTTAATTTTCTCACTAAGACCGGGGGCTAGTGTTCCCACCCGGGCTCGGGTTCCCCCAACTCTTCCCCAGTTACAACATCATCTTCTCTTATTATGCAAGTGTATTGCCAAACCTAAACCCCGCTCTCTCTATGTTTTACTTTTTCTATCATTCTCAATAATTTTATGAAAACGAATAATAAAACCTTGGTGTTGTGATGCAGTAAATCATGAATTGTTACCACACATAGCATAACGCTTGCAAAAAGAAAAGTAATGATAACGTTTCCTTACTTGTGTATGTTTTATGCATCAACCTAACTTTTTCTATTGCATGATTCAAAATATAAAGTTGTTTTACATTACTTTTAAACACGAATGAAGTTTTCATATGTTTTAAAACATAATAAAAATTTCTTAAGCCAATTGGTGGGTACTTTCTTTTGACCTTGCATTATTCAAAAATGAAGTCAACTTACAATAATTTGAATAATAATAAAGTATGATAAAATACAATTACCTAATCGCCAACCTATTCAAACCAAGCTAAACATGACCCAATGTGTATGTATCAAGCAACCAACCCTTTTTAAATGTCAATCAATTATTAAACAAAATCAAGAATTCTACCTGTATAAAACACAATATGCGAAACAACCTTAGTATAAATCAACCGGTTTGAAAGTATTTTGTGAACCTAAATGCTTTCTTCATCTAAGCTCATTAGTAACTTGTAATCCCACTAAGACAACATTTATCAAAACTGTCATATACAAAGTAAAAGGAAATTATGCTCTAACAAAAAAAAACAATTAACAACTTTGAAAAGTGCCATTACCAGAGTGCATAATAGTCATAAGACCCTCAACAAGAACAAAAAAAAAACATCTCAAAGCTTTAGCTTTTACAATGACATGCCTTTTGTTGCTTAATTAATATGGAATATCAGAACATGTGTCAAAGATTTATTGCCTATCGATAGTCGTTACTTGTTCAAACAACTTACGATAATGTGAACACGGTAATTTATCAGTATTAATGAAGCCCCTCTATAAAATCTTGTTAAAGTGAGTTAACATAACGACTTGGTATATACGCTGCCATTGTTTG